>CAMZMU010000039.1:36244418-36594148 GCA_947311845.1 Poa pratensis | reverse complement strand
CTTCTTGGAAGGAGATGGCGTTTCTCCTTAAGATTGACCTAGCTAAAGCTTTTGACAGATTTGAGTGGCCGTTTATCCTCGCAGCTCTTTCACGTAAAGGGCTGCATGGGCATTTCATTAATTTGATCTACGCCTGCATATCTTTGCCCACCTTTTCTGTTATTATTAATGGTCAACCATATGCAAGGTTCGCTAGCGACAGAGGAATACGACAAGGATGCCCTCTCTCTCTCTCTCCGTATATGTTTGTTCTTGCTATAAATGAATTGTCGCTTGCTCTGCAGGACGCTCTGGCAGCTGCCTCGTTGTCAGGTATAACTCTAGATCCAAAGTGCCCTCCCATCCACTCTTTTATTTTTGCAAACGACCTCCTAATATGTCCTGTTTCATTGCAAATGTAAACATTGAGGACATTGTACCTCTATATGCACTGGTTGAGCTACCTTGGCCCAACCGGGTGCACAGGACACCGGGTCCGTTTGATTTTTCTTTGTACTAGTTTAATGCCCGTGCGTTGCTACGGATCATATTTTTTCATAATGTTCGTTAATATAATACATGCGAACATCCATGTGTAAGAGTAAGACAACCAAAAGATACTTACAAAAATCATAAGATTCCGTTTCGCTTGAAGTGTATGTTGGTAAAAGGTATATTTTTTCATAGTTCAGACATGAAATAAGCATCCGACTAATATCTACTTCTTGATGCTATTTAGACAGTTAGGTGCCGGTGCGTTGATACGGAAAAATATAGCATGTCACGAAAGGTAATGTCATGCCGTGAAAAGAGAATTGTTGGTGCATCTTTCCTTTGTCACTATCGGCCTCGCAGTCTGCATTGTTGCTTTGCCACACAACCACTTACTTTTGTTGTTGCGCAATAATGTGTCTCCCATTTTTTTCGAATTGAGGAACCACTGCTCCCGGTTTCATCAAAATGTGATCGATAAGTCACGCCGAATAACAGTGACGAAAGGAAAACGACCTTACAGACATCACCTAATTTTCAGAACCTAATCATTGACTCAAGACTCGCAGATCATCAGATACCTTACAGGCCATCGACACAAAGCAAGTTCACGGAGATATTCAAGACATAGACAACATATCCTCCAATAGAGCAGACACAAGAACATCCTATCTGAATATCTTACAGCCTATAAATACATGTTCCAGATCTCAAATATTTTTCTTCGCAATCGAATCTTCATTGTCCATTCCTCTCTCAGAACGCTACCCCCTTGCTCCGCTCCACCAGGTCTTCGAGAGAATGTAATATATTGTTCTTCCTCTACCCATGCATATGGACCTGAGGAATATTTTTGCAGGGCCAAGAATATAAAACATGGATTGAAAGAACGTTGATTAACAGTATAAGGCTCTACATAAGCTAGTGGTCAGACTAAGTCCAAGCGCCAAGTCAAATAAGAAGACTTAACCAAGAAATACGCTTGACTACTAATAACTTAGTGTTCAATATAAACAGAGAAGGTCAAGTGAAAAAGTTGAAAGCTTCATGTGACAACTAAAATTAAGCTTTGTTGAGCTACTAAAGGAAACACTGACTTTTTATTTTTAATGGAAACACTTGTCCTACAAATAGACCATAACTGAATTTATCCGAACACAAATATGCTTGACACGCTCTGCAAATTCTGTTAATTCAACATATGCATTGTCGTAACTTCCATGTGTAAGAGTTGACTTGCTAGTTAAGAGATGCTTCTGTACAAATAGACTTTTCTTAAGTGCACTAAGGCGCGCCACAAAGGCCAGCCTGCACCATTTCTGATTTTATTAATCAACGAAAGGAAAATACTCCAGTTTACAAGGGGTATGCTGAGTGGAATAGCATAGTTGCCCAGTCTGTGATAACAGTTTTCGTAGGTGCTGTGTAGCAGCAGTTGGCCCAGGACATGAGATCATCAGAACATCTGAGCAGCTTTACTTTTGGGGCTTCGACCTCGCTGTTAAAAATCAATTTGTTCCTTCTCTTCCAAATATTCCAGAGCGCAGCGATGATGACTATGAAGACATCCTTTTTATTGTCTTACCGTAACTGCAGTGAAACATTTGTTAAGTTAATACAGTCTTTTGAAATGATTTAAAAATATTTATACATACATCATCAAAATAGTGAAAATACATTTTTATCATCAAAATATTGAAAACTGCATTCTCATCAGGAATACTAAATGGTATCATTAAACAGGGCTTTGTAAGAACTCAAAATTATGAGTAATCCTATGCTATCTACAATATTTTTCAACATGTATACATGCTTTTCATACAAAATGTGACAGTCCTGATGGAGTTCCTGCTTTTACTTTGGCCTCTCAAAGATGAAAGTGGCAATGGAAAAGAGATAGCTTCCGAAACACATGAATTATTAGTCTGTTACCTTCTCTGCTGGGAAGTGAACAGCCTGAATCAAAATATTATGTGCTCGATGCTTTGAAAAGCTTGCATTCTGTATTTTTGTGGCACCACGTAATAGGTCCACTATGACATGGTCTCCGCACACGTCTACAAGCTGACTCTTGGGGTTTCTGTTGTTTCCCTGAGTCTCTGACTAATGCCACTGGTCTTAGGTGAAAAAAAATTCATCAAGGTGTAGTGCATAGCTAACGACAGCTACAGAACCTTCTGTAATGTCCTGGATTTTGAAACGTGATTACAATTCAAAGGAGGGCTCAAAACTGAATTAAGCTTAAATACATTTTCTGAATGTTCACTTGCTTTAGTCGATTAAATTGAATAAAATGCCTCCTTAGAAGATACGTTGTACTGAGTACACTTCCATATATGTTTGAACCGCAACACAATCTGCCCCTCGACCTTAAGATAGTCCGAACCATGTGATGAGCTTGAAGAAGACATTTACATGTTAAACCTTTCCTATATAATGCGTTATACTTCAGACATCAGACATGGGCATTCAGATCTCTGTTGGAATAGGCCCAGTGAAAAACAATAGAATTGTGCAGACTGCACAGTGCATCCCAGCGATGAACTAAATTCAGTATTGCTACGTGCACTGCAATCAAATTGCCAACTAACAAAGGGGACGTATCCTAATTATATTTACCTCGCGTTTATGAAATATAGATCGCAGAAAAGTGGCCGCCGATGCCGCCCAAGGTAGAGGCGACCAGATGTCGGCGACGGCGGGTCCGTGTTGCTCGCTGTGGCCTGGATGGGGAGGTGGAGCGCAAGCCGCTGCAGGGAGGTGGCGTGGCAATGAAGGAATGTCACATGCAGCCTTAGGTCCTGGCCTCCAGGGAGATTGGCTCAGGTCTTGCCTTTGGGGAGGCCAGCGTCCTGGGCCAAGGCAAGAGGGAGGAAGGACGGCGACTTGGGCTCCCGTGACCTTGGCAGGCGACCAAGCGCGAGATAGAGGATCAGGGGCAGCGACGCCGGTGTGGTGGAGGCCGGCGGGGGCAGCGACGCCCGAGTGGTTGAGCGAGCTCGGGGGCGGCCGCCAGGAGAGGGAGAGGAAGGGATCGAAGAGGGATTCGAGAGGATCCCGATGCTGGATTTTGTTGGGCTTTGGCCCATTTGATACCGCGCGGGGCGAGCGGAGAGAACCAACAGGGCGACGGACGACGATGTTGGACGAAGAGATTTGACGTACGAGAGGAACGAAATTTTTCTTTTAGATAGGAGAAATATTAATAAATTTCTACCGTATGTGCATCCCTAAGCCCAATAGCTGTGCACCCGTGTAGCCCAAAACGTTGAAAGCCCAACTGCCCAAGTGCTGTAGGCTGTATGCACGACCACATGAGAGAGAGATCAGCACGAAACGAGTAGCTAGCTAAAGCGGCAGCTCTGCCCCATATTCCGATCGTACCCCTCCGCCCTCCCTCCACCGTCCAGGCTCCAGTTGAGGCCGAACTGGCCGGCTGACGCACGCTCGCTGCCGCCTCCGCCGCTCGTCGGCGACTCCTGAAGCTGATCCCCAGTTTGGCCGTCCCGTCCGGCCGTCCGGTCGCAACTCCGCCTGTGCTTCACGCCTTCACGCACTAGCTCCAATTGTCCAATCCCGCAGCCGCAGGCCGCAATCCCCTTCATTTCCAAGCGGCAAAAGCCAACAAGTACTATTCTTCGCCATTTAGATCTACTCCCTCTGTTCCAAATTAATTGACTTCCATTTATCCACACATGGATGTATCTAGACATGTTACACGTATAGATACATCCACATGTGGACAAATAGAAGTCAATTAATTTGGAACGGAGGGAGTAGTAATTTACTTCTGTTTGAGTGATGATCTTATTTGTAATGTGGAGAAAGAAGAAATGAAGAAAGTCACTAATGATTCAGTGGTTGATCGTTTCATGAAATTGAGAGGTCGCAAATTCTAAAATGTGAAGGTAATATGTTCATTCTCAATCTGTTCATTCTTCTATTTTGAGTTCTTACTGAAGCTTCTCCAAATTATATTCTATTTTCGGTTTATAGATTGGTGGACAACTCGATGGTGTTTTTTGTCAGGCTGAAGTGCCGCCAGCGGTGGCTAAGGACATATTTTGTTAGCCAATATCATCTTTAATTTCCCCTTTTACTTTAGTTAACAAGTATTGTCAAATCTCAATGGATTATCCATTTTTATTAGCACTATTATCGCCACTTCTCTGTTATTATACATATCTGATTGGCTCTTGTCTTTTGGAGAATTTTATATGGTCAAAACTGGTGCATACTTTAAAATTTGGTGTATTGTTGCTTAGAAAATTTGTACACTGTCATGCGCGTTGTAGAGTTGTGCACCGTGGAGTCGTTTGCTGTAGCTTTTTTTTTTGCGAAACACAGTACAACGTAGACGCTCACATACACGCGCATACACTCACCCCTATGAACGCACACACGCACACCCTACCCCTATGAGCACCTCCGAGAGACTGAGCCGGGGAATTGGGTCTTGAGATTGACGAAGTCACCACGGGCGCCTCGCTATCGACGGGAACGTCGCCTCCCACTGAAGAATATTCCGCCTTAAATGAGAAACACTAGCGTCAAACCTAGGGTTTGAACTCTGATGGGTTGAGGGTACAACCACCCTACTAACCAACTTGCCACAGGCAAATTCTCTCGTTGCTGTAGCTCCGCCGCTGTCTATATGTACTAGTACTATGCGTTTGAGCTGAAATGAAATTGGGCACTTATGTGCCCTCTCTTGTTTAAAAAAAATCCACATGAGGGTGTGAACGTCCTGTGTTTGTTGAAGTTTGAATAAAGTAAGGGTTGAGACTCAAAAAAAAAAAAGCGATGTGCCTAGGTAGCAGTACTATATTTTGGAAGAATATCTGCGTAATCCCTCGGGTCCCACTAGCCTCGGTGCGTGCTGTAAAAAACCTCGCTAAGCGTACGCACGGCTTTCCTGGCGAACCCAGTACCCAGACTGACAAGCGGCCCGCCGTAGAATTTCTACCTTTTCGGTCCCACGCGTCAGGCGCATGCTCGCCAGTTTCTTTACCCAAGGTCTGTCGTGCACGGTGCACGCAGCAGCCAATTGTTTTCCTCTCCATTTCTCTCCCACCCCTCCGCCACGCTCCCCTCTCTCCTCTCGCCATTGCAGCCGCATCCTGCCCTCTGTCGCTCCCGCCGAGCTTCCGCTTCCCCCACTCCACTCGGCCATCTCTACTCTAGGGTTCCCTTCCCAGCTCCCGCGCCACCGCGCCTGCGCACACTGCCCAGCGCCCGCGAGAGCTAACGCGTCGCTGCCCGCGGGCGCTACCGTTGTAGAGGCGGAGGCGGAGCGGCGTGTCGGGCGGGGCGACGACCCTGGCCGGGCTCCTTCCTCCCGCGCATCCCTGGATTTGTGAGGAAGGGCTCGGTTGGTGCGCCGCGCGCGGAGCCATGTCGCAGTCGCAGTCCCAGTCCCAGTCGCAGACCAACTGGGAGGCGGACAAGATGTGAGGATTTGTGCTCAATAAATAGTTTGGCCCATTGCTTGCTTCCATCTGTTGATTTGCTTCCTGGGTAGCGTTTCTGGCCCACTGTTGTTCGCCGCGTGTCAGACTTTCAGTAGTGTACATTTTTTTTGTGGGGATAAATCCGGGACGTCTACAGCTTCCAACTAAAAGGTGTATCTGACGTTGTGGTGCTACTCGCGACTGAGAAGGGACCATGGTTTCGTAGGAGCTCTCAGTTTCGATGGTTTGCTTTTAGCTCCTCTGTTCAGTAGGCTCAACCTTGGCGAGTCAACAGTTTAGGTCTTGTTCACGCCGTCAGTTTCACTTCCCGACTAGAGTGTCTATAAGTTTGTAATAGGATTTTTTGTGGCATACAAGTTGGAAAATTAGGGTTTTATGGCATGGTTTGTGAATTTTGTCAACTATCTAGTGAAATCACACATTTGTAGTAAACTCTAGTAGTATTTAGTATTTACACAAGGGCTGCATTTTTAAAGACGAAATAGCTTATTTTATCAAAAAATTACACTCTCACAAGACTACTACTGATAATTGGTGGTAATTGTTTGTGGTCCATAGTTTTTCTACAAATATTTGCAGCTGTGCATAGTATGTTTACTCTACCTAACTACTTTTGTGAATAGTAATATGAAAAGATCACAAATCTTTAAGCACTAGTATAGAGCATATTAAAACTTGATTTTTATCCTTCTAGCTGATGATTAATTTGTTACCGAGAATGCAAGAAAGTACAATGAAGTAAATGCAGTAGCATTCCTCCATTTGTAATGTCATTCTACTTGTGAAGCGAAACTTAGTCACTCTTAGAAGACTAAATGATTGATTGTCTAATAAAACAGGTTGGATGTCTACATATATGACTATTTTGTGAAGAGAAATTTGCAGGAAACTGCAAAAGCATTCCAAACGGAAGGGAAGGTCTCACCGGATCCAGTTGGTATACCTCCCAGCAAGTTGCCATGCAGCTATTTAACCAGGCTTTTTGTTGCTCCAAATGTCTGAGTGCTACTGTTTGCTTTATATGGTTATCTTTCTTGCAGCAATTGATGCTCCTGGTGGCTTCCTTTTCGAATGGTGGTCGGTATTTTGGGATATATTCATAGCACGAACAAATGAAAAGCACTCAGATATTGCAGCATCATATATTCAGGTTTGTATCTACTCCCTCCGTCCCAAAATAACTGTCTTACATTTATCAAAAAGTAGATGTATCTAGACATGAAACAAGTATAAATACATTCACTTTTGTACAATTTTGAGACACTTATTTTGAGACGGAGGGAGTATGTTTTTTCTTTTTGTAATATTTTTTTCATGATTAAATCTTTGAAAAAGTTGGTTCTATACTATACCACCAAGTTGCCATGACTCAAGGAAAATATCACCTAAAATACATCGTTTTGGTTTTATACCACCAGAATACCCCAAATTTTAGGATTGCATATCTCCTGTTAGTTTAATGTTAGTTTAATGTGTCCAGCTATAGACCTGCCAATGTTGAACCCTCTGGTTCCAAAGCTTTCTGTTCCCTGCACCAATGTGAGCTCTATTTCTTCTCCTCGCCACCATGCTGAGCCAATACACCAGGCTCTCTCTCTCCCCCTTGAGCTTGTCGTTGCTTCTCTTCTCCCCAAGCTTGCACCTTCTCTTCTCACTTCCGAGTTTGCAGTTTTCTTCCTGTTTTTCATATACAGATTGGTCAACCTCTCTCCATCACCTGAACTATAACACCAGGTTGTCTCTCTCCCTCAAGATTTTTGTTGCTCCTCTTTTCCCCAAGCTTGCAGCTCCTCTTCTCAGTCCTCAACTTTCTAGTTTTCTTCTTGTTTTTCATATGCCGATTGGTCATTATTTCTGTTTTAAAACACGTCGACTAGTCGAGTAGGCTTTAACTATTGTTAATGTTTAAGAAATTTTGAGGCCTCCTCTTCTAGACAGATACAAGTAGACCTGTTCGCGGTGGGCATACACGGCACCCAGTTATGCGAGCCTCACAATGGGAGCGGGCCTACCAAGCATAACATCCCATTTAGTAAAAAAAATGTCATAAAAACATTCAAGTAAATTCTCGTAAAAACATTTAGGAAAAGGAAAATCATGAATATAAATAAAACTAGAAAAACATTCAAGTAAATTCTCGAAGAATCTGTAGAAGTTCAAACAAATTCAGCTATAATTTATTGTACCCTTTCAGACTCAGTTAGTGAAAGCAAGGGAACATCAACAGCAGCAGCAGCAACAACAACAATCTCAGCAGCAGCAGCAGCAGCAGCAGCAACAACAATCTCAGCAGCAGCAGCAGCAGCAGCAACAACAACAACAGCAACAACAACAGCACCAGCACCAACAACAATCTCAGCAACAGCAGCAACAACAACAATCTCAGCAGCAGCAGCATCAACAATCTCAACAGCAGCAGCAGCAGCAGCAACATCAACAATCTCAACAGCAGCAGCAGCAGCAACAACATCAACAATCTCAGCAGCAGCAGCAGCAGCAGCAGCAGCAACATCAACAATCTCAACAGCAGCAGCAGCAACAACAAATACAAATGCAGCAAATGTTATTACAGAGAGCTGCACAGCAGCAGCAGCAACAGCGCAGAGATGGTTCTCATCTTCTTAATGGCACTGCAAGTGGGTTTTCTGGAAGTGATCCTTTAATGCGACAGAACCCAGCTACTGCCAATGCTATGGCAGCGAAAATGTACGAGGAGAGGTTAAAGCTCTCTTCTCAGCGAGATTCTCTGGATGAGGCATCAATGAAGGTATTACTCCTGCTACATCTTGTTTGTTATGTTTTGGTTGATTTATCCAAAAACTAACAGTAGTTGAAAAGGGGCTAAGCACTAAGTGGCAGCAGGGTGGCGCCTAGTGCCTAGTCACCGACCAGTTGAGTTAGGCAGCCTCTTAGGCGGCAGGAGGATGGTGCCTCTAGTGCCTAGACACAACCTAGGTGGATTAGGTGCACACCTTATAGAACATTGAAAAGCAGTAAATTGATTATGTGTTGTATGACGGTTCCAGGTGCAGCAAAGATATGGGGAAAATTCTGGCCAAGTACTTGATCCAAACCAAACATTGTTGAAAGCAGGTGCAAGCGGACAATCTCCAGGGTATTTTCTGAACTTCTAAGTTATATGACAAAATTGTATGAGATGGTAGATCATCGAACTGAGAAAAATAGTAATTTTTTCTGAGTGCGACGTTGTTGTTAGAAAACTCTGGTTTGCATCATGTTTTGGTCTAGGGTTGGTCCCTTTCCCTTTTAAATTTTTTCTGTAGCATAACAGACACCCATGTGATCAAATCGGCACATGAAACATCAATCATAAGTTGCATTCAAGAATTTACCCTTTTTTGCTAGATTGTTCGATGGGAATTTTGTGTATCTTTCTTTGTTCAAGCTCAGATCACTGTAGACCCTTTCGTATTTGGAGTTTTGAATCTTATTCTTATCCTGAATTTGTTTTCGTCGATTTCTTGTACCTTGATATATGATTGTGAGGGCACATATCCTTTCGTTTCCACAATACACACAACTGTTCACATCAACAGTTTTCTAACTGCTAGAGGTTATGTTTAAGATTTAGTGCTTTGCAATACTGTGTGATAAACGGCTGACAGCTGTTACAGTTTGTAGCATTGTAAGCTTGCATTTTTTTTGACTGTGTAGAAGGTACGTGTTTTTGTTCAGGATAGTGGAATTAACATGGCCTGTCATAGCTCATGAATCATGATCAGGCCATAAAGTAAGAAAATAATCACTCCATAAGGATTAAATGTTGATGTCGGCTCATGCCGTAGCAACGAGCAACTAACATGTGGTACATTTGCTTTCAAATAGAATTTGACATTTTTCCTTTGATAGGCAAATTCTGCATGGTACTGCTGGTGGGTTGTCAGGTGCTCTTCAACAAGTTCAGGCAAGAAGCCCACAATTGGCTATGCAAGAACAGGTTACATATATCTTTCCTAGTGCTTCTCACTTGTAACGATGCCCACAGCCAAAATAAGACAGAAAATAATTGGCTTCATAAATTTTTCTCTCTGATATATGATCATATTTTATTCTTTACAGAATATCAAATCTGAGATGAGTTCAGTTTTGACACCAAGAACTGCAGGTCCTGAGGGATCATTCATTGGTGTCCAAGGTAATATTTGTCCAGCTTATTGCCTGTCATTGCTGTTGCCTCAGTTGACTATTCATATTTTACCATATACTATTTTCTTACTCTCAAACAGCGAGTTTTATTTATCCAGAATTTCTAAAGGAGATTGTACTGTTTTTAGTGGTTGGTTTTCAAAATCTTAACTAGATGTCATTTTTAACAGGATCTAATCAAGGTGGAAGCAATTTGACTCTGAAAGGTTGGCCACTCACGGTACGCTATATCTTATGATTACAATTTACTGCTCATCTTGCATGTGTTCCTTTAATGATTTATGCTCCTATTGTGGATTCAGTTTTGCTTGTTTGTAGAATAAAGTTTGTTTTGAACCTTGAACTTGTAGTATTAGTCGGAACCGAACCATATCTTCCAATCCTTAAAATCGATACCATGAACTTGCTAATCCCGGTCAATCTGAACCTTGAAGCTGTTTGTCGTCGCACCAGGAAAAGCCGATCCCTACACTGCTCTCGTTGACATGCTTGACCCAGATGTCTTATCTATCTTCATCCTCTTCTATCACAGTTCTCTCTATCTTGATGAGATCCTTTCAGCCTGACAAAATTCACAGCAAAGCGCTCACTGATCTGGTCAACATGGCTGGTGGTGTGGTGACGCAGCCGAGCAAAGGAAGAAGGCGAGCATGAGCCCCTCGAGGAGCCAGCCAGGCGATTGGCATCTGAATTGCAAGCCGAACAGGAGAAGCCTCTGGTAAGGAGAACAGAGGAGATGGGGTCCGTGAGGCAGGGGGTTGATGACGGTAGTGGGAGTAGCTTCCGCAGCAGCAGGGATGACATCCTGCTCAACTCCTACATGCCTGTCATAACAGAACTTTGAAGAAATCGACACCTCTAACATTTCAGTTATTTTTTTAAGTTAACATTTCAGTTATTGGACGGTCCTATATTCCTGATACCGATCATTCTTATGAAGATCCTGTCAAGTGTCATGCACCAACCAGTAGAACCAAAAGTCCGAGCTAATGGAAAGAAGGTGGGCAATCCACATATACTGTAAAACCCCCTCTCACATGTGACTCGATGATCTCACATATGACTCGAGAAGGCCTATACATGGAGAAAAAGGGAGCAAGAGCTAATTTTTATTAAATTGCGAAAGCCGAGACTTGAACTCAAGACCTCTGCTCTATGCCATGTGAAGTTTCATGCACCAACTAGTAGAACCAAAAGTCCGAACTGATTTAAAGAAGGTGGGCAATCCACATATACTGTAACAGATCCAACAGCGCCATCAACCTTTCGCACCAACATCGTCTTCTTCGTCCTTGCCTGAAGCGTCGCTTGATTTTCGTTGCATTGGAGTTACTTAAGCACTGGACTGTAAACGTAAAACTCATTCCAAATATTCCTGAGTAATAGAACCCTACCGTACCGCCGCCGCCCAGTTGGCTCGGTGCTCTCATCTCTTTCTTTGTTCTCTCATCCACTTCTCTGAATTTTTCACCCCAAGTCTGAAATTATCTGAATCTGTGTGATTTCATAGTATAGGGTATTACAATGCGCCGTTCCATGAACCGCTTCTGCTCATACATGGTGCTAATTGGTTCTAGTCTCCTCCTGCCTCACAGACTAATTGGTGCTACTGCTAACCGCTTCTGCTCATACATGGTGCTAATTGGAGCTAACCTCCTCCTCCAAGAACCAAGGGATGAAGGAAGATAAGTATGACAAGTGGGACAGCAATGTCATGGAGTAATGAGAAACAAAAATGCTTGGTAAAAAAAAATGCAATCTTGGTTAGGAATATCATTTCAACGACGTGCCTACCAGGTCGAAGGTTAAAATTGACCGGGATTAGCGAGGTTAGGGTGTTGATTTCAAGGATTGAAAAGTTAGGCTTCGATTCACACTACCACTGTAAATTGAAGGCTGACAACATACTTTACTCTTGTTGTATGTATAGCTGTTTAGGGGAGGTCGAGCAACATGCTCAGCACCATTGCATATGGCATGGATAGATTTATTTAACTGAAAAGTTGATTTCCATAGAACTGCAATGTAGACCCTCCTAACTCAGCAACTCACATGAGATTCGATTTTTTTCTTGGCAGTAGTGGAACCACAGGTGGGTGGCCTTGGAGGCCATCCTTAACGAAAATGCGAACGTCTCCACATACCTTAATGGTTGCATTACTTATGGAAGCCTGTGATTGTTTGGCCTACTGACATGCCCTTGTACATTGCATGTTATCCTCATGTCGCCAATTCTTGTTCCGTTCCTTGACAAGCAAAATTTGGCAGTTCCATGCACTTGAATTCTTTGGGATGTTATGCAGAGCACATGTGCATTCAGCAATTGCGGAAGCAAGAAACAATGTGTAGTTCTCTAGTATATTGTAATCCCGCGATGGACATTCATTGTGCGAACCTGGGTGCTATCTCACAAATTCTGTTGTAACATATACACCTTTTTATCTTATTAGGGACTCGACCAGCTTCGCTCCGGTATTCTGCAGCAAAAGTCATTTATGCAATCTCCGCAACAACAATTTCAACAGCTCCAGTTTCTCAATCCACAACAGCAACAGCAGCTTTTGATGCAAGCGCAGCAAAGCATGGCTTCGCCTACAACTAGTGATGTTGACACCAGAAGGTTAAGGATGCTTCTTAATAACAGAAACATGATCATTGGGCAGGATGGGCAGACAAATAGTGGTGGGGATATTATTCCAAATATTGGTTCTCCTAGCCAAAGTGGTGGATCACGTACTGATATAGACATGCTAATAAAGGTACGTTGTGTGACTTCCTACCTTGTCAAGCTAATTATCTCTATGAAGTATTATGTGTACCTAGTTGAAGTCATATTAATGCATATGGTGTTCTGAGCTTCTTACTGTATAGGGGCTGTATATCGGGGAATCTGCTTTGGCTCATAGGTGTAGATGCACCCACTACCGAAAAACAACATTTCGAGAAGTTCCAAATAAAAATTTCGGGTGTACATCTGGACATTCTATGTTCGCACACAATCTGTGTAAAAAGACAAGTTCCGTTGCTCCAAAATGACTTTTAACGAGACATTTTTTCTTTTTTACACAGGCCACAATTTCTTTTTTCGTGAAACTTCGGCCGCGAGCATAGAATGTCCTGATGTACGCTCGAATTTTTTGTTTGGAATTTTTGTCATTTAAAAATGCATTTTCCATAATGGGTGCATCTAAGATCTCTGAGTCAAAACATGGCGTCCCTATATATCCAATTTGTGTACGAAGGATGGAACACCAACATCCTAGCCAAATGGAATTTCTACCCTGAACTGATAAAAAATATTCAGTTCTAGTTTCTCAGCCATTTTAGGACTAAACAGAGAAATAATTCTCCTCTTGTAGTTTTTTAGACCTTAATGAAAATTCATTTTCACACTTTTTTAATAATGAAACCTTTAGTTACGAATTATTTAGTGTAACCTATGTATGCTTTGGTCTTTGGCTACCGTAGTTTCTGGTCATCATTCAGTTTTCAACTTATCTCTGATTTTGGAAACTCTCAGCCCAGATTTTGTGCAAATTGGATTCTTGCCAGGGTTTTTAAGGCACGGCTTTATGCACTTTTAGGCGGTAAGGTGCCCTGGCAGCGTCTTAGCATTTATCCGGCCTTAGGCGCTTGGGCGTCGCTTAGCCATCAAGGCGGAGCTTGATTGCCTTATGACGCCTTACCGCCTTAAAAACCTTGATTCTTGCGTTATTGATTTTATGGGTCAGTACTCAGCAAGGGCTCTAGTAGTCGGTGAAGTGCTGAATGCGTTGGTTGCCAAGTTCGTACAGTTATCTGAAGTCTTACACCATAAAGATCAGCAACCCTATTTGTCATTGATATCACATACCTGCTGTTCAGGAGTGCGAAGGGATGCACTTCTGTGATATTAGGTTACAGTGTTTTCTGGTCTCCCACTTCTTTCATCATCTTATCTGTACACAATTACTGCATGTATGCAGTGAAGATTACCAGACAAACAAGCCTAAAAACCAGTCAGTTATAGTACGTTATACTTGAACTACTGGGAGTTACTAAGTTAGAGTATCTACTGTTGTTCCTTTGATGAATAAACCTGTAACGCAATAGTTCTTTTCAGTAATTCTCTCTCCTTATATGGGTGTTTCCATGTAGTAGAAGAAAATTGCTCATTTACAACAGTTGCAGCAGCAAAGTCACAGCCAACAGCAACAGCAGCTTCAGCAATCTACAGTCTCCAATCAGCAGTCGCAGAGCTCAAACCAGCTTCTCCAACAACAGGAAAAGTCTGGAGTCGGATGCATGCCTATTGATGGAAGCATATCAAACTCTTTTGTAGTAACTGACCAAGTATGTTACTGTTATATAAATACGATGTTTCTATGTTGATTCTTATATTGATGTTTTAGATCTAACATACTACCGCTTATTCTATGCCGCAATGGGGAGGTTGATGGCCTTAATGTTTGTAGATGTACCTTTGTCTGCCCCTTTTTTCGAGATATTAACGATAAATCAATCATACAATGAAGCATGCATCTCACTTCAGTTGCACTTATAAAATTTGCCAACATAAAATTACGGAGCCGGGTGCTTCATAAGTGTCAGAATCTCAAGTTTTAGATGGTATTCTGTGCACATACACACATTGTTTTTAACAGACTATAAGAGCCCTTTGTGAAATCACACTAGCAACTCTCAGATTCTGTAAAGAATATGTGAACTGCTAGTTGATATGCTACCTTGCCACTTGCTTAAGCACTACTCTGATGTTTAGCAAATTAGTACATAATGTTCTATGGAGTTTTAGCTTTTCCTTGTTCTGTGGCTAGTATACTATACCCCCTTTGGGCTTTCAGTAACACTCGGTTCTGTCATTTGTTACAAATACTCACAACCATTTCCAGTTGCTTTAGATTTAAATTTGACAGTGACTAGATTTCGGTGTTTTAAACACTTGATGTCTCTTTGTGGTTCAGGCATCAAAGAAGAGAAAGAAACCTGTCTCTTCATCGGGTAGAGCTAATAGTTCAGGAACAGCAAATACTGCTGGGCCATCCCCAAGTTCTGCACCTTCGACACCTTCCACTCACACCCCAGGAGATGCAATGTCCATGCCACAGCTGCTGCATAATGGTGGTTCGTCAAAACCATTAATGATGTTTGGTTCTGATGGCACAGGAAACTTAACCTCTCCAGTAAACCCATTGGTATTTATATCGTGAATCTGACATTCTCTTTCAGAAGTGCTATTAGCACATTGTTTTTTTTCTGCGAGATGACACAAGCTCTTAATTTCAGGGTGATGTGGACGGTTTGCTGGAAGATGGCTCCTTGGATGAAAATGTAGACTCTTTCTTATCACAGGAGGACTTGGATCCTCGGGAAACCATGAGACGCTGTATGGATGCTAGTAAAGGTATATTTCTTTGTCCGTCTGATACCTGGTTTTTCTTTTTCTTGAGCTTGACTCTTTCGCTGAACAAATGAATTCTCTTACCTATAAATATCGTCGTATTTCCTACTCATTTTCTTTTGGAATGTCATGTGGGCATCTTGGGTGAAGGTGGCAGGAAGTGGTTGGGTGCCCCCTAACATGTGATGTACTTTGGGACTGATTTTTTTTTCAAGCTTAGTACATGGGACAAATAGGAGGATAGCATATTTACCAAAGAACAAATGTGGATGTGCTTGCTTTGGGATTCATGTTTGCTACATGAGTAATAGGCTGGTAATTATAAATGATTTTATATGCCGTGGGCCGGGTGCCATGGACTTATGCTTCATTCTACTTGATTGCAATTATTTGGATGGGGTGAATACATGGCTCAGTGTCTCTACCGCAGGGTCTAGTTTCTCTGAGGTTGCAAAAGCCCCTGCAAGTACAAACAAGGTTATTTGTTGCCATTTCTCGTCCGATGGAAAACTACTGGCCACCGGAGGCCATGATAAGAAGGTAAAGTAACTGTGAATATGCTGGTGCTAAAGAAACACATGCTTATACCTGATTTGTATGTTTTTTCAGGCTGTTATATGGTTTACAGATGCCCTAAACCGTAAATCTACATTAGAAGAGCATTCGATGCTAATTACAGATGTTCGATTTAGCCCAAGCATGACCCGCCTTGCAACATCTTCCTTTGACAAAACCGTACGGGTTTGGGATGCTGATAATGTATATAAATACATATTTCTTATCATTCTCTTACAGCAGTGTTGCTTCAGAAGAAGTCATGTACCTTAAAATGCACTAAGTGATTGACTGTATGCAGCCAGATTATTCACTCCGTACTTTCACGGGTCATTCAGCTTCTGTTAAGTCACTTGATTTTCATTCAAATAAAGAAGACATCATCTGCTCCTGTGATAGTGATGGGGAAGTGCGCTGTTGGAGCATAAATAATGGTAGCTGTGTGACATGTGTCAGGGTCTTCAATGTATGCAGCCCTGTTTTTTCTCAAAACATTATTTCTTTGTTGTTTGTCAATATTATTATGTTGATGACATGCTGAAACTTTCTCCTGTTACCATTTCTTATCTTATCTTATCTTCCAGGGAGGTGCAACTCAGTTAAGATTCCAACCTCGTCAAGGGAAATATATTGCAGCTGCCTCGGAGAAGACGGTATCAATATTGGATGCAGAAACACTACAAGTTTGTAGGAGTTCTTTACAGGTTAGTTGTCCGAGGTTTTTGACATGTGTTCACTAGAGTGATATTTAGTTGTGATATTGTCTTGTAGTAATTTAGTAAATGCCATTGAAACCATCTTGAGAAATTCTTGTAAATTTGCGATGCTTAGTTCTTGGGTTTCGCCTATAGGTTTACAATCCAAAATGTCCAGCACAGCTTAATGTTGTCAGATGGTATTGCAATTAATGTTGTGTTTTTCAGTGTTGCTCTCACTGTAATAGGAACTTCTGTTCATGTGTAGGGACACGTACAGAATATTCTGTCGATTTGTTGGGATGCTGCGGGTGACTATCTCGCCTCTGTAAGTGAAGATTCTGTCAAGGTGTGGTCATTTACTTCAGGAAATGATGGCGAACGTGTGCATGAGTTGAATTGCAGCGGAAGCAAGTTTAATTCTTGTGTTTTTCACCCAAATTATCCATCATTGCTTGTAATTGGTTGTTATGAGGTAAGTTCTCCCGTATTTTATGATCTTATGACTTATCCGGCCCAAGTTTCTTTTTTTAACATCGCATTTTTATTGTGTGTATCATTGATATCTTGCAGTCCATGGAACTTTGGGACATAAGGGAGAAGAATACTGTGACCATCAGCAACGCTCACGAGGGCTTAATTGCAGCCCTAGCCGCATCAAATGCGTCAGGGTTGGTCGCCTCAGTAAGCCATGATAAGCTTGTCAAGCTCTGGAAATGAGATCAGGCAGCAAACCTTCCTCGGCATCACAATTTGCATGTTGTTCCTTGCGGCCATCCGTCGTCCAGCTACAGCCAACGTTATATGATGAAGGACCAGGGCGGTTTTCTGCTGAGGATAAACATGACGAAGGGCAGCTAAGGAAATATCTTCAGCTATATGTGTTCAAGAACTAACCCAATTTGTTGTATCAGTTGCTGCATGTGCTCTTGGATAGGTTTTGTAACCATCCTTCTAGAATGTACAATACTCTGTAGTGGCCTGCGCAAACTCTAGAGCGTTATCATGGATTCATCACAGGCACAGTGACCTTTGATGTATTTTGCTGACTAAATACATATTTGTTAATTCTGTTTTTTTCTTCTCATTTCCCCTTTTGTGCCCCAAATCCTCTGAAATCAAATGTGGCCTTCTGCTGCCAAAAGTTGCGTGTGGTGTGATTCAGGTGCTCCCTTTATGTGTTCTTCCGTTCGGGTGCCAGTGAAATAAGGCTGTCATGGTTGCGACGTGACTAATCTATACTAAATTAATTTGTCTCAAAGAACCACTAAAAGTCATTTCTTCTGAAAATCGTGGCTGCTGCAAAACAATATTCATCACAAACAAATAAATTACGGAAATGCAAGTAAATATTCAAGGCTACTTGTGCTTGTGTCGTGGTAAATACAACTTGTGGCCCAACCCCGCTAAAGCCCCCCTCGGAGAGAAGTAATGATCTAGTTTTCCTTTTATCCTTGCCAGTGCCCAGTGACACCGCCGGCCGGCCGCCTCCGGCGGCTCTTGGTGTCTTATAGTTATAGGTGCGGCAGACCATGGTATGGGGTCTTTGCTGTTGTTTTTTTGTTTGCATTTCAATGTCTTCTTTAGAATTATAATTAGGATGCACAGCCGCAACTACACGGTCTGACACGCAAGTAAGAACTACATACCACCCAAATGTTCTTAGCAATTAAGATGAAGGGAGTGTGGGCACGGATTCCTCATCTCTTCGACTCGACACAGAGGGTAGAATTAGTGGTAATGGAATCACGGGAGGGGAGAATGTTCAGATGGTTGGTGCGGTTCCAGTGACACTAAACCTGCAACAGCAGCAGAATAGACAGAGGATAGGATTCAAGGATGGACAGGGGGCTAGCAATCAAGCCCTCCAGAACACACATTCACAGCAGAATCTAGAGATGATCAATGCAGTAGGACAGCAGTTGATATTGCAACAGATGGGGGTTTCGAACCAGATGGCAGGAGGAGGACAACAGGTTTCGAGCTTGCCTTTTACTCAGCAGCAATTCCTGGTTAGCTTTGATCAGAGTGGGAACATTGTACAGATGAATCCGCAAAAAAATACTGTCAACTTCACCAACATGGATGGAGAGAATGGACAGTTTGCACAGACGGGACAGTTTGGAGGTGGTCAACCAAATGCATCGCAGCAGCACTCTCACAAGGAACAGGGGAACAGGAAAAATGATAATAGCAACAGTGGGCAGAAGATGCAGTGTGGCAAATGCAAGCTGTTTGGACACCTGGCCAAGGACTGCAGAGTTCCTTTACATTGCATTATCTGTGGAAAGGAATCACATAGGTCTGGAGATTGTGCATGGCTTAAACAGATCAAGCCTGTGGCAAAGTATGTTGGATATGTTGCCAAAGGTTTGGGATGTTTGCTGGTACAAAATGTGAAGGAGATGACAACTGCTGAGCATGTTAATCCAATGGCTCAAATTGAAATAGTGTCAGGAGAAGTAAATGAAACACAACTGATCCAGGCCTTTAGCTGTATGTTTAGTTGGAATTGGCAATGGAGGACAAAATCACAAGGGAAAGGCTTTTTCCTGATGCGTTTCCCCAATAAAGCTAAGCTCATGGATCTGATGAAGTTCAAAGAATTTAGTCTACTGGGAACTAATGCTGTGGTTAGTGTCTCTAGTTGGACTCCAGAAAGCCAGGCTAAGGGCAAGTTGCACACGGTTTTGGTCAGAGTGGGAGGGGTACCCGACTGTATGCGCCACTTTTTTGGCATGTGTGAAATTGGTTCTGCGCTTGGTCCTGTGCTGGAGATTGATATGGACACCATTCTTCAAGAAGATATTCGCATCAAGGTTGGCGTTAGAGATGTCAACAAAATTCCAGTGTTCAATGAGATAACCACAAAGGATTTCTTCTTCTTTGATGTCCTATTCACTGTAGAAAAGGTTGTGGAACAAGGCTGGATAAATTGTAACTATAAGAGACATGGGACAGCAACAGTGGAAGATGGAGGAATGGGAATCGATGAACAAGAAGGAAAGAATAAAAAAAGTAAGACCGATGAGCCAGCTCAGAACAAGATCTCGCTTGGAAGCATGTCCTTGTCCCAGTTTGAAGCGCTGCAGAAGGAACAGAACCATAGGGTGAATGTTGAATCGCTTCTGATTAAGGAAACAACTAACACGCCACTTCCAGGTCCGACAAGCTCTGAGACTGGGAATGAGGAGATCATGAAAAGACTGAAACAAATGGAGGAAGAATTTGCGAGACAAGCTGCTAAGATAACAATTGAAGAGAAAAAAAGAGAGGAGGCTGAAAAAGCTAAGGAAAAACTGGAACTGGAAATATACACGCAGAGCAAGCTACTGCAGGAAGCAATGAAAAAATTAGCTCGAGCAGGTGAGATTGATAACAGAGATGCTGTGACTCAGAGAGATGTGGATGATGATGATGGTATTGAGAAAGATGAAGAAGAAATGGTGGATTACACAAACAGTCAGGACTCGGTAGAATCCTTCAGGTCCAAAATGGAGAAGATTACTGGTGTCAGAATTGAGGAAACCAGTGAAAAAGAAGCTGAAGATATTCTCAGGCGCAGCGACAGGTTTAAGAACAAAGAAGACATGAGGGTTGAAGATCTGGCAGCGGCAAAGAATGACTATGGTAAACACGATGATCTTGATGTCTTTAATAATTCTAATGCTTCTCTGGCAAACATGGCTCGATATGTAGGAATTGACTTAGGATGTTCTTTAGATATGATAGATAATAACCTGAAAATTATGAGAAACTTAGAAAAAGCTAGGCATGATGTTATGAAACAAAATCGGATTGACAAAGTTGATGATGAAATACCTAGCTCCCCTGTTCACATTGATACTGGGGATGCTGCTATTGAGGAATTGTATTCTGATGAAGAGCAAGAGATAACTAATAATGGTGAATTGGACTATGGAGAACTTAGACATATTTTCTCTGGAAAAAAAAAGGACCGGCAGCTCCTCAGCTATGGGCTGTGTGAAAGTTGCGGGTCTGGCTTCGGCCAAAAAAGGAAAGAAAACTCATTTTTCAAAAAAGAAGTCCAAAAGATGATTGGCTTCATTTGGAATTTGAGAGGAGCTGGGGATGATAGGAAACAAACAATAGTAAGAGAAACGGTAATTGACAAGAGAGTGGATTTCCTGGGATTACAGGAAACCATTAAACAAATTTTTCAAAAAATGAATTACATAATCTATGTGGCGGTAGAAACTTTATGTGGAAGTGGGCTGCGGCCAGAGGTAGATCGGGTGGTATCTTGGTTGGTATTTAACCAAGATACGTTGGAATATGTGGAACACGAAATTGGAGAATATTTTGTGAAGATGCTGGTTTATGACAAGAAAATGGATTTTAAATGGAATCTGATTGTTATTTATGGTGATGCACAACCTTCTGGAAAAGCAGCCTTTTTAGCCGAATTGGCAAGGGTTTGCCATGATAATTCTTACCCATGTCTCATCGGTGGGGATTTTAATCTGATCCGTAAACCTGATGATAAGATTAAATCACGAAATATATCACATTGGAGCTTTGTTTTTAACATCATTGTTGAAAATGCTGGCTTAATTGATCTCCCCTTAAATGGCAAAAAGTACACCTGGGGGAATAATCATTTACACCGTACCTTTGAACGACTGGACAGGGTCCTTATATGTCCTGATTGGAATATAAGTACCCCTTAACTATTTTATCCACTTTGGAAAGGGAGATATCGGATCGTACTCCTATGATAGTTGATTCGGGGAATCCTAATAATAGCCCTCCCATTTTCAGGTTTGAAAATGCGTGGTTTGAAAGGAAAGATCTTAAAGAAAATGTTGATTTTTTTTGGAATGATCCTAAATTTGTAGGTAGTAACATTGAGAGATGGCAGAAAAGATTTTGGGCCCTGAGGAAATTTCTGAAAGGGTGGAACCGAAACATTGATGCAGATTAAAAAAATCTAAAAGTGAGATTTTGTTGAAGCTAGATGAGATAGACAAACTTAGCGAAAATATCGGTTTGAATGTTAGCATGAGACAAGATCAGAAACTTTTACGCTCTCGATTAGATTTCTTGTTGCGGCAGGAAGAATTAAAATGGAGACAAAGATGCAAAAATAAAGAAACTAAAGAAGGCGATCTTAATACTAGATAGGGCGAATGGGAGGCATAGGAAAAATCGTATTATCTCTCTCGAGCAAGAAGAAGGGGTTATTGAAGGGGTTATATGTGGGGACCCCGGACTAGCTGTCCGAAATACCCGATTATGCTTAACACAACGATCCCGTGATCAGTCTGTCGTTGCACATAATCCGAATTGAGTACCGAAGTTTACATCCATTACAATACCGAATTAAAAGTCTTACATAAATGGTCATTTAGACCAAGTCTTACATAGGTGCCTTCATGGGCCAAACCAAAATATCAGCGGAAGCTACGGCGTAGTAGACATCAAATCCTAACAACGACGACCCGACAGGCAGCTGACTTATGGAGATCCCTAGTTTGCGTAGAAGTCGTCATACTCCTCCTCGGCATAGTGCTCCTCCTCATAGCCTGGCTAAGACAATAGCCAGGGACGAAACCAATATGAGTACATTTGATTGTACTCGCAAACTACCCCAACATGAGTATGGACTAGCTTTTATTTAAATTTCAAACTTTTATTTATTTAAAACATCTCTATATCTTTATTGAAAAAGGTAAGAAGAGTTTTATAACTATCTTTTAAAGAATCACCATTTTATCTGTTTCTCCCAAAACTCCTCCTTTTTCCGACCATAGTCCATCATGGTCCATTTGCCTCCAACAAACTCATACCAACTCGTTGGTATAGTTGTGTAACATCTTCTCTACTTCAGTTTCTTTTTAAACTTATAGTTTCTCAAAAACTTGCACATGGTCTTAGGACAGCCTCCCAACTGTCCATATCCGAGGACTCGGCTATTCGAATAGTTTTACACTCTGCAGAGTTAGCACGCTTTTCCCACATCCATCCGGTAACTCATCGTGTCAGCCACGTCCCGCCATACAAGGTGTATGCGAAGTTGAGTCACCGACCATAGCCTGTCCTTTGCTCGTGCTAGTATAGGACCCTACCGCTACGAAACTTCCCATCGACACTCAGTCCAGATTCCCCGTCGGGAAACCTAAGTGTGAGGACTCGTAGTTCTGCCCGGCGAGCGAACCCTTCAATCCCCCATCCTCAGATGCCAGGACCCAGGTCAGGGGGTAGGTCGCCATGACCATCCCCTCATGGAACGAGGTCATCCTCGTTGTTGAGGCATCCCATACTAATACGAGCAAATTATATGACTACGCCCTTTCCCATATGTGGGTAAATGTGGTCGCACAGATTATCGGCTGCTCGTCATAGTACTAGGACACAATGTGCATTTTTCATAAACATCACCATTCTCCACTTCTCCACTTCAACACCGACATCTCGGCATTCCATAACCACACAAGTATTTTCAAAGGAGTTTTGAATAAACAATATTTATTTTTCCCATCCTATAATTTGATATAACTATCTTATATTCTTACATAGGTGGCAAAATAGTTTTCATATACTTGTAAAAAGGTTTTCAAAATCATTGGTACTTTTGAATAACTCAAGTGACAAAATAGATGTATATAAATGCAAGCTCAGTGAAGTAGTTTGCCTTGCTCGGCCAAGTTCTCGGGGCCTTGTGCTTGATGATCAAAGTATTCCCCCTCCTCGTAGATTCCGGCAACGTTCTCGTCTAAACGTCAAACAAGCAATACCAACAATCACTAAACTACTCAAGCAATCAACACAACATAACAATCATAAACATTACAAATAGCTACTGCACACATCAAACAATACAATTTGGTTTCAAATTAATTGAATTAAACATTATTTAATTATGTCTAAAACATGGCAGAAATTTGTTGAACATGTTTAATTGCATAACTTGGGTTTGTTGATTACAAAAATACAAACTAAATTTCTACAGAAATCTACTGATGTGTAGAAGACAACACAATTTAGTTTGGATTAATTGGAGTTACCAAACTCCTACACAATTGTTTTAATCCAGTAACTTAATAATCAAGTTTTAGCTACCAATTAAGTTTTGTTGATCCTAAAATTAAATCCTTTTAGGGGTAAGTAATACTAACTAAATGTGATCCAATGAAATTGGTCCTAAATCATTTGGGTTAACCAATAACCATCTATAATTGTTTTAGTTCAGAAGGGTGTTCAAACTTCAACTTTATACTAAACAATTATCACTGCTCAATTAATTCTACCAAAATTAGGGAAGCTAATAGATCACAGTACCAAGCTAACAAAATTGGTTTGGAATTATTTGGCTTAACAGAGTATCAGAAACAAACAAGTTTAGATTTTAAACCTTCTGTGGCATTTTTAATAATACATTTCTATTATTTATCTAAATGAAATGAATCCACTTGGGTTGGTTAAACAATTTCATAAGCTTTCCAGAACATTTGGATTTGATTTATTGGGACTTGTAAATCTCGAGTTATGGATTTTTAAAGTTGGATCCAGTACTGATTTCTCAGAGAAACTTAAATTAGAAAACCTAACTGTTCTGGATAATGTTGAAAAGTATGACAGGTGGGGTCCATGAGTCAGTGACTCCGTGTGTGCTGAAAAATGAATAAAACGCTGACGGGTGGGGTCAGCCCGTCAGCCTAACGCCTAACCGAAGCGGTAAGTTACCGTTGGATCTAGATCCAACGGCTCCCGGAGCACGCGTTCATCTACGACATAACCACGGCGGCGCCGGAGCTCCGGCGACGGCGAGGTGCACGGGAAGCTCACCTAGAGGGCTTGGGAAGGCTCGGAGAAGGTGCTGGAGAACGGCGGAGGCTCGGGGAAGACGTCTGGGCGAGTTGCACTTGCTAGGGAGGCGTGGTTCGTCGGCGGGGAGCTGCGGCGTTTCCACGGGCACGGCCTGCAACTCCGGCGAGGTCCTGGCGACGCTCCGGTGCACGAAACAGAGGGAAACAAGGGGCGGGTGAGTGCGGTGACCATGGAGAGCATCGTGGTGTGGCCAGTGGAGAGAAAGGGAGAGCAGCAACTCCGCTGCGGTCGTCGCCTACCTCGGGACGGTCGAGCACGGCCACAAGCAGCAGCAGCTCTTCTGCGGAGGCTCCGCCCTCCTGGCGGTGCACGGATGAGTGGGGAGTGAGGGAGAGTGAGGCAGTGGTGCGGGGTGTGGAGAGAGTGCGGGGCTCGGGTGGCTTTTTATAAGCTCGACGGCGGTCCATGGTGGACACGGCGCGGGAGCGGTCCAGAGGCCGTGTGGGCTCGCCGTAGGGGTGGTGGAGGTGTGGCTACGGTGTTGGGAGGCCAGGGAACAGAAGGGGTGTTGTGGCGGCGAGCTGAGCAAGCTCGAAAGTGGGACGGCCGTGTGCGTGCTCGGGCGGCGCACGGGCACGCACGGCACGACGCAAACACGGCGGGTACGGGCTTCTGCGGGCTACGGTGTGGCTGCGAGAGGGGACATCGAGGTGAGGGAGAGAAGGGGGGCACGGGTTGGGCTAGCGCGGCGTCGCCACGCCACGGCCACTTGCGCGACATGGCGCATGCTCGCCGGAGCTCTGTCCCCCCCCCCCCCAAGCTCCTCTCCTCCCTTGACCCCATTTCCTCTGGTTTTCGAGCGTGGCGAGGCCAGTGAGGTGTGGGAGATCAACTGGAGGCTTCAATTTGACAAATAACCCACGAAATCGATCGATTGATCTTCGGTTTGGTTGATTTGGGGAAGAATACGGTGGCTGCCCACCAAGTGTTCGACGAAATTCCCCAACCAAACTTAAATTTAAATCTCTGAAATTTATTTCCATAATTTGCTTCACATATTCAAATGCGGGTTTGTGGTGCTGTGGTGCAATTTATTTGACAAGTGTTAAACCACACACTTTGTGATTTAAAAAGATAAAGAAAGGTTTTTGGAATTTTAAATGTAGGTTTTTGAAAATATATTTGGAGAGGGAAAAGTGTAGGAATAAAATTGAGAGTGATTAAATATCACTCCACTGAATTTTATTTTGGAAGAAAATTAATTTCTCACTTGGAGAAATTTGTGTGACACTTGTCACATGATTTTATGTGTTGATCTTTTTATTTTGTTTCTTTTCTTTTCTTCATGTTTTTATTTAGCAAACAATCAACACAAGCAATGAAATGCAATCAACACATATAACTTTAACAAAAGTTTTTGTTGGCTCTCATTTTTGGAATAATAATACTGATAATATTTTTGGGATGTTACATTATACATCACAAATTTTTACAAAAAACTTTTCGGACAACCCGAGGTTTCGTGTATTAATGTAGATTTTGGTAATGTATCCACAATAAGTGATACTGAAGCTGTGGATTTAGTACAGCCCTTTACCATTGAGGAGATTAAGGAGGTGGTTTTCTCTATGGAACATAATAAGGCCCCCGGGCCGGATGGTTTTACAGCTGAATTTTACCAGTTTTTTTGGGAGTTGATTAAGTGGGATCTGAAAGCACTGCTGGATGATTTCCACACAGGTCAGCTTAACTTGACTAGGCTGAACTACGGCATCATTACACTTGTGCCTAAGTGTAAGGACGCTAAACAGATTAAAAAATTAGGCCTATTTGCCTACTTAATGTGAGCTTTAAGATTTTTACAAAACCCTCATGAAAAGGTTGGAAAAAACGGTAGATAGGGTAATTTCGCCTGTGCAAACTGCCTTTATTAAAGGACGGTTCATCATGGAAGGGGTGGTTATTCTTCATGAAGCCTTAAATAGCATCCACACTGGTAAAAAGGATGCAGTGTTGTTTAAGGTGGACTTTGAAAAAGCCTATGACAAAATCAAATGGCCTTTTATGTGTAAAATGGTGAAACTTAAAGGATATCCAGACATTTGGATTGACTGGGTTATGAGATCTATGAGGGGAGGACATGTAGCAGTTAGAGTTAATGACTCCATAGGAGAATATTTTATCACACATAAAGGGCTGCGACAAGGAGATGCTATGTGTCCCTTGTTGTTTGACTTAGCAGCAGACGCTCTTGCGATTATCATGGATAATGCCAAGAGAGCCGGTATAATAAAAGGGTTCTTGAAGAAGAAAGTAATGGGGGAGTAAACATGCTTCAATATGCGGACGACACCATATTTTTATTGCCAGATGATGTTGATAGTGCAAAAAACCTCAAATTTATTCTTTGTGCCTTTGAGCAGATGTCAGGATTAAAAATCAATTTCCATAAAAGTGAGCTCTTCCTTTTTGGAGATGCAATAAAAAAGCGTGATGACTATAAAACAATTTTACCTGTCGAATGGTTCATTGCCTATGAGGTATTTGGGCATTCCTGTACATAAAGTTCGGATTAGAAATAGAGATTGGGGTCATGTAGAAAGAAAGATAGAAAATAAATGTTCAGGTTGGTTTGGGAGGTTATTAAACATAACTGGGAGGTCCACTTTGGTCCAGACCTGTCTATCCAATATGCCACTATTCATGATGTCCTTTTATAAAATGCCTGTTGGTGTTAGAAAAAGAATGGACTATTTCAGGGCTAGGTTAGTTTGGCAAGAAGAAAAAGACAAAAAGAAATACCACCTAGTCAGATGGGGGGTGGTATGCCAACCGAAAGACAAAGGGGGTTTGGGAATCGCTAACATTGATTTAATGAATCAAGCTCTTTTGGCAAAATGGCTTTGGAAGTTAGAAACAAAAAATGGCTTGTGGCAAACGATCATCAGAAACAAATACATTAAGAACAAATGTATTTTTGGTATTAGGCACAAACCTGGAGATTCCCAGTTTTGGTCTGGTGTGTTGGGAGTAAAAGATATTTTTTACACATTCTATAAGAAAAGCGTGGGAAATGGTGAGAATACAAGGTTTTGGGAAGACTAGTGGTAGATGATAAACCTCTCAAAATGAGGTGTCCCAGGATTTACAATTTGTGTCGACAGAAAAATGTGACTGTGGCTTTTGTTATGAATAATGGTTGGGGTTGTCTGACCTTCAGAAGAACTCTTTTGGGGGATACCCTACACCTCTGGGAGAGTATTAAACAATCTTGCCATGAGGTGATTTTAAGACAAGGTGATGATCATATTAGATGGTCCCTAACAAAAAACGGGATCTTCTCGGTTAGGTTACTCTATAGAGAGCTTAGCTTAAATGAGATTGGATTTCCACACAAATTTATGTGGAAAACCAAAATCCCCTATAAAATCAAAAATTTCTTGTGGCTAGTCCTTCGTAATAGCATCTTAACTAAAGATAACTTGCTCAGGAGAGGTTGGAATGGTAACGTGCAGTGCTATTTTTGTGATCAACCTGAATCGGTTGATCATCTTTTCTTGTCTTGCTCGGTTGCGAAGCAGATTTGGAGCGTTCTCCGTTGTGCTTTCAACTTTAGTGCAATTCCTGATAGCATACAAGGGGTGTTTGGCTCCTGGATTCGTAATTTCGGTAAAGAAAGAAAGAAAATGGTGTTAACTGGAGTGGCAGCCATCCTGTGGTCAATCTGGAATACCTGTCATCGTATCGGCATCTGAGATAGGAGACGGGGTCCTGCTAGCCGAGGGTGAACGTAGGGCAAGAAGGTGGACGTCGTCGAGGTCGGGATCGAACAAGACAGTTTACCCAGCTTCGGATCTCACGGCGGTGGCGAGATCCTACGTGCTGCTATAACTCACTATAATGGCAATAGCTTTGATCGGGTTACAATGAGTATGAGAGTATGTTGAACGTGTGAAAGTATGCCCTAAAGGCGTCCTGAGGTCCGGCTTATATAGGCGGCCGGACCTAGGGTTACAAGGGCCAGACGTGTCCGGCAAGACTACAGAGTCCTAAACCTATCCGGCAAGTCACTGCCTTCCATCTTGGTCCGTAAGGCGGCAAGGGCTTCAGTCTTGGGCCTCCGTCTTGTCATCCGTCGTCCGCCTTGTACTCCAGCTATCTGGGCCGCCTGTCAGGCCAAAGCCTTTGCCACCATTGCAGGCCACCCTGGACTAGCCGGATTTATCCATGTCAGTGATACCCCCAGTGGGTATATCCCCAACATTAGCCCCCGGAAGGGTTGAAGTTCTCCAGGCGCCGTCTTCTTTCATCTGCGATATCCGCCTTGTTCTTGTAGTAGGCCGCTAAAGAGCTTGAAGCATTCCGAAGTTGAATCAGGCGGCAATCCGACTAAAAGTTGTCGGATACATTGCCGCCAACATGGGAAAGACGGCCTAACTGTTGTCAGGAATCTTCCAGGCAAGGTCTTGTCAGTTTGACTGATCCGTCAAATGTTGACGGATGACGTCATGAAGTCCACGACAGTTTGAACTAAAACATGCGTCATGATTATCTCCCCACTACGCGCGGGAATCGAGGCGACGGCAGTAACGCCGTGGCCACGACGTGCAAATCGTGGGCACGTGGCGGAGATCGTGCCTCCGCTAAACTCGCTCACGAATCTCAGGGAAGGGGGATAAATACCCCTCGAACGCCACCAAGATGAATTTCTCCCCATTCGCATTCACCACTGCCGCATCCTCCTCCTCGAGCACTCCTCCACTTTTGCACCCAACTCCGGCGAAACTCCCAGCGGCGCTCCGTGCCAAATGGCGAGCATCAACGAGCAAGCGGCGGCGGCGGTGTCGGCTGCAGCATCGACGACTGCGATTGGATCTGGATCTGCACCGGCGGCGGCTCCCACGAACGCCGGGCCTGCGACTTCTTCTTTCCTTGTCGCGGTTGCGGGCGGGGTGTCTTCTTCTTCTCCATCTCCGGCGGCACCAGCGGCGGCCACGGCTACGTTTCCCCTTCCGTCCCTGACGGCGACTGACGCCGTGGCTACGGCGGAGCCAGAAGCTGTCGCTGCCGATGCTGCCGAGGAAGAAGAGGAAGTGGCGGAACTGGGCTCCAGATACTGGCTGCCGTCATGCATGACGTCAGCATACCTGCAGGAGCTAGAGGATGGTGGCTTCATACCACCCAAGGCGGACAGTGCTTAGCGGGTACTGGGCGACGAAACCGTTCCCGACCCACAAGACGGCGAGTGCGTCATGTTGGCGTCGCACAGTCTCTGTGGTATGTCATTGCCGCTTTCCGCCTTCTTCTTGGCGGTGCTTAGCTTTTATGGGTTGCAGCCGCACAACATAGCGCCCAATAGTATTCTAGTGCTAGCTGGCTTCCTGGCGCTATGCGAAGGGTACTTGGGCATAGCTGCATCCATAGAGCTGTTCCAGTACTGCTTTCTGTGCCGCCAGCAAGCCATAGCAGGCGGCCAGCTGGCAACTTGCGGTAGTGTAACCTTCAACTGCCGCCAACCTGACTGGTATCCAAAAATCCCGTACATTGAGTCGGTGAAGCATTGGACCAGCACCTTCTTTTTAAGGACATCCCAACACCCGGCATGACACAAGGGATGCCTGTATTCGTCAATGGTCCGCCAACCCACAAGGCCTGCTGGACGGCAAAGGTGACACTCGGCAGTTTGTCGAATGAACTCCGACTTGCCGTCAGGCGGATCGAGTTTTTGACCAAGACAATGGAGGCTCCACTATTTGACGGAGTAGACACCGTCATCTGCTGGTTGTCGAGGAAGATAATGCCGCTCCGCCATCGCCCACTGAAGATGTGCGAGTACAAGGCGGACGACGCCGGAAACAGCACCCTTGACCAAGACGCGCTGCTATACCGGCTTAGAGAGCTTGTCAAGCATCTATCCGTGAAGGCGGCCGAAGGCGTCGCCATGTTCACTCATGACAACCCATCCCAAGCGGTAAGCCAAAGCTACCTTGCCTTTTACTTGACTTCTTTGTCCACTGGATGCTGAATTGATGTTTTGCCTTTTCCTTTTCAGCTGCAAACCTTGAAGGATGCCGACTTGGCTCCCAACTGGTACGACACCGGTGCCAGCAAGTCGAAGAAGCGCAAGGTAGGCGGCTCCACCAAAGATCTGGAGAAGAGGAAGAAGGCGGCCACCTCTGCTGATGCAGAGGATGAGACCTTGGGGGAGAATGTCCCTCTTAAGCGGTAGGCAAGCTTTTACTTTCCCTGACTTGTCATTTGATACAATTGAGTTTTGCTGACAAACTTGTACCTTTCTGTTTACAGGGCCAAGCCCGCCATGCCCAAGCTTCGCGCCAACCTGAAGGCTGCTACCGGTAGGGGCAAGCCGCCAAGGTCTTCTCCAGCCACCGCACTGACAACGCCTGGCGTCGGCGTTCCCGTAGTCGTTTGCCCGGGAACGTACACGGCTAAAGACATGGCGTCTACTGGTACCGCAGAGGCGGCTGCGGAGAAGATGCGGGTAAGAAATCTGTTGCCGGCCCTAGTACCTCCAAGACGGCTGAAGCTTCGGCTAATGATGTCGCTCGATTTATTGCTATGAAGCAGGAGGCGAGAGATGAGATGGGGGAGAGCCTTGGCACTTCCTCCTCCAAGTCTGGCCCCAACTTTGCCGCGGGAGCGAAAGATCCCCGCCAAACATTGAACACCATGCGCGAGGGCACCAAGTTCTGGCACTCGCACATGGAGCAGCTCTGCGACTTGCTTCAGAACGAACTTGAGGTAATCCCTAGTCGCAGCCCCCGAGCACTTTGGCGGCTAAAAATGTTGTTTTTAGCCGGCGGAGTGGTCTTTTGACTTGGGTCTCAATTGTTGCGTTTATGTTGTAGGCGGCTCTCGCGTCCAACGCAGAGCTTTTTCAAGCCCAGGGCAGGAAGAACGCGGAGTGCCGCCAACTGCGGCAAGACGTCGAGCTTAAGAACGCCCAGATTGCGAGCTTAGAAGAGGCTCGCAAAAAGGATGAAGGTGACAAAACTTCTTTGCCTTCTTTTCGTCCGTCTAGTTTGAATTTTTCCTTCCGACAAGTCTTTAGTCGGCTGCCTCATGATTTGTAGAATTGCTAAACACTGCGCAAGATGTTCTCAAGAACTCCACTGACATACAAGTTTTGATGAACGAAGTTGCAGATCTTGCCGAGTTGGTGTCGAAGCTGAAGGCGGACCATGCCAAGGAGCTGGAGCAGCGGGATCTGGCCCATGCCGCCGAGGTTAGCTAGTTGTCGGGGCAACTGGAAGCCTTGGGCTACAACCTCGCCCAGGTGAACAAGAACGCCAAGGAGCAGCAGGACCAACTTTCGAAGGTGGTCTAGCTAGCCCAAGAGACACTTTCCGGCCACCTGGATGAGGTCAACGCCATCCATGAACATGTCCTGGTAAGACTTTTTTCCTTCACCTCCCTGTTATCTTGAATTCTTGAGTCCTGAACCGCAATGTGTAACTATTGTTTGCATTATGCAGTACCAGCCAGCTTAGGCGATGACATGGCTACAACGCCCCGCCTTGCCCGAATCTTGAAGGTTGGCGAAACAGTCAACCAGATTGTCGGTGCGGGCAAAACGTTTGCCGCCAAGTTCTATCCTGGCGACAACAGCAATCCCGTCAACTTCGATGCCTTGCCGGACTTCCTGGAGAAGGCGGCTGCCGAACATGATGGCTTGCTACGATCAGCAGCACGAGGCGGAGCCAAGTTGTCCTTGGCGTTGACATCGGCGTGGTACCCGGAGGCTGATATTCATCAAGTCACCGAGTATTTCCCGACCGAAGACGAGAACAACCAAGCCATCGTGATGCAAGATGTGCTGCGGGCTGTTCGGGGCTACGCAACCCGAGTTGCCAACATGGTGGACATCCGTAAGTTCTACAAAGAACACCCGGATCCTCATGTTGCCATAGCTGATCCCTCCTTGGCGGATCCCGAAGCGGCCGGAGCAGGCGGAGACGTGGCTGACGAAGGCAGCCCCCAGGATGTCGGAGCCAGCCCCAAGGATGTCGGCGTCAGCCCCCAAGACCTCCAAGCGGGCTCCATCAAGGCGGCGACTCCTTAGGCGCTTTCCCCTGCAATAGCACCAACAAGTAGATGCGTTAATTTGTAACGCCAAAAAACTTGTTTCATTTTGGCATGTAAATATGTTGGACCAACTTTTATGCTACACTTGGCGGTAGGCTTATTTAAGTGGCCCACCTTAATATGCATCTCGTTTGTGTGTTTAGCTATTTCATATGTTAGCGGAACCTCATCACAATTACTTCAGCTGAGCCAACCAGGTGCAATACCAATTAGTTTAGACTCAGAGACCTAAGCCGGCATGTTGGTGCCAACGACATACTACTAGATGACCCACACACAAACAGGCAGATAACAATACTAGGCGGTGCAAAGATTGTTTGCTGTTTTAGCCGGCAGACGACAGATGTCAAAGAAGTTGAAACCTTAGCACAGAGTAAAAAAAAATTCGGTTACTTTTATGACAACACATATATGATTGCAAGAAAAGGCAAAAGATGGCATGGTCCCAAAACTGAATGAGCAAATCACAGACTTTTATTTCATAATCATATAGTACTTATTACAATGTAAAAATTGCTAAGTGTAAAAAGGACGTAGCTGCTCAATGTTCCAAGGCCGCTTGGTTTCATCATAGTTGTCGTCAACCTTCCTCTTGCGCTTGCGACCTCTTTTCATCTTGTAGCCGTCACGTGCGTCCACCAAGTAATAGGATCCATTGAGCAACACCTTGCTGACCACAAAAGGTCCTTCCCATGGAGGGGATAACTTATGCAAGCCTTTCCTGTCTTGGATTAGGCGGAGGACCAGGTCACCAACTCTAAAACTACGTTGCCGCACTCGTCGACTGTGATACCGGCGCAATCCTTCCTAATAGATGGCGGATCGTGCGAGGGCAACATCGCGTTCTTCGTCAAGTAGGTCAAGGCCATCCTGTCTTGCATCTTCTGCGTCTTCCTGGACGTAGGCTTGAATTCTGGGAGAATCGTACATCATGTCGGATGGCAACACTGCTTCTGCGCCATAGACTAAGAAGAAAGGAGTGAACTTGGTTGATCTGTTTGGGGTTGTTGCTAGCGCTAAGTTGACGAGGGAATATCTCCCCGGCAACAGCGCCAGAAACTATGCTTGATGCGTGTAACGTCACACGTCAGTTGGGAACCCCAAGAGGAAGGTATGATGAGTGCAGCAGCAAGTTTTCCCTCAGTATGAAACCAAGGTTTATCGAACCAGTAGGAAAACGAGGTTGCTTCGAAGGTGTTGGTGAAGGAGTGTAGTGCGGCGCAACACCAGGGATTCCGGTGCCAACGTGGAACCTTCACAACACAATCAAATTACTTTGCCCCAACTTAACAGTGAGGTTGTCAATCTCACCGGCTTGCTGAAAACAAAGGGTTAAACGTATCGTATGGAAAATGATGTTTGTTTGCATAAAACAGTAGAGAACAATGATTGCAGTAGATTGTATTTCAGATGTAAAAGAATGGACCGGTGTCCACAGTTCACTAGTGGTGTCTCTCCAATAAGATAACTAACATGCTGGGTAAACAAATTACAGCTGGGCAATTGACAATTGATAAGTGCATATAACATGCATGTGCGAGTTGTGGTGTCTACTATGAGATTCATTTGGGCATTACGACAAAGTACATAGACCGCTATCTAGCATGCATCTATGCCTAAATAGTCCACCTTCCGGTTAACATCCGTACCCCTTCCAGTATTAAGTTGCAAGCAACAGACAATTGCATTAAGTAATGTGCGTAATGTAAATAATACATTCATCCTTGAATAAAGCATTGCTGTTTTACCCCTAGTGGCAACAACACATCTACAACCTTAGAACTTGCTGTCACCATCCCAGGTTAAATAGAGGTTGAACCCAACTATCATGCATAAATACCCCCTCTTGGAGTCACAAGTATTCACTTGGCCAAGGCTTCAACAAGTAACGGAGAGCATGCAAGATCACAAATGACATAGACATGATAATATAATATTCAGCTCCACATAGGTATCAATATAAGTCAGATCCCAGCAAACACAACATGTAGCATTACAATAAGATGATCTTGATCATGATAGGCAGCTCACAAGATCTAAACATGATGGCACAAGTGGAGAAGACAACCATCTAGCTACTGCTATGGACCCATAGTCCAAGGATGAACTACTCACGCATCACTCCGGAGGCGGGCATGGCGATGTAGAGCCCTCCGGTGATGATTCCCCTCTCCGGCAGGGTGCCGGGAAGAGCTTCAGAACCCCCCGAGTTAGGGTTGACGACGGCGGCGGCAGCGAATATGTTCTGGATGAAAGGCTCGGTGTTTTAGGGTTTTCACGTCTCGGGGAATAAATAGACGAAGGGGCGATGTCGGTGGACCCCCGAGGGGCCCAAACCACAGGCTGGCGCGGCAGAAGGTGGGGCCGCGCCGCCAGGTGGTTTGGCCACCTCGTGGCTCCCCTTCGTCTCTCCTTCGGACTCCGTGTACGTGTTGGAAAAATAGGGACTTGGCCTTTTGTTTCGTGCAATTCCGAAAATATTTCCAGAAGTAACTTTCTGAAACCAAAAACAGCAGAAAACAGGGAACTGGCACTGTGGCATCTTGTTAATAGGTTAGTCCCAGAAAATGCATAAAAGTGATATGAAGTGTATATAAAACATGTAGCAAATGGTATAATATAAGCATGGAACAACAGAAATTATGGATACGTTGGAGACATATCAGTTGTTCGTAAACTCCAAAGGACAGATTGTAACTCATCCACCCAAGCCCCAGCTGCCCTGTTCAATGGTACTTCGAGACGAGGTTTGATACCCTGCAGGACCAAACCATTTGCATGCTCTACTTGAACATTTGCCCGCGGGTGTGCTACTGAAGCAAGATCTAGGCGGATGCCATGCTTATAGCAGTATTCCTCGACTTCGCCTTGCGACAAGTTAGTGCCGTTATAGGTGATAATGCTGTGAGGCACCCCGAACCGAGAGATTATTCCCCACAGAAAGTTTGCGGCTGTGGCACCGTCTAGCTTTTTGATAGGCTTAGCTTCAACCCATTTGGTGAACTTGTCTACAGCCACAAGCAAATGTGTGTAGCCACCAGGTGTCGTCTTAAATGGACCAACCATGTCCAAGCCCCAGACTGCGAAAGGCCACATGATGGGTACTGTCTTGAGCTCATGAGCCGGCATGTGTGGTTGTCGGGCATACAGTTGGCAGCCCCTGCATGTTTTGACTATTTCTTCTGCGTCAGCTTTAGCTGTCAACCAGTAAAAACCTTGCCGAAAAGCTTTGGACACAAGGGAGCGGGAAGAAGCATGATGTCCACAAACTCCAGCATGTATCTCGTCCAGCAAGTCTTTGCCCTCTTCTGGCGAAATGCAGCGCTGGTAATTCGCCATTGATTATTGTGAATGCCTTGGCTCTTCTTATGATTTGCCTTTTCAAAACCTCATCATCTGGCAGCTCCTGATTTGTCAGGAAGTCCAAATATGGCGTTGTCCAATCTGGCTTCACCAGGTAGACGACATAGCTAGCCGCCTCTACTGGTTCCGCTGACTCTGGGTCAAGGAGGTCTGCCCCTTTTATTGACGGCTTGTGTAGGTGCTCCAGAAAACATCTTTTGGTACTTTTTTGCGTTTAGACCCCAATCTGGCAAGTGTGTCTGCCACCTCGTTTTGAGCTCTTGGGATATGGCGGACTTCGTAGCCTAGGAAGCATTTAGCGAATTCATCAACGGTAGCGCGGTATGCCGCCATTGTCTTACTTTTTGCGTCCCAGGTTCCACGTGTCTGTTGTGCCACCAAGTCTGAATCTCCATAACAGAGGACGTGTTGGACGCCTAGTTCTTTGGCGATGTGTAAGCCGTGAAGGAGTGCTTCGTATTCTGCAACATTGTTTGTTGCTTTGAAGTGAATTTGTAGCATGTAGCTAAGCTTATCTCCTTGCGGGTTTCTCAACACAATGCCAGCCCCGAGCCCTGAAGCATTTTTGATCCGTCAAAGTGCATGATCCAATATGCGTCTTCAGGGAGAGGTACTTCGTCCATAGCTTCTGTCCAATCTGCAACGAAATCTGCCAAAGCTTGAGATTTAATGGCATTTCTGGGCTTGTACGTGATGTCGAAGGCGGCGAGCTCAATGCCCCACTTGGCGACTCGGCCTGTAGCATCCGTATTGTTGATTATATCTCCCAGAGGCGCCTTGCTCACTACCGTGATTGAATGTTCCTGGAAGTAGTGTCGTAATTTTCTGGCGGCGTAGAAAACACCATAAACCAGCTTCTGGCAATGCGGATAATGCTGTTTCGAGGCGGAGAAAACTTCACTGATGAAGTAAACCGGACGCTGTTCCGGGATCTCTGATTTTTCCATCTTGCGTTCCACTACCAGGACAACGCTGACAACTAAGTTGGTTGCCGCGATGTAAAGCAGCATTGGTTCCTACGTTCGAGGAGCTGCTAAGATTGGGGCAGACGTTAATGCTTCCTTGAGTTGTGTCAAGGCGGCATCTGCTTTGTCTGTCCACTCAAACTTGTCGGATTTCTTCAGAAGCTGGTAGAGAAGCATTGCTTTTTCTCCAAGGCGGCTAATGAAACGACTGACGGCAGCCGCCGAACCAGCAAGTCTCTGCACGTCCTTCAGGTCCTTGGGCCTGGATATGTTGAGGATTGCCTTGATTTTTTCTGGGTTGACCTCTATTCCTCGTTCGGAAACGATAAAGCCGAGCAGCTTGCCGGCAGGAACCCCAAAGACACATTTCTTCGGATTGAGTTTCATCTTATATACCCGAAGGCTATCAAAGGTTTCTCGTAAGTCGTCTAGCAAATCCGCCTTCTTTTTATACATGACGGCAATGTCGTCTACATAGACGTAAACATTGCGGCCAATTTGCTCATGAAGGCATCTTTGCATGCATCGCTGATACGTTGCGCCGGCATTTTTTAGGCCGAAAGGCATCGTGATGTAGCAGAAGGTCCCGTAGGGCGTAGTAAACGCTGTTTTGAGTTGGTCAGATTCGCGCATTTTAATTTGGTGGTACCCGGAGTACGCATCCAAAAAGCACAGCAGATCGGAGCCGGCTGTGGAGTCTATGACCTGATCTATACGTGGTAACGCAAAGTGGTCCTTAGGACAGCACCTGTTCAAACCGGTATAATCAATGCACATTCTCATTTCCTTGTTGGGTTTTGGAACCGGTACAGGATTTGCCAACCAATCAGTGTGTACTACCTCCCTAATGAACTTAGCTTCTTGCAACTTGATGATCTCCTTTCCTATTGCCTTCCTCTTTTCTTCACCGAAGCGTCTTGTTCCTTGCTTGACTGGCTTGGCTCCTTTGTAGACATTGAGAGAGTGCTCGGCAAGTTCCCTTGGTACACCTAGCATGTCGGCTGACGACCATGCAAAGATGTCCCGATTCTCATGGAGGAACTCGACGAGCGCGCTTTCCTATTTGTCATCTAAGCCGGATCCGATGGTGATTTGCTTGGAGCTGTCACCTGGCACCAGATCCGCCTTCTTTGTTTCCTCGGAGGCCTTGAAAGCCTTCTTGGGCTCGGCTGTCTTCACGTTTTCCGGCAACTGGGACGTATCAGCTTCTTTCTTCAATATGGCCAACTCCTCTGCGTGGAGGACGGCCTCGGCGAAGGCGGCATTGCCATGTTCGCACTCCTTTGCTTTCTTGAAGTTGCCGTTGACGGTGATGGTACCGTTGGATCTAGGTATCTTCAACTTGCTGTAGATGTAACACGGCCGAGCCATGAACTTGGCAAAAGCTGGCCGTCCAAAGATGGCATGGTAAGCACTCTTGAAGGGGACTACTTCAAACCTGAGATACTCCGAACGGTAGTTTGACTCAGGTCTAAAAGTAACCTCAAGCTTGATGCTTCCCATCGACTTGGCTTGCTTTCCCGGAACAATGCCATGGAACTTGACTTTGCTGTAATCAAGCTGGCTTTCCGTCAAGTTCATGCGCTTCAGGGTGTCCTCATACATGATATTGAGGCTGCTGCCGCCATCCATCAACACTTTGGTTAATCTGAAGTTGTCGACAATTGGGTCGACGACGAGGGCATACTTGCCGGGATACGGCACGCGGTCCGGGTGGTCGTTCTTGTCCCATGTGATTGCCTTTTCGGACTAGTCTAAGTACTGAGGAATGTCAGGCACTGTAGCATTGAGCTCGCGCAGCTCCGCCTTCTCTTCCTTTGCTGAAGGAGTGCCCAAAAAGCAGACCAGTTGGCCATGAACTTTGGGATACTTTTTCTCCTTGCGTGGCGGCTTAGGGTCCTCATCCTCCGACATGGAGACTACCTCATCATCGTCTTCCTTCTTTGTTTTCTCCGCTTTCTTGCTCTTTTTCGGCTTCCAGCCAACCTCGGGGTCCTTCTTGGCATCATCCATGAACCGGAATTCCCCCAGTGTATGGTTAACCTTTCCCAGTGATGCATGGATTGGGCAGGGTAAGGCTTTTGCCTGTTCGTAAGTCAGGCGTTGCTTGCTGGAGCCGCCTTCTTTACCCTTTCCTTTCCACTTACGGTTTCCGCCTTTGCCTTCGAAGGCGGCGGTGAGCTCATTTGATGGGCCGGCTTTGTCGTCCTGGGGTGCCTTGCGTTTGTGACTTGCTCGCCTGCCTGGTGCCATGTCATGAGCGCCTTCAGCATCGCGTGCATCGTCATCTGCCTGTGCGTACATGGATGCTATTTCCAGCATGGCTCCGAGGTCCTTGAATGGCATGCGCACTAGCTTGTGTCTAAGACTTGAGCCTTTCAAGAGACCCGTGGTGAAAGCATGGATTGCCTGATTGTCGTCCATGTTTTCGCAGCTTGCCTTTGTTTGGATCCATCTTGCCAAGAAGCTTGTTGCAGTTTCATCCGACTTCTGCACACATCGAACCAAATCTGTATATGTGCCCGGTCGCTTGTATGTGCCCTGGAAGTGTTGAGTGAACACCTTTTCTATGTCGAGCCAGCTATGAATTGACTTCTCCGGCAAGTTTTCGATCAGCTTCGGGCTGTCCCCTCGAGCATGAGGGGAAGGAAGCGTGTGGCGACAAGGCCATTGCCCCCGGCAATTTCGACGGACAGCGCAGAGTCTGACAGACATGAGTTTGGCTTGTCCGCGCCGTTGTACCTTTGATGAGTTTTTGACACAGATGTCATGTCTCGAGGTATCTGAACATTGCGGATGGCTGAGCCAAAGCACGCAGGACCGAGGTAGGCGTCCTCCTTTCCTGCTTTGATGTCATTGAGGTGGTGACGCGCGTCACCTGGAGCGAGCTTCCTGTTGGATCTATCAACATGAGGCTCGTCCTGCGCTGCCCGGCTATGCCGAGGCTCGTTGTTTTGTCCCCGACTGCCGCCTTCGTGCCTGGGCACCGGCGGTGGGGGCGGTGTGCGGTCCCTGCTTCTTCTTGGCGGCGGAGGGTCATCGCGGTTTCCGCCACTCCTTGGCGGCTGCTTACTTTCCCGGCTGCCGCCTTCGTCCCGCCTAGGCGGTGGAGGAGGTGCAGGTTCGTGTCTGTTGTCGGTGCGGGATGCTTCGTCACGTTGCCTCTTGGGAGGTGGTGACTTACGCGGGTCCTTGTCCTTGCTCTGGTCCTTCCCCTTCCCATGGCTGCTAGAGCCGGACGGGTCCTCGGGGTGACCACCAGCCGCCGCCTTACAGGCGTTGGATTTGGACTCCAGCTTTCCTCCTCTTGCGTCCGCCATGTCGGCACGAGAATCAGCACGGGCCTGCTGCTCTAAAGCTTTGTGGGCAAGGATCGAGGCGTAGTAGATCTTCTCGTCCTTGTCGTAGTCGTCGTTGTTGAGAATGTCCATGGCGGCCGCAGTGTTGAGGACAGGGGTGCAAAGGATGACATCCCCGTTCTTGTCCTTACGCGGCGGTGCTGATGCCCACTCAAAACCAAGTCTTTGAGCTGGGGACTTGAAGTCGTCGCTAGGCGGGTGGTGGCCTTGCTTGCCCGTTGCACGTCCTGCCGGTTTGGCAACCGGTTTTGCATTGAAGAGATCGCGCTTAGAGGCTAGCTTGTCCATTATCTTGGCGTTTTCTTCCTTGGCTTCTTTGATCAGTCCCTCAACCTCAGCTTGCTTGCCTTTGAGGTACTCTGTTTGCTCCAACAGAGTGTTGCGGAGCTTCTCTAAATCAGCCGGATTGGTCTTATCGTTTACCGGCGTGTGAAGGACTTCTGCCAGGGCCGCCATGTTGCCTGTCTTGCTGGGCTCGCCTTTCTCCAGAATCCTCTTTTCTTCGGAGCCGACGGGGGCTCTTCTATCAGTGGCTCGGCTGCCGCAGCTCCAGCTTTGGCGACATCTGCTGCCGCTGCTTAGCCGGATCTGTGTTGGTGACATCCGACACGAAAACTTGCTGCATGTTGGCGGACGAGCCTGTGGCTGCCTCGGAAGGCGGAGGCTCGGGCGCATTAAAGCACCTTTTGATCCGTTGCTCAAACATGCTCGCAGAGTCTTCCTCGGAGTCAAAGTCTACGTTGACGTGAACAGTAGATCTGGATCCGGCATCCGACATTGCCTCGTCCTGCAACGCAGGGAGGATCGATTCGGGATCATTATGATCAGGCTGGGAGTCGGATCCCAGTCCTGTCATGCCGACAAACTGCAGATCAGAATCTGCCGACTCCTCGGAGAAGGCGGACTCAGATCCGTCTGTCGACAATCTTGCTCCGGATGGCGGGTGGGCCCGAAAACGGTGTGTTTTTTCGGGAAACCCATGGCTTCGGGAGTGAAGCCGATGAAGAGCTCGATGTCACCTATTGGCACCAAGGTGTAGGCGATGAGCCCGTCCCTTGCCGGGACGTAGCTTCCGTCGTCTTGAACGTAGCCGATGTTGCCGAATCGCGAAGCGCGGCCGACGACGATGGTGTCGCCGATGCCGCCAAGTATTCCCGCCTGGAACGTGACGCCTTAGGCCCCACGGTGGGCGCCAACTGTCGTCGTATCGGCATCTGAGATAGGAGACGGGGTCCTGCTAGCCGAGGGTGAACGTAGGGCAAGAAGGTGGATGTCGTCGAGGTCGGGATTGAACAAGGCAGTTTACCTAGCTTCGGATCTCATGGCGGTGGCAAGATCCTACGTGCTGCTATAACTCACTATAATGGCAATAGCCTTGGTCGGGTTACAATGAGTATGAGAGTATGTTGAACGTGTGAAAGTATGCCCTAAAGGCGTCCCGAGGTCCGGCTTATATAGGCGGCCGGACCTAGGGTTACAAGGGCCAGACGTGTCCGGCAAGACTACAGAGTCCTAAACCTATCCGGCAAGTCACTGCCTTCCATCTTGGTCCGTAAGGCGACAAGGGCTTCAGTCTTGGGCCTCCGTCTTGTCATCCGTCGTCCGCCTTGTACTCCAGCTATCTGGGCCGCCTGGCAGGCCAAAGCCTTTGCCACCATTGCAGGCCACCATGGACTAGCCGGATTTATCCATGTCAGTGAAGCCGGACCTAGGGTTACAAGGGCCAGACGTGTCCGGCAAGACTACAAAGTCCTAAACCTATCCGGCAAGTCACTGCCTTCCATCTTGGTCCGTAAGGCGGCAAGGGCTTCAGTCTTGGGCCTCCGTCTTGTCATCCGTCGTCCGCCTTGTACTCCAGCTATCTGGGCCGCCTGGCAGGCCAAAGCCTTTGCCACCATTGCAGGCCACCCTGGACTAGCCGGATTTATCCATGTCAGTGATACCCCAGTGGGTATATCCCCAACAATACAAGAAACGCGATTTGCTTTGAAAAAAAGAAGATTCAAGATCCGTTTGTGTTGATACACTTAGTAACACATTGGATTAACTCCTGGTCTATTCTACAGACAAAACAGGTAAACAAAGATGTGCTGATGTGGGGAGCAAAACTAATCGAGCGGGTGGCAAATGAGGTGTTCCATGCTTCGAAAGGTTGGCGTCCTGGGTGCTGAGGATTGCTTGATAAATTCGGGAGGTTTCTGATGCTGACGATGGTGTGGTCTTGGCTAGAAGACAAGCTTAGACTCCTTTTTTTTCTGTCTCTAGTTTAGTCTGGCGTCTCGAATTTACACTCTAAACCATCCTGCTGTGGATGCTGGGAGCTTCTTTTTCGATGTAATTTTCCTTTCCTGCATTTACTTTGCTGTAATGAAACAACTAGCCCGTGGTTTCTATTAATACCGGGGGGACTCTCTTATTCAAAAAAAAAAAAAATCACCCAAATGATACCGGGGGGCAATCCGAAAATCACGTGGTCATCCATGTCTTATTTAGAATGGTGAAACAACAACAACATTCTGGGGAAGCTAAAGTTTGCAACTAGTTGCGCTCGCACCCCATTCACTCTCATACATAGTTGCGTGATCGCCATGTCAATGTCAAAAGGCAAAATACCGGCTCCATACTAATCGTCAAAGTCTAACTCTTGGCAATGGCACCTCACTACATCATGGTAGATTATTAGAGGCACACAAAATTATCTTGAAAAATATCAAAAGTGAGTCTAAATCTCTGAAGACATTAAAACTTTGTGCCCCTATACACGATGTTTCTAGACACTTTCAGGAACATCTCTAACAAAGTGCCTGCAATATCGACCTCGACATAGTCCCTTGGCACCTTGGACAATCCCTCGTCATCTTCCTAAACACATCCTCTTCTCTCCTTGCTACACCATTGTCACCATGCACATATTTAACCAAGAAACATGGGGCATACCGAAAGAGGCTTCACTCACATACCGAAAGATGAGACTAGAGAGGATGCAAGCATTTAGACCAAGTATTTATGACCCCCTAGCAAGCCATCTTGCGCTAGCCACGTGGGGAGAATGGGCTGAACGGGGACAAAAGGAAATTCGGTGGAGGAAAAAAGGTAGGAAGGAAAGTAAATGGCGTGACGTGCTTCCTTCGCCTAGGTAAGGCCTCCCCCATTCGGTTCCTCCCCAGTCCTCTCCTCTCCCCACCCTCTTCCACCACCACCGCCTCCTCCTCCCACAATGGGTTCCCCGACCACCAACAATACCAGCCGGCGCCAGAGGCCTCCACTCCCCCTGACCATAGGGAGGCTTGGGGGCACGGCCTTTTCCCGTCTCACCCACCTCTGGCCCTGGCCCCCATCCACCCCTCTCCCATCCTCTGCTATGAAGGCGGAGCGTATCTGCGGTGGCGGCCACTAATGGCGGTGGCAGCAGGTTTTGACGAGGATGGTGACCTGCTCCACGACCCTCCCCCAATGGTAAACTCTTGCTCGTCTATCTCGCCCTGTGCCGGGATTTAGGGTTTAGATCCACTAGTCGACATCTCTAGTTGCTGCTCGCGCTGTGCATATTTCCAAAACTACAAAATTCAAAATGATTTTCATTTTTGGGGTAGCCGAGAGTTAAAAGAATTTACCAATTTTGCATGCCTGTATGATACATCATTGACTACATCTAGCATTTTTTTAACTTGTAAATATGATTTTCTATTTTTAAAATAAAGAAAGCACCGTACCTTGGGAGCCAAAGGAATTTTCGCAAAAGTACCAACGGATCAATCCATGAAAATGCAAGGATGTAGTTTTCCCCGTGAAGCACATATTTTCCCCCAGCAAATTCGCAAGGAGTAATTACCGCCGTAGCGGCAATACTATCATTCCTATTGTATCCGTGGGCCCCCGCCGCGTTTCCATTCTTCTCCTCTTCCGCTGCCTTTCTCCCCTGCACACATCGCGCCGCTTCAACTGCGAATTCCAATCACCTCGTCATCGCACATCTCTTGCCGCCGCCGACGCCGCCTCTGCCCTCCAAACCGAGCCGCCTCCGGGATTTGGCCTCGGGTTCCTCCCCTCCGCCTCTCCTCGCCTCACGCAACTCGCCTGTCAATCCACCGCCCGGTGTCGCGTTGGTGGCCACGGCGGCCGAGGCGTAGCCGGAGCTAGCTGTTCTCGCGGGCGGCGCTTGGGGCCTTCACAGGAAGGGAGGCCCGGTCTGGGCGACGACGGTAGCCATGTCGCAGACGAACTGGGAGGCCGATAAGATGTGAGGATTTGATTTCCTTTGTATTCATTTTGCCGATTCGCGGCATGTTTTGGCAGGGCGGCGTTTTGCTTGCCCGTCGCGTCGTCTGGGTGGCGATTATTTGAGCTAGGATCACGGGAGGGGCTCCGAAGTTTGAATTGAACTAGCTGAGAGGAGGAGCCCTGGTGGCGTATTTGGCCGCTAGGGTTTCGCGGGAGCTCATTTCTACCGCGGGTTTGGTTCGAGCTTTGTTTCTCTAGTGGTAGAACCGACTGTTTTTACTTGGTGACTTAGCGAGTTGTGGATGTTATAACACTTCTGTGATAATTTGTCGCGATCTCCCAAATATCAGAGGACTTATTCGGGGATTTGAGCACACCGGCATAACCCGTCGATGCGATTTGAAATACCGGTAGTATCAGTTGACCTAGCTATTATGGATATAAGACAAGGGAGGTCGATTTGGTTCACCGGGTGGGGAATGGCCGTTCTTCAGGAACTGGAGGAGCCATTCAGCCTTTTATTTGCTGATACTGGAGGATTAGTATGGAAGGGAGTACCAGCGGTTTTACTTGATTCCTTGTAGACATAGATGGATATATGTGAGCTCACGTTCGAGTTTCAAGGTGGTTTAGGTGAAATATCTTATTCTGCTTCTGGGAGCTAGAGCTACTAATGCTTTCATGATATGCACGGAGTTTTGTGGAAAGCAACTAGTGAACATAAGCATTTCTTGTGCATAGGGTAGAAGTGCATGAAAATATGTAGAAAGCTGAAAAGTGTCGTTCAGGATAACTCAAGCCTCAAGGTGATGATTTGCTAGTGGCAAAATAGAGGTGAAGAGATAAAATGAATATAGATTGACGTAGCACAATTATGGCATTAAAGCCTTACCGTTTTATGCACAAGCTGCTTGCGCATAGTTTGAGCGGTGTGGTAGTTGTGGTTGAAGAGTTGTATGTCTTAATTCGTGTAACCATCCTCCTGAGGACTAAATGTTTAATTGCTTGCTGAAACAGGCTAGATGTTTACATATACGACTATTTTATGAAGAGAAATTTACAGGCAACTGCAAAGGCCTTCCAAGCAGAAGGGAAGGTCTCTTCAGATCCAGTTGGTATGTGTTTGTAAGCAAGTTGTACTTACTTATGTCATGGTTTTTGCAACACCTTTCGTTTATATATTTTCTTCGTAAAGACTATTGCTTACTTTCTAGGTTGTGTGCTTCTTTGCAGCAATTGATGCACCCGGTGGGTTTCTTTTCGAGTGGTGGTCAGTCTTTTGGGATATATTCATAGCAAGAACCAATGAGAAGCATTCAGATGTTGCTGCGTCATATATTGAGGTAAGTGTTTTCAAAATTTGATTATTTTTCTATGGAAGAACTTTAAATGATCCAGGCATGTTAATTTAGTCATCCACAGTCTTACAAAATTGATTTATCTTCTGTTTTGCTCTCTTTAAATGATCAACCATTGTGACCTGTAAATTGATGTGGAATCTCACGAATTTTATTTTGCTAGGCCTGCAAGGTCTTTTTGGTTTACTACAATAAATAAATTTGTTTGCTGTTACTGTTAAGTACTCCCTCCGATTGGAAATGATTGACACAGATTTTTCTAAATATGGATGTATCTAGACGTATTTTAGTGTGTAGATACATCCATATTTTGACAAATCTATGTCAACCATTTCCGATTGGAGGGAGTAACATTCAACTCTTCAACCTCTAGCTGCATGTGCTAGATCCACTATAGCTGGACCGCTCCACTGTCCATAGTATATATTTTATTTTACATATTAAAGGTGCCTTATTGTTAATTTGTTATCCTTTTTTTCACTTGTGAAGGGCGATTTGTTACTTATAATGATCTAATTAACTGCTTTAGATAATCATCATTTTGTGTTGCATCAATAGCTATGAGTGTGGGGCATTGTTTCTCCTGAATTGGTAGTTGTAATTCAGCTACAATGTGCTACACTCTTTCAGACTCAACTAATGAAAGCCCGGGAGCAACAACAGCAGCAGCTTCCTCAACAGCGGCAACAGCAACCACAGCATATACAAATGCAACAAATGTTGTTACAAAGGGCCGCACAGCAACAACAGCAGCAGCAACATCAGCAGCAGCAGCAGCAGCAACAACAACAACACCAGCAGCAGCAGCAGCAGCAACAGCAGCAGCAGCGTAGAGAGAGTTCTCATCTTCTTAATGGTAATTCTAGTGGACTTTCTGCAAACAATCCTTTAATGCGAGCAACTCAAAGCACTGCAAATGTTATGGCCACCAAAATGTATGAGGAGAGGTTAAAGCTGCCCTCACAGAGAGACTCTTTGGAAGAGGCATCAATGAAGGTATTACTGTTAGCTAGATTTATTGTTCCAAATTATTTTAGTTGATTCCTCTAGAAAATTTTCATTTCTGATTACTTGTTCTAACATTGAAACTTCGGTTGCAGCAAAGATATGGAGAAAATGCTGGACAACTACTTGATTCAAATGAAACATCACTGCTGAAAGCAGCTGCAAGTGGACAGTCTCCAGGGTACTTGCTGAACTTGTGAATTATGAAGTTCTTTAACAAAAAAAAGTACAGTATTGTATGCAAAGAACTAGCTGATGATGTTAATTATTCTTGTTACAAGTTACAAATCTTCATTTGAATGCCACACTTAGAATTGGTAGCGTGGCTGGCCATCCTTGTTCCTTCTCTTTAGACGTTATAATGATCCTGCACATGCATCAGTTGTAAGGTTTTCAATGTATTTGGAATGTTGAAGCCTAAGCCAATAGGACTTAACCGTTTTTGTATTAGCTAGACCATATAGAATACTATCAAGTAGCCTTTTGTAACTTTGCTCTTAGTTTGTTAACATTTCCCCATATTCAGGCAACTTTTGCATGGTACTATTGGTGGTTTGTCGGGCACTATGCAACAAATTCAGGCCAGAAGTCCGCAACTTCCTGGACATGCTCAGGTTAGTTCTTGAGGTGTCATGATTTATCTATTATTTGTCATCTCTAACCATACTCACCCTGAAAACAAGAAATACGGAAAGAAAAAACTGGCTTATATGTTCCTCAAACTATTTATATGTTTTTTAGCAGAGTATCAAGACAGAGATGAATCCCATTTTGACACCGAGAGCTGCAGGCTCTGAGGGGTCATTTATGGGTTTACAAGGTATTATGTTTTATCTGCTTCCTTAAATTATAATTTTTCTCACTACTTTATATGTTTAGGGGTCATTTATATGTTTCTCACTACTTGTATCAACTATTTTTCATTTTTTTCTTCAAAAGAGAAACCTATAATTTTTCCAGTTCTCCAATTTTCTTAGTTGAGTAACCAGTTTTATGATGCTAATTTAGATGCATTTTTAACAGGATCAAATCAAGCTGGAAATAATTTGACTCTGAAAGGGTGGCCACTCACGGTAAGGTTTAGTTTACGATTGAACATTGAGTTGTCTTGTGCATCTTTATCACTCTTGCGTCCATGGTTCAAAATTGTTGAGAGAAATTCCGACCTAAGTGGGTTTGTTGTAAAATTTCTTAATTTAACTTATCCCTTTTTAATTGTTAAGGTGAAAATTATCCAGAAACCACTCCCTGATTATTGTTGAATCTAAGTACCTTTACTGACAACGGGAAGCATCTAGAGTTGCATCTATTTTGTGTTTATCTGGTATATTATTATCGTATTTGATTTTTTTTCATTGACCATGTTTTGCACAATTTGACAATGGCATAGCAATCTTGCCTTTATGTTATCCTATCCTTGGCCTTATTATAACTCTCTGACCCACATATTTAACTCGAGTGATTTTTGTGTTTAGCGTACAGTTGAATTGTACTGCCATCGCAAACAATGCCACTGCCAGGAATTTGTGGAGCAAACGGCTATTTATATATTTCAATAGCAAATATGTGATTTGACATCTGCTAGTATGTAAGATAAATTTCAACCTCTGTTTTCACTTGCGTTTCACTCTTTATTTCAGCAGGGACTTGAGCAACTTCGGTCTGGAATTCTACAGCAGAAGTCATTCATGCAGAATCAACATCAATTGCAACAACAGATCCAATTTCTGACTCCACAACAGCAGCAGCAGCTTGCGTTGCAGGCGCAGCAAAATATGGCTTCCCCAACATCCAGTGATGTTGACAACAGAAGATTGAGGATGATGTTCAACAACAGAAATGTAGTTCTTGGGAGGGATGGGCAGACAACCAGTGGTGGTGATATCGTTCCAAATATTGGCTCTCCTAGTCAAAGTGGTGGCGACATAGACATGCTAATAAAGGTACACCTTTTCTTTTCTCGCATTTTCCTCACTAACCCGTGTCATTTATTTCTAAAGTGAAATTTTATCATCATTTTGCAACTGTTTCAAGTCCTTATTATATTTTTGGACCTTAAAGTCCTTATTATATGAGACAAGGCAACTCCTGTTACATGAAGGGTGAGAGAACATCATCCTGAAATGATCATACTGAAATGTTGTGGAGTTCTCGGTCCGTTCAAACTGATTTTTTGCCACTTCTGTCTCAGTGTGATCGAATGATCATACTGAAATGTTAATTTAGTAGGTAATGTTAACATTTTGTTGCCCCTCGCAGCAACAAATTGGTTTGTGCTCTGATGTAATGTATGATTACTAAAACTATTAGAACCAACCAAGTCAACCTTCGTAATGTATTTTTGTTGACTAAATCGTATTTTTGCAGTTTCTGTAAACACAAAATAATGACTGAATTATTTATATTGTCCATTTTACCTGACTGCTTGAACATCTAATTCTCCATAATGTTTCATATAGTAAGACCAATGTTTCAGTAGTGCAAAGACAACTCAAAATGTTAATCAGATTTTCTAATTCCTAAATTTATACTACCATGGTACTAATTCACAGTTTTCTATCTTCTAACTCAGTTTGGTTCTGATCTTATCTGCATGCTTCCTTTTTGCATATAAGTTGATCTAGTTTATGTTATATTTACCTCTGATGATTCAGCCTCTAGGGATGCCTTTTGGTTAGCCTTCTAGCTCTTTTTTTCCGCTGCTATGTTCTTATATCGACTTTTCTGTTTAGTAGAAGAAAATTGCTAATGCACAGCAGCAGCAACAACAACTATTACAACAGCAAAGCAATAGCCAACATCAGCAACATCAGGCTGTCTCCAGTCAGCAGTCTCATAGCTCAAACCAGCTTCTCCAACAAGAAAAGCCAGGAGCCGGAAATATGCCTGTTGATGGGGGCATGCCGAATTCTTTTGGGGGCACTGATCAAGTAAGTTTTGTGGTATACATGCAACGCTTTTTGTGTTCATTTTGCATTAAACATTAAAACTAACATCCTACTGTTCATAGCAATATCATACATACGACCTGAATGGGTCGATAACTTTTTTTCAAGTCTTCTTGCTTTCCTCTTTCCTTTTTTTTGCGGGTTTTCCTGCTTTCCTCTTTCCTGACAATGTGTTTTCAAAATAGAATAAAGATAGAAATGTGCATCTCTTTTTTCTTTTTTTTAAAGTGGGAAGTCAGTAACCAAGCTAAGCATTTGGTGTGGTACATGATCTGGCCATGCCTACACTTTTGTTGTAATTTCGGGTTCCCTAGCTCCATTATCCATCTTCTAGAGTATATAAAGAGCATACAATTCTATTCCTTGCTCCACACTAGATCAACTGAGCTATCTGTTCCTGGTCTCCCTCACTGTCCATTTTGATCTTCCATTTTTTGTTGATGGTGCTTCTTCCCACCTGCCGCAAAATTGGCAGTAAACTTGATATTAGTGCTCATGTAACACCAGAGAAACAATGTACTTTGACAAGAAAATGTGTAAAGATAATATAGCAAACTGGAATATACCAAAAAGAGACTGGGGATAACCTCTCTCCAGTAAATTTTAAAAATCTTCCTTTTTTATTTTTGCTTCCCACTGCTTCGGATAACTGAAATGATAGAAAAGTAGATCTCAGTGGTGCATTTACATAAATACTACTGTATGTGGTTCAGACAACGAAGAAGAGAAAGAAGGCCGGCTCGTCATCGGGTAGAGCTAATAGTTCAGGAACCGCAAATACTGCTGGCCCATCTCCCGGTTCTGCACCCTCAACACCTTCCACTCATACACCAGGAGATCCGATGCCAGTACCACAACTTCAGCAGAACGGTGTTTCGGCAAAACCCTTGGTAATGTTTGGCTCTGACGGCACTGGAAGCTTGACATCTACCGCAAACCCGATGGTATCCATATATTTTGATTTAAATTTATTTTGTACAGATTTTTTGTTTTTTTGTTTTGTCAGTATGCTAACAAAAAAGCTTCATTACAGGGTGATGTGGACCGTTTGCTGGAAGAAGGCTTAGATGAAAATGTGGAATCTTTTCTGTCACAGGATGACATGGATCCCAGGGATTCCTTGGGACGCTGCATGGATGCCAGTAAAGGTATGCTTTTTAGTCGTGCTGATATCTTGTCCTCGTCGAGTTTAATCCGTGTGAACTCCTGTGAGGTAATGCAGTCTGTTAAATAGCCCATTGTTATGCCTATTTTAGGCACATTGTCCACACATTCCTTTTTACTCTTTAGCCATTCTCTTATTTCTTTTCGGAAAATGCTTCACTACATCGGTTCACAAGATAAACAAGAACGAGATAATTGCAGTACAGCTCCCTAAACTTTCACGTTTGTATCACTTTACTTGCTGATCTTGGAAATTACTTTCCAGTTCCCTAAAATCTGCTAATATTTGCATGTTTAGTTACAAAAACGTAATCATATTGAGGTGGCAATCAACTGATGTGGAACCCAAACATCCCTCCATGGCCAAACCCCTAACCCCAAGTTGCACATCTCGCCTCTGCCTTATGGCATATGCTCCTGTCTCTCTTGTGCTTTGCTCCCAAGTAACATCTACCGGTAATTGCTACTCCCTCTGATCCCAAAAAACTGTCGCAACTAAAAACAGATCGGAGGGAGTACATTTTTCGTGCTGCTGCTGCCTCATATACGTATAAGTTTTATACGTGCTACGCTGTTTCCTCACGACACTAAAAACGGATCGGAGGGAGTACATTTTTCGTGCTGCTGCTGCCTCCTGGCTTCTCATCTGTGCCACATCAAGATCTTGATGTGCTGAATCAATCATCAGGATCTGATACAAGAAGAATTTTGCGAGAACTTTTCAGCTTTTCTCAAGCATCAATTAGTAGTCTAAGCAAGCAAGGCGGTATTCTGTAGTTGGAAGAAATCCTCGCAAATTGCAACATGAGGTAAATTGGTGGAATCGTGCACGTCTACACAGAAGTAGTTGTCCCCTGTCGCTGCACCTCCTGCTTCTCTGGCAGTGATGGAACTCTCTGTACTAGCCCTCGAGTTCCTCTGCCAATCCAACATGAACATCCTGCCACCGGACCTGCCTCCATGTTTTCTTGTGGGTAGTGGGGTGGGGGTAAAGGCAGGGCATACGATGGTGCCATTAATGATGTGAAGGGTTCTGTTGGTTCTATATGGAAAGGTGGAAGCTGGAGTAACCGGGAGGGTATGCCACATTAGATCCTCAAGCTTTCTGTAAGAAATGTTGTATAATCTTGATAGTTAACTGTGATTGTAAGCTTTATGCAAGGGCCTCAATAGTATTGTGCTAAATCTCATCAAGAGTGAGTCGAGGGACTGGGCTCGTGCTGGCCCCTTGGATCTTCGTGATATATTCCCGGAGGATTGGGATGTGCACTACCTTTCTTTTCGGGTTACATTGTGCTCTGCCGATCTGGGACATGATCAAACTTGCAAACATTAGCAAGTTTAGGGACCTGTGGTACAACCATGCCAGTTTGGTAAACTATCTAATTTTGTCAACAAGAAATGTCTTGACATTAAATCTATTCCTAAACATGCATCACTTTTTTGTCTTTTGTATTATCAAACTTCAGATAGTTGTCTGTCCTGGCCATATAAAAGGAGCTTCTGCTTGATTGCAACCATCTCGCTAGCGTCAATAAATATCTCAAGATCTGTTTGTTCCAGGGTTTGGCTTCTCTGAGGTTGCAACAGCACGTGCAAGTGCACATAAAGTTATTTGCTGCCACTTCTCGTCTGACGGTAAATTGCTTGCCACTGGCGGTCATGATAAAAAGGTGTGGCTGTTGATGCAGAAGTAATTATATTTTTATCTTTGTTAGGAAACCGTCAATCACACACCTACTGTTCTGCAGGTTGTTTTATGGTGTACAGATTCCCTGAAGCCTAAGTCTTCGTTAGAAGAACATTCGCTTTTGATAACTGATGTTCGTTTTAGTCCAAGCATGTCCCGCCTTGCTACATCTTCCTTCGACAAAACCGTACGGGTTTGGGATGCTGACAATGTATACTCCTTAGCATGGTTTCCTCGTTAGGAATGTTATTCTTTGAGTGATATTGCACTAGGAAGCTCCAATCTTAGGGTGTGGTGACTAACTAATTTGATTATGTGCAGACTGACTATTCGCTCCGTACTTTCACTGGTCATTCAGCATCTGTTATGTCACTTGATTTTCATCCGAATAAAGAAGATATTATTTGCTCTTGTGATAGTGATGGGGAAGTCCGCAGTTGGAGCATAAATAATGGTAGCTGCCTGACCTGTGTTAAGGTCTTTAAGGTATGTGGTCCTAATTTTCATTTGCCAATTGGCACACAATCTTTTCCTCAAACAATTAATTTCTGGTGCTTGCTTTTGTTTCTTGTCATGTTGTTATCTTCGCAGGGAGGTGCTACTCAAATGAGATTTCAACCTCGCAAGGGAAAATATCTAGCAGCTGCATCAGAGAAGGCTATCTACATACTTGACGGGGAGACACAACATGCTTGTAGAAGCCCATTACAGGTTCGTTACCAAAGATCAGCTCCGATATGTGTTGAGAGCATTTAAGGATGCACTTACAACCTCTCATACTCATAACTGCGCAATTTATGTTGGCCATGTTTTTCAGTTTCTCCAGTAACAAAACTATACCAGTTGTCATGTGGTTCTCTGAAATCGATTTTTTTAGACTTTTTTGTGAACGTATAATGTTTCTTGGTCCAAGATTTTCCATCTGACCTGCTATGGAACAAACTGAGCAAGGTAATGTCCATAAGCGTACACAAACTGCAAGGTTTGACAAGCACACTCAGAATAATGTCCTCTTTGCTATAAGCATCTCCTACATACATCTAACGCGTCAATGATTGTGATTTAACTGGTACTTAGCAATTTTATTGTCTGCCTTAATTATGTTAATTGCACACTTCTTGCATCTCAAAGGAGAAAGAACTTGCAAGTATCTTGTTGTCCAGTGCTGGTGGTGGACTGTTGAGTTGGAAGTTTGATTCGTGTATGCAGGGTCACACGAAGAATATTAAATCAGTTTGTTGGGACTCAGCTGGTGACTATCTCGCTTCCGTTAGTGAAGATGCTGTTAGAATATGGTCGTTTACTTCTGGACATGACGGCGAATTTATGCATGAGTTGAATTGCAGTGGGAACAAGTTCCAAACATGTGTTTTCCACCCAGCTTACCCTTCCTTGCTAGTCATCGGTTGTTACGAGGCAAGTTTCACTTAACTCTTCAGACATCTCAATCATTTTGTCAGCATGATTATATAGTGTATGTTCCGATTGTCTGCCATGCAGTCCTTGGAACTTTGGGACATCAGGGAGAAGAATGCCATGACCATCAACAATGCCCATGATGGTTTAATTGCAGCCCTGGCAACATCGAGCGCAACCGGGAAGGTTGCTTCAGTAAGTCATGACAGGCTTGTAAAGCTCTGGAAATGATCTGTAAAATAGCGACCGTCTTCTGTGTTGAATCTTACATTCTGTTGGTTAGATTGTATAGAACAGGATGGCTTTCTGCTTTAGACAAACTACATGACAAAGAGGAGCTAACAAGAAGCCGTTCCTGAACTAACATGGTTTTGCCTTTGTGGTTGTTTTAGTGGTCTGCTGTTCTCCATGTGCTTGTCAAGTTTGTAACTCCTTATAGAAATTGGCTGTTTGCCTACTCTAACAATGAAGATGCCATGTTTGTGCTGATCAGAAGTTTCGGAAGTACTCCCTCCGTTTTTATTTACTTCACGTTATGGATTTAGTCAAAGTCAATATGAAAATATACTTTACGATGATGCTAATACAATATATTTTACATTCTAAATATTTATATTTTTTCTAAATATTTGGTCGAACTTAATGAAGTTTGACTTTGACTAAATCCAGAACGCAATGTAATTATAAACGGAGGGAGTATTTGTGTCATGTTTTCTATGTGCGCGCAAAGAAATAAAATGAACTAATGAAAGTGTCTAAAGAGCGGGCGAACAACAAGCAGAACAGACCCGTCGTAGCCTGAGACAGTCATTGCTTGTGCGCGTCGAGCTAGACAGCTAACTTCTTGATGTGACAATAATCTTTTGGTATCTTGGCGTACGCGGGCCTTGCCCCCTTCGCATTGCGTTAGAGCATCTCTAGCTAAAATCTCGTATGCTAAAATTGTTTTAGTGTACACTGTAAAACAGTTTACGACATGAAATTTTGGCTTCCCAATAGATACTAGAAAAAACCATTTAAAATTTCTTTTCAAGGGCCGGCTAGAGATGCTTTTAGCTACTCTCTACGTCCATAAATAAGTGTATTTCTACTTTTTGTTCTAGTAAGTCAAAGTTTTAAGATTTTGACCAACTTTATAGGAAAAAATAGCAGACACTAAATTAGTATCACTAGAATGGTTTTGAAATGTACTTTCATAATATATCAATTTGTTGTCATATATGTTACTCCCTCCGTTTCATATTAGAAGATACGTCCATTTCAATCACAACTAATACTAGGCAGAGTTGGCACTACTATTTTCTATAAACTTGATTATATTTTTAAAACTTTGAGTTAAGACAAAAGGTAGAAGTACTGCAGAACGATAGCATGATATGTAACTTCAAACTTAATGACTGTCACAAAGTAAATTGCATAAATAAGTAGCTTGGGTAACCAAGTCACTTGGAGATGATGATTTATATCGAAATTCACTTCCCAATGGAAGCTAGTCTCCGTTGGAGCGTTGCGGAGTCACAAGTGATCCCTGAATAGCCGTCAATGGCACACCGTAATCTCCTCGTGCCCCCACCAATGTGGAGTGCCACGAACCACTTTTGGACGCTTAAGAGCGGTCATCGAACCTGTACAAGGTTTGGGAAATCTCCACAACTTAATTGGAGGCTCCAACAATATCTCGCGAGCTCCCAAAGCTCCAGAACAACAACGATTGTCTAGAGTACTCCAAGTACCCAAGAAACAAGCTCTAGCACACTTCAAGTACTCAAGAGAAACAAGCTTATCAACTTCAACTTACACGTATCACCGTGGAGAACTCAAACTGATGCAACTGATGCAATGGGCAAGAACATAAGAAGTGTTCAAATCCTTCACTCCCAAATCCCACCAAAGCAACTAATGCTATGGGGGAGAAGAGAGAAAGAACAAAAGATGAACTCAACAAATGAATCTCCAAGATCTAGATCCAAAGGTTTCCCCCTCACTAAGAGGAGAGATGTAATGATGGAATAATAGATCTTGATATTCTTTCTCTTTTCCCTCTAACTGGAGACAAGAATTGTGGAGGAATAGAGATATACTAGCTCAAGAGGTCAACAATGTGGGTCAATTTCATGCTAGCAGATCTGGTCACTTTGGGCAAGAAGGGGGCATTTTATCTATAAGTCCACACAAAATAGACCGTTGCAGGAAACTAACACCAGAGTCTACGGTATATAGAGGCCGGAGTCTCCGGCCTAGCACTGAATCCGGTCCATGAGGAACCGGAAGCTCAGACCGGGCCGGAGACTTCCTCCGGACTGACTCCGGCCATACTCCGGACAGGGCACCAGAGGCGAACACCATTTGGCACAGCTCTTGGCCAAGTCCAAAATATAAAGGCCGGAGTCTCCGGTTGCCCTAAGCCGGAGTGTCCGGGCTGTTTCCAACAACCACTAAGTAAAACTTAAAAGCCATAACTTTTAAATTCGAATTCCGAATAAGATGAATCTACTTTTGATGGAAAGGGAACGACAAGGGCTAGCCATGACTCAGAACATCAAGCCATGTAGAGGTCCTCCCCACACAACACATATCCACCCCTTATGACCCGGATGGTACAAAAACCAATAGCCCGTCACCACTCTCGAGCTCCTATTACAAATCACCCCGTAAGGTGGGAAGAGTATGCGCTTCTACGCTGTTGGCAGCCCCAACGGACCCAACTAGGTAATAGTCTGCCGAGGATATGTGAACGAGGGAAGATACTTTTGACGTGCCCATCCATAGTAGATATGTTGGTCGAAGCGATCGATACAACGCAAGGACCACTTGGACATGGGTAATTAATCCTAAATATATACTTTCCCGATGGAACCTCCACCAAGAGATCCATACCATACTATGGTTCCATCGTCCGCCAACAATAATAGATAGCAATTCACATCATTCGAAAATTGCAATTTATTTTAATGCAGATGATAAAATATTGTACTTTGCAAGTAATTTGATAAAAAAATACTTCAATAGAGGACATGCAAGTTGGAACTTGCCTTGAGACTGACGAGTAGTGCAGTCTAAAGCTTCCTGTGATTCGTGACCCTCGAGTTCGGAAAGTCAGCATCATTCTCCATATGAGACAACGTTAAAGATCCAAATTTTATGCTATTATGCATAGGATTAGATATTTTTAGTTTTCCCAAAAATTCCCCAAAAGATTTATTTTGAGTACTTTTGATTTTTTTAATATTTTGCGTATTTATTTATCATAAGTGAAATGATAAAGGATTTTGAAAATGGTAATATAGTTCAAATAATATTCTGAACTTACTATTCATTTCATATATTATTTTCTTTGGAAAATAAATTTCTTTACAGGATTCAAAGTGATTTCCACATCAGGAACTTTGAATATTTCAAAGTAATTTCCACTTAAGGAACTTTGATTTTTTCACTATAAGAAATACTTTTCAAAAATTTGAAATACTATTTTATTTGTATTCCTTATTTTTTCTTGAGTTGGGCAAATATTTTTATTTTATTTTTAGAAATTTATTTGAATTTTAAGATTCAATTTGAATTTGAAAAATTAATTCAAGAATTTAGGGAAAAGACCGAAATATCCTTAGTCAAACTTGGTTGAACCAAACCAAGTAGACAGCTCGGGCTCGGTCAATCCAACCGAGCCACTCTCTCTCCCTCGTGCTCACCCCTTTCCTCTCGCTCTCGCGCTCGCGACCGAAATCTTCTTCGCCGACGTCGGCTTGCTCTGGCGAGCTCCGGCCACCACCGCCGCCGCGGTGGTCGGGTTCGCTTCCTCTCTTCCTGCTCCACCTTTCTCTCCCGCTCGATCTACCTTTCCTCGCCTCGCGCGGCCCTGTGCAACTCCCCTAGGGTTAGGGTTTGTGGCGATGGCATGGCTCCGCCGTGCTCATGCGCTCCGCCGTGTGCTCTGGTGTTCGTGGTGCTCCTCCATGGCAGGTGCAGAGCTCCGCTCTCTGTGCCGCCATGGTGGTGGTATTGTGATGAAGCTCTCCCTCCACTAGCCCCCTCCACAGGTCGCACGGGCACTGCCTCGTCGCCTCGGAGCTACGGCCATGGACGACAGGGACTGGTCCTACTCCTCCTTCTCTCTCTCTCTCTCTCTCTCTCTCTCTCTCTCTCTCTCTCTTATTAGCAAAAGTTTGAGTTCATCTTTGATTTAGTTAAGACTTGGATTGTTTCTTGATTTTAGGTTGCTTCAATGAGCCAATAAAATCCTACGGATACTCCTTTTCATTTATGTGCACTGTCTGTTGTAGACTGCTACTGGACAGTGTAGTGAATGGTGTAGATCTAGTGAACCTAGATCTTTTCGTGACCAACTCGGCTGTCTGGAATAATTTTTGGGGGTCTGGAGTTGATCCCTTGTGCTGTAAAAATGTTTTAGATGTTGTAACATAGTGTTCTTTGTTTTTTCCGAGCTAAGAACACGCTATGTGTGTTCTAGCATTGATGTAATAATTTTTAGAGCATAATTATGCTTGTGTGGCTCACTGTGATGCCTCTATGGGAGTTACACACTGGCTATGTTAAGAGACTGGTTTGGTATACGAGTTGTATATGTATGTACTCATGTAACCTGTATTGCCAAGTATATAAATATAGAAGAGGTGGAGGCAACGACCCCACGAAACCCTTACTATCGAATTTGGTATCAGAGCCAAAAACCCAGTCGCCGCCATCTACCTCCGCGTCGACTCACGATTCCATCACCGATCGACACGATGATCTCCGGCCTACAGCTCTCCACCTATGTAGGGCTGATGCTCTCTCCGTTCATGGCGTCTGTCCCCGTCGTGGTTGTTCCCTCACCCGCAGTTCGTCTCAATTGGTCAAACTTCATGCTTTGGAGAGGACTCACGCTGCCCAATATGGCCGGCGCCGGCCTTCACGTCTACCTCGACGGCAGTTCCGCCCCATACCATCACCAGCGGCGAAGGCGACAAGACGGTGACGACTCGGAATCCCGAGTACGATCGCCGGTGGACTCAGGACCAAAAGGTGATCGGACTTCTCCTCGGTTCCATGGACGAGGATATCGCATGCCAACTCATTGGCTTCAAGACGGCGGCAACGGCGTGGTCCGTGGTGCACGCCATGTTCGGCACCCAGAGTTGCGCCAATGTTCGTCACATCCGACGTCAACTCGAGACGCTGCGGAAGGAGGACTCGTCGGCAGGAGAATACATGCACAAGATGAAGGCGCTTGCCGACATCATGGCGGCCGCCGGCGTTCCCATCAGCGGCGATGAACTCGTCGACTACGTCATCACAGGGCTCGGCCCGGCTTTTAACTCCATCGCTGGAGCTCTCACAGTCGGTAATAAGTCGGTGCCCTTCGCTGAATTCTACTCGCATATTCTCTCGTTCGATGCCCTGTAGGCGCAGCAAGCTCAGGCTACCAAGGAGTGGTCGTCCTCGGTTAATACCGCGATTGGCCCTAGCCCTACGGCAAACAGGGCGGAAACCGCCCTAGGACACAAGACTACAATCCTGCCTACCAAGGTGGAGGTCACCCGGCTAGCAATTCAGGTCAGCAAGGGCAAGGCCGTGGTGGTGGCTACGGTGGCTTCAACGGTGGTAACGGCGGCTACAACGCCGGCAACGGCAGCTATGGTGGTGGCCCCCATGGAGGCGGCGGTAGCTGCAATTGAGGTTGCAATGGTGGGCGTCGTTGGAGGCCTCGTTGCCAAATCTGCGGCAACTAGGGACATGAGGCCTCCGATTGCCGCAAGCACTACGACCACGACTACCGCACCGACAACCCACGTGCGGGCAACTCTGCCTCCAAGAGCTCCAACGAGAATCTGTACTGGCACATGGATACCGGTGCGACAGATCACCTGACGAGTGATCTCGAACGCCTTCACGTTCACGAGCGCTACGGTGGGAAGGATCAAGACCAAGTGGCCAATGGTGTAGGTTTGTCTATTTCACATATTGGTCACTCGAGTTTAACCGGTTCATCTCTCAAATTAAAAAATGTCCTTCATGTTCCAGACATCAATAAACATCTCCTTTTCGTTTATCGTCTTGTCTCCGATAATGATGTGTTTGTTGAGTTTCACCGTCATTTTTTCTATGTTAAGGACAAGGCCACGAGGCGAATTCTGCTTCACGGTAGAAGTCAGGGAGGACTCTACCCCATCCTGTTCTCTCACGCGTCGTCATCACCTCATCATGCATCTGCTAGTGTCAAAGTCACGCCTGCGCAGTGGCATCAGCGTCTTGGTCATCCCATAAATAATGCAGTTCAATCCATTGTTAGAACAAATGAGTTTTCGTGTTCTTCAGATAATTACTCTTTGGTTTGTGATGTTTGTCAGCGTGCCAAGACCCGCCAGTTATCCTATAATGCTTCTTCTCGTGTTTCTAGTGCGCCTCTTGAGTTAATTCATTATGACGTTCGGGATCCAGCTAGCACGTCGTCTGGGGGGGGGGGGGGGGGGGGGTACAAGTACTATGTCAGTTTCATAGATGACTATTCTCGTTTTTGCTGGATCTGTCTCATTAAGCACAAGTATGATGTTGAGCAAGTCTTTTATAATTTTCAGGCTCATGTTGAACGCATTTTGGACACTAAAATCAAGCCAGTTCAGTCTGATTGGGGTGGTGAATATCACAAACTCCATCGGTATTTCTAGCGCACGGGGTCTCGCACCTCGTCTCGTGCCCTCACACTTCCCAACAGAATGGCATGGCAGAACATAAACACCGCCATCTAGTTGAGACAGGCCTTGCCTTGCTAGCACACTCCTCGCTTCCCCTTCGCTATTGGGATGAAGCTTGGCGTGCTATCTCATCAATCGCATGCCCACGCCAGTACGTAACAAGGAAACACCAATTTCTCGCTTGCTCCGTGTTCAGCCGAACTACGATTTTCTTCGTATTTTTGAATGCGCCTGTTGGCCTAGCCTTCGAGTACAACTCCCATAAATTAGACTTTCACTCTAAAATATGTGTTTTTCTTGGATATAACCCCATGTATAAGGGATAGTGGGATACAAGTGTTTAGACCGCTCTACGGGCCGGATTTATATTTCTCGTGACGTTATTTTTTTACGAATATGTGTTTCCTTTCTCTACACCCGGAGTTTCGGTTGACGTGTCCACACTCGCGGAATCTATCTCGTTTCCTTCTAATGAACCGGTTACGAGTACACCTAATATGACCTCACTTACCTGTCTACTAATCCGACCGAAACCGGCGAACCGGCGAAGTTTCTCCTGTGCACATAATCAACTTGCAACAAGCAGCTGCACTCGATCAACCATCAGCTGAAATTGATCAGTTGATCGACGTGCACATCCATGCGGGAGCCATGCATGGCATGCAGCCCTGCGCAGGCTCTTTCCCTGGCGCGAGCAGTGGGCCCGCCGCACCCGTCCCGGTCCAGCCTGTGGTTCCTCCAGCCTCCAGCAGTGCGTAGGTTCTTTCGCCTCTTGCCGCATCCACGCCGGCTCAGCCCGTGTCGCCTCCAGCCGCGACGCAGCTTTCGTCGTCGGCGGCAACACCCTCGTCTGTGCCCCAGTCGGACATACCATGGTGAGAAAGAGTACAAAGATGGCACAGTGAGATATGATTCACGCCGACGTGCGTTTTTTGCCGCGCCCTTGTCACATCGTGACGCCTTGCTTGAACCTGCGTGGCGCGCAGCCATGGTGAATGAATTTGCGGCTCTCTGTCAGACTATTACATGGATTTTGGTTCCTCACCCTCCTGGGGTTAATGTGGTTGGCAACAAGTGGATATTCAAGACAAAGCACCACTCTGATGGTTCTGTTGATAAGCACAAGGCGCGACTGGTTTCTCGTGGTTTCACTCAGCCGCATGGCATCGACTATGGTGATACTTTCAATCCGTTTGTGAAGCCTCCAACTGTGCGTCTGGTTTTGTCCCTTGCTGTCTCCCGTGATTGGTGTCTCCGGCAGATTGATGTTAGTAATGTCTTTCTTCACGATTTCTGGACTGAGGATGTCTACATGCAGCAGCCGCCTGGTTTTGAGGATGGTCGGTATCCCTCTCATGTTTGCAAACTTCAGAGGTGATTTATGGACTGAAGCGGTCACCCCGAGCATGGTATGCACATCTCAGTTAGCTCCTTCATCAACTTGGGTTTGTTTCTTCCAAGGCTGATACGTCATTATTCATGTTCTCGCGGGATGGTGTTCATATTTATATGCTCGTATATGTTGATGATATTGTCATTACTGGCTCCACTCTGGGGGCTGTTGATCGTGTTGTGCGCTCCCTTTCGGATAGTTTTCCTATCAAGGACTTGGGTAAGCTGGATTATTTTCTTGGATTGGAAGCGTCTTACCATTCAGGGGGCATGACAGTGACTCAAAGGAAGTATGCTCTTGATCTTCTTCATCCAGTCAATATGGAGAATTGTAAGCCGACTCCCACTCATTTGTCTACATCGGAAAATCTGTCTCGCGAGACAGGTACTCAGCTTGGCACCGAAGACTCCTTCAGGTACCGAAGCGTTGTTGGTGGGTTACAGTATTTGACACTCACTCGTCCAGACATTTCTTTTGTTGTGAACAAGGTGTGTCAGTTTCTCTCACAACCCACAGATGTCCATTGGGAGGTTGTTAAACGAATTCTGTGATATGTTAAAAGAACATTGCACACGGGTTTGCGTCTTCGCAAATCTCATTCCACGGGACTTAGCATTTTTACTGATACAGATTGGCTGGCTGTGTGGATGATCATCGCTCCACGAGCGACTTTGCTGTTTTTGTTGGCCCGAACCTTATTTCTTGGAGTTCGAAGAAACAACCCACTGTCTCGAGGTCTAGTACCGAGGCGGAGTACAAGGCATTAGCTAATGGTGTTGTTGAAGCTATATGGGTAGATTCTTTGCTCAAGGAGCTTGGTGCGACTCAGCAGCGCACACCCATTCACTGGTGTGATAATCTTGGGGCTACTTATCTGACGGCGAATCCAGTTTTCCATGCTGGTACAAAGCACATTGAGATTGATTTTCAGTTTGTGCGGGAGCATGTTGCTAAAGGTGCCCTAGATGTGAGGTTTATCTTTGGCGGCTGCTTCCGTTAGATTGTCAAGCTCCTACCGATGCCTTCTTTGTTTCTTTGAGAATAGGGCATCTAGATTCTACTTGTAAACTCTGTGTACGATGACATGTCCATTGCTTCACTCTGTATGCCAGTTTGTAATATTGATTGGATCCATGCATTCACTAGCTGCTTTTTTTTTCATAAAGAAATAAATTGTGCAATTGATCCGGACCGATGTTTGTTTACTGCCATTGCACTCTCTTTACTACAATTGAATCTTGTGATGATTCCTTTTTCAATTTCGGTAGGTTCTTTCGTACATTTCTACCATCGATCGTTCCCTTAGCTGCGGTTGGTGCAAAATAAGAATAACGTGGCTTTAGAAATTGGGATCACTTGAGAGGTTGCTGAATCATGGAAGGGGAGATCCAAGAGTATGAATATAGATGAATAGCGATTTGTCAAAAAATAAATTGGTGAGGCGTTTTTGCAGAAGTCGATCATGGAAAATGTCTACAAGAGAGAACAAATATGTGCGCACAAATTTCATACAAATGGTAAAAAATTCAGATCGTTGCATATATCCTTCTTGTAAGAAAACAATATAGGTACTGCCATCATTTCATATATCATGTACGGCTGTAGTAAAGTTCTACTTAATTGGGTTCAAATCTTGGTGATAACCTGTGCACACAGTCAATAGTATCTGGATGGGAGAGCGCATGCTCGTGCTATGCCATCTGTGAAAGTACAATTCTAACCATCTCATAAAGCAAAAGCACGGAGCAGAAAGGGAAACGAGAACACCTATCCGAGAGGCTGGACACGAGAACCATGTGTACTTACAATTGCATATGTCTATTATGGACATAGACATGAACATGTAGACGAGGCTGGCATTAACAAAAGTGGAGCTGACCTGAACACAAAGCAAAACAGGCCAACCTCCCAACAACGTCCCACTGAGGGATGTGCAAAATTACAGAACCCAGGCCAAGTTCCTAGCCATCAGCTTGACTTACGGCGCACCTCAATCATGTCTTCGTCCTCCAGGTCAAGATCCTGGGGTGTACTTCCCGGGTTTATTTTTGCACCATCAAATACGAAAGTCAGAGTGGATGGATCAAGTTGGGCCTTCTTAGCATATGCCTTGAAAAGCTTTTCGAACTTCTCATCCTGTAGCAGTCATAAATCCAGATTTAAGATCATAAATTTGGTTTAATTTCACATTTGGCAAGTTCAATAGATGGCGAAATTTCAAAATCCCAGCCTATACATATTGAACTAATGTAGATACCATTTCAGAAGGTAATGTTCAACAATAAAATGAAAATGAGAAAGCATATTGGACAATTATTATGTCAAACTGAATCTAAACTGATCCTTGAATTAAACGTGTCAAACTATTATTGCAACTATCACTATCAGACAGAGAATTTGAACTATCTTACAGAAGAGTAATTAATGTCACCATGAGAAGTTCATACCTTGGACAAACGGAACTGCTGATTCACGTCCTTGTCCTGAATCATTATGCAGATTTTCTCCTTTGATTTCTTCATTTGTGGTTCGGTTGGATCATCAAGAACAATACTTTCAGGTGGTTTCTTGGCCGCAATGTCTTTCTTAACATTTTCAACAACCTTTTGGAATGTATCTTCAGCAAGTTTTGCTATGTCTTGTTTCTCTAATCTGAGAAAGTCGTGTGCAGAAGTTGGAACATTAAAAGTCCGTGACATCTTTAGAAACTACCGCTGGTAGTAAAAAACAACTGATAAGCAAAGCACCGATCCAATTTATACTTGGCTGGCAACATATAACCAACAGCAAGAAATACAGTAAATACATGAGTTTAATTTCCATTTCCAGATGTCTCTGGACGTCCATAGGGCTGATTAACACTGTAAACAATAGGTTGAACCAATTTTCTTCTAAATGCTGATATGATGAAAGAGAACAAAAAAGGATACTTGGTCTTTGTAAACATCTAGCCTGTTGTTAGGTGTACTAGATTTTCAGCTAATCTAATTTGTCAATTGAGGATGGTAAGTACTCTTGCAGAAGAGCTATACATACCAGAGAGGCAAGGGAAAAGTTTAGGATAAGATTGCACAATGAGAACTACAATAGAATTTACAGATGCTATGAATCACATGACACAAGTACACCCAAAGGCACTAAGCGGCAACAGGAAGGTGCCCAGATCCTAGACACCGACCAGACAGGATAGGCGACCACCTTCTAGCAGCTGTGAGATAAAAACAAGTCATTTTGCTCTGGAAAGTTTTTCCAGAGCTCAATTGCAGGATCAAAATGATGATCCCTGTAACGTACTAAAATCAGTGATCAAATAATATTAAACATGATTTGGGAGGATGATTTGGGAGCCCAATTCCATCGGTTGCATGTCGGTGGCGTCAGGTAGGAATCACAGGCAGAAAGGTAGACGACTGTGAGGCCGCTGCGGGAAGGCAAGGCCCTGCATCGCTGATGCCGTCAAGGACGAAATCGACATAGCGGGTGCCCTCCACATTGACCTATGGGTACGACTCTATGGATCACAGGGTTGTAATTGCATTGTAATTGCATCACATTCCTCATTCTTGTGAAAGTTCATTACTTATTTGTATGGTTAACTCATACTCATGACTGGTTTGGAATTTCAAATCCTTCGTGTCTCTTCATTATTACTTTTGGTTCCTTACCCTGTTATGCTTAATCTCGGCGCGCCTCTATATTATTTATTGCCCGATGCAATTGCTGGTGAAAAGTTAGATGACGGGAGAACTCCAGGAGTTCATTTTGTTGGTAGGGATGAATTGATTGCATAAATAAAAGGAGGATCCATGGGACTTCACTAATTGATAGCATTGTCCGGGGGATGGCTAAAAAGTGGATTTACAAGAAAATAAATTATCCACATAGTATGTGTTTCTGGGCATTTGAGATAGGTTCCTTTTTAGCATTTACTTCTAGTACTAATCTATCTTGCAGTAATTGGTGATACTTTTGGTGATCCATGCATCACCAATGGATATGTCCCTGTCAGTGAGAATTTGCTGATAAATGACATTTAATTTTAAGGGAACTTGGCGTCGACCAGTTGGCCAGCGGGCGCGCAGTCGGCCACGAGCGCTGCCCACGACCCGTGTTCGAGCCTCCGGTCAGCTGGTTGTGCCCCGCAGTTTCTTCTTAATTTAAATCCGCAGGGGCTCCTCCCTCTGTTGGACTCGATTTTTTTTATGACATTTAGTTTTAGTTTCACCAATAGTTCAGAACTTTAGATGCATGGTCATAGCTAGTTAGCCACATTCTGGAGGGAACCATGTTTAGTTCTAGGTTTAAAATAAAATAGTATGCTTATAATAAAAGTGACATACTAATTTACCACAATATTTGCATTATTGTAGACTGAGGATGAGACTATAGAGAGCACAAAAGCATCTTATATTCTTATCAAACTATAATCAGGCACTTCCAGTCACTATATAGTATTAGAATAGTATAGGCATGCTATTTACTTATTCAGCACCCAGGGTGCATAATATGTTATTTTGCACCCAGAGTTTTTTACGTTGTTACATTCAAAATTTATGTTTGGATTACCAATAATTATGTTCATATTGACCTACAACGAAAACATTGTCATAAAAACGAAATATACGAGTCATAACAACATAAAAACCACAAAACGTGTGTGATTTACATCGTATTTTTGTACGCCACGAACAAAAAATAGTTTACGCGATGATTATATTTTCTCATGTTTTTAGTTCAATACAAAATAGAAAGGAATTATACAACATCTCTTAATTTTGACATGTGATTTCTGACAAACTATTTTCTCTTAAATTAGCAGTGACTGGCTTAAAGTTTGGTATTGATCTTGTTGCCTTGCTTACTTTCTCCCTACTGTTTACAAGGAAATAGCCCAGTTCATGGTTCTTACAGTGCATTATATGTTCCTGGCAACTTTAGTTTTCCAGGTGAACATATGTTAATCTTTTATTTGCTAATTAAAGACCTGTGAAAGGTAGCTTCTGCACTCCTTTGTTTTTATTTTGTAGCCAGGTAAACTGAGGAAGCTTTGCAGCTTGATTAGAATGTCTATGCTCATGATAATCAAGCTGTGATTGCGGGAGTTAGTCTTGGAAATGTTTGAATTGGGGAATTAGTCCCAACATTGTGTTATTAACCTTTGATTTATGGAAGCACGTTTCTTTTGGGCAATGCAACATTTAAATCTCCGTAACTTAATTTTCCTAAAACCTTGAGGCATGTATCCTTTCTAGACATGTGACTGTTCCCCCGAGTGCAAACGATGTGTAGTTTTTTCCTGCTTCTAGTGGATGATATATGTTATGGTCATGTTGGTTTTAAGTTCACTGATTAGTTATTATTGAATCAGATTTTATAGGTTTATTCTATAGTACATCTGTTTCCCCCCTTTAGTTATGCTTGTCCCGAACAAAGACCTACATATATAAACTTTAGAAGTATACTTTTTTTCCATCTGAGTTTCGTGTTGGTTAATGAGTATTGTAGGATAGTCCTGCTTTTGCCGGAGTAGGAAAATGCTAGAGTTAACACAAGATTGCCAAGCAACATGCAATGGAGCAGGGTGACGAAGAAGCAGAGCAAAAACCTGGCAGAACCGAAGAATGGGCACCAACGAAAGAAAGGATGAGCACAATGAGTGTTGTACTCTTGTGGGGTGGGGTTGGAGGAGGTATACAAGCACGATGGGGAGAAGGAGCTTGGTGGTTTATAGAGTGAGGAGAAGCGGGTGGTGCCATTTTCCCAGTTTACCTTTGCTAGAAACAGAGGGTTTACTTTTCCTACTCTTTGCAACACACAGGTGGTCTACTAGTACACTACTAGTTCGCCTTCCAACATATTCTCATGTAGACAAGGTTCTAATGTGACATAGGCAAAGTCAATGCAGCATTTTCTAAAGCAACAGAATACCCAATTCAGACTAACTCTAATTTGGCATAAATGTTCCATAAGACGCTATTTGGCATAATATCCCATAAGACACTATTATATGTCTAAATAGTATTGACATCTGAAGGCAATGTCATGACTTACAATTTTGAGAATGAGGAGTATTTTTCAATGACAATGCAGGACTGTATCCGAGAAAAATGAAAAAAACAGTATTCCTTGAATAAGCAGTTATAAAGCACAAACAAAGCACCTCGGCAGCTCCTCACTTGTCATGGCCCCTACTAGACTACAACACCTACTGACCTACCTGGTAAATTTCAGCTGCAATGAGCAAGCCACGCAGTAGAATCTGGGTTCCTACTGATGCGACGTACATTATAGCCAACTTCCAACTAAAGCAGACAGTTCCACACCAAGGTGCTACACAACTTACTTAAAATGCTAGGCATTATATCATCTAATCCATAGCATACAGTGTCTCCACTCCAATATCTCAGTAGTCTCAGTGATCATCATGGTCAACAACAGATAACCTCGTAAAATGGCACAACGTACAGATAAAACATAGCTATACCTCGGCTGGTGCAGTGTTTTATCTTTACATACGTCAGCCCTGGCCACAGGCTTGAGGGGCGGTGGAGCCAGCCAATCTTCCTCGTCCAAATTCACCACCGCACCCTTCTTCACGCCGGCGGCGTTAGCCTTATCCCCCTCCTATGGAACACACAAATCGGCATCCACACGTTAGCTTTGGCACCCAAAAGGCCTGAAACCTCACCCATCAAAACGAATTGAGCTCGGTCGTACTCACGGCAGCGTCGTCGGCAATGGCATCGACCAACTTGGGGCGCTTGTTGCAGTGGACGAAGATGTCCGACTTCTCAAGGTCTGAGTCTGCGCATCGAAACCGAGAAGGCCCTCAGCAACTTTCGAACGGAAACCCTACACCTCTGAGTCGCGAAACGTACCGTCGAAGCGGAAGTCGATGGTGGGCTGCACGCGGGAGTAGTCGAAGAGCGGCTCGAGCTCCTCGCTGTCCGCCGCCGCCGTCGGCGGCACCTTCACCCCATCCGCCTGCGCCAAAAACAAACACGAACCGAATCCGACGAAAATGAAGGAACGAATCGAGGAATTCCTCTGCGAATGCGAGGGGACCAGGGGATTAGGGCTCCGTAAGAACGCTTACCATCGGCGTCAGCCCGAGCGATTTGGGTATCCCTCCGGTGAATTTGAGAGGTCGGAGTTGGGGATTTCGTCTGGTCTTGGTTTTGACAGTATGGTTTTTTGGAGGGAGGCGGGGCGGCGGATGGAATAATTTGGTGTTTTGAGGGAGGCGGCCGAGGGAAAGCGGCGCTCAGTCATATGAGTACCAATTTTGGGGCGGATTTTGAATTTGGGGACAGAGTTCTTTGGGATGATTCCTTTTTCTGAACGGAAATTGACTTTCTATATATGCATATCTTACTTGTTTGGGCTCCTAGAATAGCTCCAACAACTTCTGGGCCGTGGAAGCGGTAGCCAAAAGGGTGTGTTTGGTACTCCCGTAGTTCTCAATAAAAAAACTAATATAAGACATACCGACCCATCATTTTAATTTTCTTGATTCAAATTTATATAGACTTATTTTGTATATAGATTCATTCATATTAGTATATATATAATCAAAATTCAAAGGGGTCCAGCGTGCCTTAGTGGACGGAGGGAGTGCCATTTAGTGACCCAAAATAGGCCCGCGGGATGCAAAAATTGGTGTTGGATGTATGCATTAGGTTCGTGTGTTTTGCATGCTGCTCTTTTCAGCTCAGAGTCGAGCCTACTGGGAAATTCTGTGGAGCCAGGCCCAAGCAGGACCAAAGCGGCAACGGCGTGCGCGGGTCTGCAAGGCGTGGGTGGCGGCAGATGAAAGATTTGTAGCTCGGTTTGACGACAAATCTAGTCTCACCTCTTCTATTTGGTCGGCTCGATACATAGGTGATCTTGTATTTTGGCATCGGCGACGGCACGAACACAGATCTTCGGCACGGGCTGATCATGTTCGTCATCAACACCGGATTCTCGCCCTGTCTCCTGCATCAGCTCGTCTCATATTTTTCCATCTGAGCTCCGACCTCGTCTTCGGCACCGACACAGGCTCCTTCCTTCTTCTCCAACTATGGCTCATCTCGCTCGTCTCTCATGGCGTCGGTAAACCTTTCTCTCCTCCCCTGCTCTCTCTCCCCACCGTTAGTACATAATCTCTATGGGCGATCTAGCCAATATTCATGCAAGATTGATTCCATTAGGTCGACCGGAGGAGTCTTATAAATCAGGCGGCTACACTCATAGATGTGATTCAGGCATGGATCCTACTGGTTCACAAGAGAGCGGCTAGACACAATACCATTCCTATAATCACATATAGTCTTATGTTAGATCGTGGTAGGATTGCAAATATGAACTGCACCTACAAATAGAAAGATGTAGAGGATACCAAATGCTTCTGATGAGAAGAGCTCCATTTTGCACTTGTTCGGATGTTTAGAGAGAGAGTGAAAGGATCGTATGACACCTAGAGGGGGGTGAATAGGTGCTACTTCAAATTTTAATACTTTTTCAAAATAGGCTTGGTACATAAGGTAAATTCTCTAGATATGCAACTACGGTGAATTTACCTATATGACAAGCTAGCAACTAAGCAAGATACACGAAGTAAAGACGATAAACAAGGATAGAGGTAACCGAAGTGAAAGCACGCGGAGACACGGATGTATTCCCGAGTTCCTCCTTTTTAGGGGAGTATGTCTCGTTGGAGAGGTGTGAGCTACCACAAAGGTCACAACTCAACAGCCACAAAGGCTTCACCTTCTTCTCCGATGAACCGCACCACAAAGGTTTGGTTCACCTTCAACTATCGGAAACCTTCAAGGCGGAGTCCGGAGCCTTTACAACAACGATCCGGGGCACAACCCACAAATGGATTGGGGGCTCCCGAACAGCTACAATCTGTCTCAAAGACAATAAGTGAGTACAACAATAAGCTAGGTTTTTCCAAAGGAAATCCTAGCAAAGGGTCCCTCAAGTGAATGAGGGGGAAATGGAAAACGGCTCGGTGAAGATGTAGATCGGGGCCTTCTCCTTCAATCCTCCAAAGATCAACAAGTTTGGGTGGAGGGATTGGGAGATCTAGCAAATCTTGAGCTTGTAATAATGGTGTTCTTCAAAGTTGAGCTAGCTGAGTGGCTGGAGGTAGGTGGAGGGGTATTTATACCCCTCCAGATTTCTGTCCGTTGGAGTGCAGAGTCAACCGGATATTCCGGTATAAGTGGGGGCCGGATATTCCGGTACACCGGAATTTCCGATCCACATTGAAACTTCCGGCTAGAATCTCCGGTGACCTCCAGCAGCTGCAGCATCAGGTCCTTAGCAGATTTCTTCGACAAAACTTCTGGACCGGATATTCCGGTGTCACCAACCGGAATTTCCGGTGAACTCCAGCACCCTGCAAGTTCATTTCTTCCTTCTTTTTGGTGTTGATGCACAAGTAATATATACCACTAAAGCCTGCATCACTTAACACCAAGTCAAATGTTCACTAGTGTTGTTAACTAACACACAAAACACAATGGACTAAATTATGCTCTTTCAATCTCCCCCTTTTTGGTGTTAGGTGTTAGATGACAACACTAGCATTTGCAATAAAATTCACAACACTACCATGTTCACAACAAAATTGGAAAGATCTCCCCCTACATGTGTGCATAACATTTTATTTGCCTTGGAATGCAAATACACACATAAGGAGGGGAACCGTCCAACAATATAAATCCAACATGATATAAGCAATGACACAATTGCACAAAATGAGACATATCCAAATAGATTGAGATTTTGATATTTTACCTTGTGCCGAGAGATGTGGCATATATAACATGCACAATACAATACAATCTCAACCATAGATAAATCCGAAATCCATAGTCTCATACAATACCATAACCACACATAGTTCATGACACAAATAGCAAAACGCAGTTCAAACAAGAACAACAAGCAAATAGACACAAGCTCTCAAAGAAAGGTAAAAGCATATGCTTGTGCCCAAAACCCATGCAAATCCTGCAACCTAGATAGAACTAATTCTCCCCCTTTGGCGTCAAAACACCAAAAAGGGAAGAAACAGTGATGCTATGTCCCAAAGAGAATCACTCGTCGGGCTCCTCGTCAGACTCCTCGGTTGCATCCCTATCTTCCTCGGCCTCGGGCTTGGACTCTTCACCATTATCCTCATATTCAGCCTCGGAACCTTCAGACTCACCATCATCATCACGAGCAGGAGCACTAGCTGAAGCAGAATAAGCAAAGGCAGCGGAATCGCAGTCAAGAAGATCCTTCTCCAATTGGACCCATGGAGTCTGAGCAGTCTCGTTCCATCGCTCATAAGAAAAAGTGGCACTAGGAGCCTCCGAAGGGCGGCGTGGAAGTCGAGAGAGGATGTCCTGACCCTGAACATAGGAAGCATACTGGCTCTTGCGAATGTCAACATGCATGCAAAGGATGTGCTTCTGGAACCAGTTCAGTTTCTTGATCTTGGGGGCAAGAGAAGGAGCAGTGGACTAACGGTGTGCACCACTAGAACGAGCATCTCTCATGAAGGAATCACGAGAAGGGGCAGGAGCAGCAGTCCTAATCACAGCAGCCTTCACTTTCTTGTTGTAGACCTTCTTGTAATAGTGAGATTCCACTTGCTCACGACGGAAATCATAGGATGTGCAAGTCTTCTTGATGAGAATCATGATGAAGGGAGCATAAGGAATGGTGTGCCTACCCAATAAGGCCTCATGCATCTCATGGTAGATATAGTCCATGGCATCCACGGTGAAGTCACGGTTGGGAGCTTCATTCTCAACACATTGTTTTGCAAGAAAGGGCAAGTTGACAAGCGGGCTAGTGATTGCGTCATTGTTACCTCTGCTTGGTGCAATGAAGGACCGAAAGATGCGCACAAGTTGATCATAGAAAGGAAGAAGTCCTTCAACTTTCCCAATTACTCCATCGGGACCATACATGTCTCTCATAACCTTGTTCTTGTTGACCTTCTCAACAGAGTGCATGCGATGGCCAAGAGGAGGATGCCCATTAAAAGAATATCCAAGCAAGCGAGCAAACTTCTTGAAGCTAGAGGTGCAAAAAGTCGACCCGGTCATCCACTTGAGAGTCTTGTTAATGTCATCCTCAATCACAAGAGTGGAGAAAAACTGCATCACCAAGGGCTCACTGTAATCGCATTGTTGTTCCATGAGAGTGACAAGACCAAATTGTTCAATGACTTGGGCAGCGAGAGCAAAACTTGGCTTGTCCTTGAGAGCTTGAAGCTTCATGTGGAGCATTGGACGAATGGGATTCTTGAATGAGAGAAATACATCATTGTAAATGAAGAGTTGCTCCATGCACCAAAACCGGGAATCTCAATCTCATCATCCCTTTCTACCTTGGAATACCAATCTTTCTGACGAACTTGTGCATAGTCAATGGTGCTCATTGACTTGTAGTTAGGCCTTGTTTCCTTGCCCTTTTTCTTCTTTGAAATAGATGGAGTAGGCTTGAGGGAAGCTTTCTGTGCGGGAATCTTGGCTTTTCTCACAACCACTCTCTCTTGCTTCCTAGCAGCAGCCTCATCATCACTTTCACTTTCATTGGGGTAGGAGGGACGCTTGCGAGAGAAAGTCTTGAGAGAAGCCCCACTCAAACCACCTGTGAAAAAGAAGAATAGATAGGAAGCACAAGATAAGTACACACAAGTCTCCGGACAGGGAATGATGCAAGATACATTAGGAGAGTAGCAACAAGTCGATACTGCTTAGTCCTAGGCAAATCAGCAAAGTTCTGAACTAAAAATGTCAAAACCGGAAATTCCGGTCTGAACAGAACCGGAATATCCGGTCTGAATTTTTCAGAACATTGTTATTCGAATCCTAGGTATAAAAGTAGATCAACTACAATTCCTACTGGCCTAATGTTTTTAGCATGCAGGGAATGACCAAAGGAACTCCTACCACCAAGTAAAACACTTATAAATCGCTATTGAGCAAATCTAGATGGGGGCATCCAAGATTTGAAAAATAGGGACTTACCCTCGTCCATTGAGGAAAGTACTTGGAGGAAGAGGTTCCCCGAGAGGAGGAGCACCAGATCTGGCCGGGGGCCGGAGGTTCCGGTGGTGGGAGTCGCCAGAGAGGCGGCGGAGACGGCAGGCGGCGGCGGTGGAGAGAGAGGAGGTCGGGGGTGGAAGAAGTGCTCAACTGAGCCCTTCACCCCGACCTGCCTAGTATATGGGACAAACCGCCCAGGTGGATATTCCGGTCCTGACTTGGACCGGATATTCCGGTCGTCGGAAATTCCGGTGCGGGCACGGAATTTCCGGCCTGTTGGACCCAAACTGCCACAGTTTCAAAACAGAGCTTGTGTGCAAAGATTGGAAGTGTCTTTAGGTAAGAATGGCATGGGATTTAGATTACCAAACTATGATTGGTATTTCACACTCGTTCTTGCAAGAAACAAACATAAAGGCCAAAAAGGAGTGTGTTTTCCATAAAAGCGAGATCAAACAAAAAAACAAAAAGGTTTTCAATGAAGATCCAAATAAGAACCAACCCTTCAAAAAGAAGAGGTCGGTGGCCTAAGCCACCATGTTTGAGTTCATGGCGTGACACCGCGAAGATATATCTTGGGTTCACAACCAACACTCGTCATTTAAGCTCACAATTCATCGAACGAATATAGAGAGGCAAATGAGTTCTTAATATTGGCATAATGGGGGGAGGGATGGTCCAATGAGTTAGGGCCGCACTCCCCCTATGTCCATGCCTACACCTAAACACAATACATAGTCAATATATAGGTGTGTATGCAAGATAATCAAGTCAATCTCCTTGAATCCACGATATTTAGTTCATGCCTCAAATAAGTGAATCTTGCTTCATCGAGAGGCTTCGTGAAAATGTCGGCAAGTTGGTCTTTGGTTGGAATATAGCCAAGCTCAATATCACCACGTGCAATATGGTCCCAAATAAAATGATGACGAATCTCAATATGCTTCGTTCTTGAGTGTTGCACCGAGTTATGGATAATCTTGATTGCACTTTCATTGTCACACAAAAGAGGCACTTTGTCACAATTGACACCGTATTCCTTTAAAGTTTGCCTCATCCATAACAATTGAGTGCATGCACTAGCGGCCGCCACATACTCGGCTTCGGCGGTTGAGAGAGATATGCAATTTTGCTTCTTAAAAGACCAACTCACCAATGATCTACCAAGGAATTGGCATGCCCCAGAAGTTGATTTTCTATCATCCTTACAACCCGCCCAATCCGAGTCTGTGTACCCGGCAAGAGAGAAATTAGAGCCCTTTGGGTACCACAAACCAAACCTTGGGGTATGAACCAAATATCGAAGGATTCTATTGACCGCCTTCAAGTGACTTTCTTTAGGAGCGGCTTGATACCTTGCACACACTCCTACACTCAACACAATATCGGGTCTAGATGCACAAAGATAAAGCAAAGAACCAATCAAAGAGCGGTAAAGTTTTTTATCAACATCAATACCCTTTGGGTTAAGTTCAAGATTGCATTTGGTGTCCATAGGAAACCGCTTCTCCTTAGCATTTTGCATATTGAACCTCTTGAGCATGTTGATACGTTTCAAACGTATCTATAATTTCTGATGTTCCATGTTGATATTATACCAATTGTTACATGTTTTACATACACTTCATAGCATTTTTATGCATTTTCTGGGACTAACCTATTAACAAGATGCCACAGTGCCAGTTCCTCTTTTCTGCTGTTTTTTGTATTTCAGAAAAGTTGTTCTGGAAATATTCTCGGAATTGGACGAAACCTGGACAGGACCACCTATTTTTCCAACACGTACACGAAGTCCGAAGGAGAGACGGAGGCGACCGAGGAGGGCGCCACACCCTAGGGCGGCGCGGCCCCTCCTCCAACCGCGCCGTGGTAGGGTGTGGGCCCCTCGGGTGGCTCTAGCTGCCGCCCTTTCGCCTATTTATTCATCTTCACGAGAAAACCCTAGACACCCGAGCCTCCATCCACGAAAAGTTCCGTAGCTCCGCCGCCACCAAAAACCAAGTTTCGGGGGTCAGAAGTTCCTGTTCCGGCACCCTGCCGGGACGGGGATTGACCCCCGGAGCCATCTCCATCGACCACGCCGCCTCCACTTCGACTCCATGATGGTTTGTGAGTAGTTCCCCCATGGACTACGGGTTCTAGCTGTAGCTAGTTGGTACTCTCTCTCCCATGTACTTCAATGCAATGATCTCATGAGCTGCCTTACATGATTGAGATCCATCTGATGTAATCGGTGTTGTGTTTGTTAGGATCCGATAAATTGTTACATTATGATCAGTCTATCTATTAAAGTTTGTGAAGTTACACTAGTACAGAAAAGCTATTCGTGGCGCACCATTTTGCTATTCTGTGGCGCATGGGTGGTGCGCCACAGAATAGTCGCCACTAAATAAGCTATTCTGTGGCGCACCACCCATGCGCCACAGAATAGTGGCTATTCTGCCTGGTGCGCCACAGAATAACTATTCTGTGGCGCATGGTTACACGGGTGCGCCACAGAATAGGGTGCGCCACAGAATAGTCCTGGGTGCGCCACAGAATTACTGCGCAGTACTGTACCCGTATATTCATACAAATACCAGTATAATACCAGAATACATGTATATTTCATATTTACACAGATATAACAGAAACAGAGATATATTTTCACAGATATATCAAAACAAACACATTACTAATATATGTCATCACAAGTTGATACAAAAGTGCGGAAGTTTTACACAATTGTTGAGATATAAAAAGTTCATCGAATCGTTGCCCACGTTACAAAATGAAGTGTTCACCGCCCACACTAGGATCGAATAGATTACATCTCGGCGTTGACGGTGAGCAATAGCGGGAACACGACGATCTCATGTAGCCTTCTTCGCGAGCGCTACGAGCGGAGCGGCGCCGGGAACGGTTTGCCGAGAGGCCCTTGAGTTTGTCTCCGCGTACCACTTCGTCATCTATCTGTACACAAGACAAAGATGAAAGTGTTAGTCAAATAAAAGCAAGAATTCTGATTAAAGAGAATACAAAACTATAAATAAGACTAGAGCTAGGTAATTAAAGTAACATAACTAAAAGTATATCGCATCGTCTGAAAAACTAGAGGTAGCCAAAGACAAAACAAGATTCAAAAAAGTTAATGCCTCATATATACGTAGAATATTATCGAGAACACACAAGGAATCCTGATAACCTTGTGGAACCAAGTAGAAGGCACACAGGTCTCACTCACGTCGCCCCTGAATCACATATATAGTGTCACAACGTTTTAATCATCGGCATTCTAGAGGATACAAAACTATAAACAAGAATGAATTGGAACATAATTAAAATAAGATTCAAAAGACTAGATTTAGTCAAAGACAAAACAAGATTGAAAAAAATTAATGCCTCATACTTAGAAGTGGCACACATAGGTTACAGGGACGGGGTGAGTGAGCCAAGTAGGATGCACGAGATGTGTCTTCTCGTGCATATCAACTTACCACAAAAAGATCAAATAGAGGAAAACCCGTATGATGGATCCTTCTTCCTGATTCGCTCCGGAAACGGATAAATGCCGTCTTTCGTCATCCACGTCCTCCTGTCATTCTGCTTATCTAGGCGTTCTTCGATCTCCCACTTAGACAACGCTGAAAATCGGTTGGGATATATATTTGATTAATGCATGATATAACTAGAGTATGATTTATTCATCTAATATAGAAAAGAAAGAAGCAAGGTTTCTACCTCTGGCGTTGTGTAAGGACCCCCTGCTGTCTTGACATCTTCCAGGATGATTTTCGATAACTGTAACTGGATGCGATGGAAGTCTGCTCTAAGGTCATCATCGGTGAGATCCTCATCATATGTGGCCCATTCTTGGAGACGATATGGCAAATTCGTTATCACTGCATCCCGGACATACGATTTCATGTGTAAGAGGACGTAGAAGGCATCCACGTTGCCAGACTTTTGCTTGAGGCAATGAAACCCAGTCCCATGGTGAAACTTGTGTGTGTTGTCAATTACATGTTTCCCTTTCTTCTCGAAGGAACCTCCGTTTTTGGCGTAGCCCTCGAGAGCCTCATTGAGAACACCCTTAATTCTAGTGTAGTCTTTCGGCGTCGTCCCTGAGTCTAAATATGTGGCAGTTGACCACTTCGGGTGCACGGCGATGAGTACTGAGTACTTGTCACTGCTCAAGACAATTGAAATGGAATATTGGAAAGGATCAACACAACAGAAGAAATCTATAAGAAAGCATAAGATACGACAGCGGCGACTAGATGCGGACTTACTTGAAAAAGAAAGGCAGAAGAAGGCTGGTCTTTGTGCTCATGTTCAGCATGATTCTCTGGAGGTACTCCGTGGCCCTGGCCCGTGTCGGTGATCCTTCCTCCAGCTGGCTGTCCCGCATGTAGTAGGGATCCACTACCTTGACGTACGGGGTTTGTTCTCTCCTGATCATCATCGCCTGGCTGAGCGCGTATAGGCGGACCAAGTTATAGTCCAGCCGTTTAAAGTGAAACAAGTTGAAGACGTCCTCGCACGATATGAAGAACAGATCCGCTGGAGATTCATCAACGAAGTCAACAAAGTCTGGCACCTTGACAGTGAACACCGGGTAGTTTGGATTCTCGTCTTTAAGAAGGTTGTCCTCTAGCTTCAAGATAGCAAGTTGCAAAGGGGCCATGCATCCATCTGCGAGGTGGAGCAGCTCCGAAGGCAGTATCGGTTGACCAGCTTCATGCAACCGGGACGACAAGTCACCCGCACGGGGTGGTATCATGGGATCACTCCGGACATACCCCGGGGTGCTACGTTTCGTCTTCGGAGCTGGCTTACTCCTCTTCCTGTGCTTCTTCTTCTTCTCTGCTGTATCTGCTGTATCTTCTGGAGGCAGTATTGGGTACTGTCTGGAGCCGAAGCTGATCACTGGGGCAGGCCCTTTTTTCCCTCCCTCAGTCCAAACCCTGACAGACTCACATATAGTTGTAAAGAGCGACATGAACGTCTTTGTCACCGCCTCTGAGATGAAACTCGGAATCATAATATTTTGCTCCATCGGTTCCTCGCCCCTTGTTCCAGAAACCCCAGCCTCGTCATTGTCGGCCATGTTTGCACTGCATTAAAAAGAGGCAAAAAGTTAGTATAACAAATTTAAGATAAAAAAATCACCTAACTAATAAGTACTAAGATACCCGGCCCATGCACTAGTCGCAATACCCCATATGTCCTATTTTTAGCAAAGTCATGCCAAATTTCACGAAAAAATCCGGCATGACCTTTGCTAAAAAAGGGACATATGGAGTACCCGAAATTGCCGGAACGGAAGTTAATCGACGTTCCGGCAATCTCAAGGGCCTCTCGGGGTACCTGCAAACATTTCGAACAAAAAAAAACACATCTACGGCCGGCACCTCCGGCCGGCATCTCAACGACACGATGGTCGGAGCACAAGCACAATACCCCATATGTCCTATTTTTAGCAAAGTCATGCCAAATTTCACGAAAAAATCCGGCATGACCTTTGCTAAAAAAGGGACATATGGAGTACCCGAAATTGCCGGAACGGAAGTTAATCGATGTTCCGGCAATCTCAAGGGCCTCTCGGGGTACCTGCAAACATTTCGAACAAAAAAAAACACATCTACGGCCGGCACCTCCGGCCGGCATCTCAACGACACGATGGTCGGAGCACAAGCACAATACCCCATATGTCCTATTTTTAGCAAAGTCATGCCAAATTTCACGAAAAAATCCGGCATGACCTTTGCTAAAAAAGGGACATATGGAGTACCCGAAATTGCCGGAACGGAAGTTAATCGACGTTCCGGCAATCTCAAGGGCCTCTCGGGGTACCTGCAAACATTTCATCCACAAGAATGTGGTGGCCAGAAGACCACCACCACCACCATCTCACAACCACCACAGAACCACCACAACCACAAAACAACCACCAAAAACCACCACAAGAATTAATGTGGTGGCCAGAAGACCACCACCACAGAACCATCCAGCTACCTTTTCTGGAAAAGGTGGCCACCACTGGCACGGTTGCACAATGGCTGTGTATCTCTCTTCGCTTTCCTGCAATCAAAGAGTAGCATGTGAGCTGTTAACAGATAGCATTTCTAACTCCAAAACTGTCAAGTAAAAATTCTCTAACTCCACCACATAGCCTATATAGAAGTTGGAGAACACATGAGAATTTGTTCTGGATAGTAAAAATTCTCTAACTCCAAAACACTTAGTTGGGAAATGCACCTTTATAGATCTCATCTACTCCATCTCATCTTCCTTATCAAATCAAGTTTGAAAGGATTTGAAATAGTTTGCTTAATTATCCATGATGGTTTTGGGAGCTAATCAAACCAGTGACCATTAGTGAAATAATCAAAATGCAGCATCAACCCTAACCCAAAATGCTATCCAATGAAGGATGGTCGACTTAAGCAAGGTTGCTACAGGGTTTCATCCGACTCGTTAAAGCAAGGTTGCAATAAATTAACACCAAGCAACACAAATACTTAGCAGCAACTAACACAAAGTGGGCAGCAACACAAATACTTAGCAGCAACTAACACAAAGTGGGCAGCAACTAACCTAGCAGCAAAACAAATCATTGGGCAGCAAGCAAACTACTAAAAATTGGGCAGTAAGCAACCTAGCTAGCAGCTACTAACAAAGCAAGCAAAGCAAGCAACTAACACAAATTGGGCAGTAAGCAAACTACTAAAAATTCTATGTGGCATTTCGTCAAACACTTAGCAAGCAGGGTTCGGTAGGGGAGGGAGGAGGCGGAGAGGGGAAACACCTCGGGGAGGGAAGGGAGGCGCGGATGGGCGGACGGCGGTGGAGGTGCTCCTCGTGGGCGTCGAGGTCCTCCGCGGCGTCGAGGACGGCCGGTCCGAGGGCACGGGCACGGCGAGGCGAGCACGGGCACGGGCGCGTCGAGGCGAGCACGGGCGCGTCGAGGCAGACGGGCGCGGCGAGGCGAGCACGGGCACGGCGAGGCGGGCACGGTGCGGGTGGCGGTGGAGTTCCTCCGGCGGCGGTGGTGCGTGAGGTGGGGAGAGGAAGAAGAATGAGAAAACGAAGAAGAAAACGGCGGCGGCGCGGCCGGTTTTTGGATAAGGTACCTTATTCTGTGGCGCATCCCCCTAGCGGTGCGCCACAGAATAGCTAATTCTGTGGCGCACCCGATAAGGGGTGCGCCACAGAATAGTTGGTTTTTTTATTTAAATTTTCTGTTTTTACACACATGTTAATAAAAAAACAGTTAATAGTTGGTTTTTTATTTAAATTTTCTGTTTTTACACACATGTTAATAAAAAAACAGTTAATACAAATATTGAAACTGTGCCATATATATCAAATTACATAGACCATATGCTTGTCTCTCATACAAAACAAATTATATATAATACACAAAAAAGTTTTCGATCTTCGTCCCGGCCGGCCCCAAACTAGCATTTCTTCTTTCCCTTCTTGGCGGTTGAATAGCTTAGGCCGGTCACCTTGAGACTTCTTCGCGTGAACGGACAACCTTTGGTAGGTAGGGAGGTCTTCCTTTTTTCTTTAGAATTAGTAGTAGGCATGTCGAAGTAGTTGTCGAATTCCTCCTCGATCTTCGGATCGCCGTCCAGGTCCTCCTCATTGGCGTCTCCTTCCATTCCGATGATGCTCCTCTTGCCCCTCCTCACGACAACACGGTTAGGCTTTGACGGGTCGGTAATGAAGAAGCATTGATCGACTTGGCTAGCGAGTACCCATGGCTCATTTTTCGCGGAGGCTTTCTTCGAGTTGGCTTCGGGTATAACCATGGTGGTGAAATACCGGCCTTCTTTTTCGACGTTCTTGGCCCATCTCACACGGAACATTGGCACCGACTCTCCACAGTAGTTGAGCTCCCATATCTCCTCTATCCTTCCGAAGTATCTTTGTTTGACGGTAGCCTCGTCATCGGCGTAGGATAGCATAGTTACTCCTGAGTTTTGATATTCGCTACTCCTGTCCTTTTCCTCGGTGCAGAATCTGTAACCATTGATGTCGTACGTCTGATAGGTCTTCACGTTCTGCGCGGGGCCCTGTGATATGGAGAATATGAGTTTTTCATCTTCCGTACTTGGCTTTCTGACCCGTGATTCGGACAGTTGTTTTTCCCTGAACCAACGCGTGAAGCTGGAGTTGTGCTCTCTGGTTACGTCTCCGTTCTTCCTCGGCCGGCCCAGGTCGATGTAGTTCTTCTCGATTATGCTTCTGTGCTCTTCCACCCAAGGTTCGATCAATTCTAAGTGTTGTAGCGCGACCCGGTGAGCCCTATCGAAGTCGACGTGTCGACCATCAATCAAGACAGGGAGTGAGCGGTAGCCCTCACGGTGACCAAAACCAGCGAGCCTGCCGACGTGCGGCCTGGTGGCCAGACCAACATCCTCGTTCTCGGTGCTTAGATAACTCTGGCAGAAGGTGATGCACTCTTTGGTCAGAAAGCCCTTGGCCATGCTTGCGTCTGGACGGGCCCTGTTGCGAACGAATCCTTTGATGACACCGTTCTGCCTTTCGAACGGCATCATGTAGTGCAGGAACGTCGGACCGAGCTTCAGTATGTCATCAACGACGTGGAGAAGGAGATGCACGCAGATGTCAAAGAACGCGGGCGGGAAGTAAATCTCGAGCTCGCATAGTATCCCCACGATCTCATCCTGTATCTTCTGGAGCTGCCTCACGCCGATCGACTTACGGTTGATGACGTCAAAAAAGTTGCAAAGTGCAGACAGCGTATCACGGACGTGCTCGTCCATTATCCCTCGGATCGCAACGGGAATTATCTGCGTCATAAGCACATGACAATCGTGAGACTTCATCCCGCTGAACCTCTTCTTTGTTTCGTCCAGATATCTGCTTGTCTTCCCCGCGTAACCGTAAGGAAATTTGACTCCTAAGAGGCACTTGTAGAACTGCTTGAGCTCCTCCGGACTCATAGTGAAGCAGGTAGGTGGAAGCACAACCGCGCTCTTCTTCCTCCTTTTGCGGCGACCTTGAGTCCCTTCCGTCTGGTCATCATTATCATCATCATCATCACTATCGGGGCCGTGAATATCTTTCTTGATGCCAAGCCATTTCAGATCGTATCGTGCTTTCTTCCCATCCTTGGTCTTTTCCGGCATGTTTGAAAGAGTGCCAAGAACAGCCTCGGTAACATTCTTCGTAATGTGCATTACATCGAGGCTATGGGGCGTGTGGAGGACCTTCCAGTACTCCAAGTCATGGAAAGCACACCTCGCTTTCCATACACCCAGCAGCGGTTTTACCCTCGGTCGCTTCTTTCCCGGCGCAGGGCACTCCTCCCAATTTGTCAAAAGCTCATCAATTTCTATGCCGGTCCTCGGGATCGGTTTTGTTTCTCTTTCTTCTTGACCATCGAACAAATCCCCGCGTTTTCTCCACGGGTGGTCCATGCGAAGCCACCTTCGAGCCCCTGGGTACACGGTTTTCGAAGACCCTTGTATTCTTGGTAGCTGGATATGCGGGGTCTCATCCATGCACCTGATACATCCACAGAATCCGTGGCCCACCTGGGCCGATACAGACGACATTCCAGGATAGTCCTGCACCGTCGTGAGCAACGCGGCGCTCATATTGAAATATTCTTTAGTGTAGGCGTCCCACGTACGGACAGGCGTCTTCCATAACGTTTCTAACTCCTCTTTCAACAGCTCGAAATACAGATGTATGTCGACACCTGGTTGTTTCGGACCCTGAATAAGCATACTCATGTGTATGTACTTTGACTTCGTGCACAGCCACGGGGGAAGGTTGTAAGGCCATACAAACACGGGCCAGGTGCTATGTGTGCCATTGAAGAACGGATTCATTCCATCTGTGCACATACCCAGCCTGACGTTCCTTGCGTCGCGCCCAAAATCTTCGAAGGCGATGTCCAATGCTTGCCAATTGATAGCGTCTGCAGGGTGTGTCAGGATGGTGCCCTTCTCCGGATCTTCTGCGGGCTTCTCCCTTTCCGCGTGCCATTGCATGAGCTTTGCTTCCTTAGGATCCACGAACCACCGCTGAAGACGGGGAGTGATAGGAAAGTACCATACCACTTTTCGAGGATTTTTCTTCTTTCCACTCTTGTACCGTCCGTGACCGCACACCGGACATTTGGTCAAGTCCTCGTAATCGCCCCGATAAATTACGCAATCATTGATGCAGGCGTGGTATCTCTCGTGCGGTAGGTCAAGAGGGCACAGGACTTTCTTGGCCTCCTCGATAGTAGTTGGTAATGTGTTACCCTCGGGGAGAATATCGTGCCAGAATTTCAGGTTCTGGTTGAAGCTCTTGTCGGTCCAACTGTTTCCCGACTTCATCTCCATAGCATTAAGCGTTACTTGCAAGCGCGTATCCTGAGGCCGGCACCCAGGATACAACGGAGTGATCCCGTCTATCCCCATTTGCGCTAGCTTGGCTTTCTCTCTGTCGTTGCTCGTCTGACTGAGAAGCAGTTCTTGAAAATGAGCATCCTGCAAGCCCAAACTTAGCGGGGTCTGCTCGTCTCCTTCGTCATGATGATCATGTCCGCCGGCATCTCCTTCGTCATCATGATGATCTTGTCCGTCACCGGCATCTCCTTCGTCATCATCTTGTCCGCCGCGGGCATCTCCTTCGTCATGATCATCTTGTCCGCCGCGGGCATCTCCTTCGTCATGACGATGATCTTGTTTGGCTTGTTCCGGCATGAAACCGTGCCTGAGCAGGTGCTCCTCCAATAATCCAGAATCAGGGTGTATCCACCTCTCATGTTTGCATTTTCGACACGGACATCTTATCTGCCTCCCGTTGGACCGAATCATGTCCGCCTTCGCTTGGTCCTTGTATGTTCTGATTTGACTGGAGCTCATCATTATGACCATGGTTGACTACGCGCTATACATAGAGAAGAAACGAGAGTACATAACTTAATTAGAGCCGCAACATGCATGCACACACAAACACACACAACACATCTCAGTCCGGCATCTCAACGACACGATGGTCGGAAGCACAAGCACAATTAATACCCCACATGTCCTATTTTTAACAAAGTCATGCCAAATTTCACGAAAAAATCCGGCATGACCTTTGCTAAAAAAGGGACATATGGAGTACCCGAAGTTGCCGGAACGGAAGTTAATCGACGTTCCGGCAATCTCAAGGGTCTCTCAAGGTACCTCCAAACATTTCCAACAAGATGGTCAAAGCACAATAACCTTTCTCACCTTGTAGATTTGATCCAAAATAGAAGATGGGAGAAAGGAGACTATGTATGGAGGAGTCTATCAACCAAAATAAGTTTAACTAAAAAAAAAGGAGAAATATATGGTCAAAAATGGATGGGAAGGAGGAGCACCACGAGTTGGGAGGAGAGGAGGAGAGAGGAGGAAGAAGAGGAAATGAGAAATGGGTAGGGGAAAGTGGGTGGAGATGGCCTTATAAAATATCTGGTACAGTTATTCTGTGGCGCACTTCAGGTGCGCCACAGAATAATTATTCTGTGGCGCACTGGGTCAGGTGCGCCACAGAATAGTTCCCCCCAATTATTTGTGGGGCCAGAGCACCTTATTCTGTGGCGCACCTGCATGGATGCGCCACAGAATAAACCTATTCTGTGGCGCACCTGACCCAGTGCGCCACAGAATAAGGTCAAAAGTGGCAGACCCGTGCGTTGGTGTGGGGCCCGCGCTTATTCTGTGGCGCATCCTTATAGCCGTGCGCACAGAATAAGGCTATTCTGTGGCGCACCATGGCTGGTGCGCCACAGAAGCTTATTCTGTGGCGCACGGCTATAAGGTGCGCCACAGAATAAGCTTTCATAGAATTGGGTTTTCCTACTAGTGTTATTGTTGCTGCAATCTTGTTGTGTTTAATGCTTGTCACTAGTGCACGAGTGGCATGATCTTAGATTTAAGCTCTATAATTATTGCTTAGATTGTATCTACAAGTTGTTTTCATATGTCCTTGTCCGGAACCCGAGGCCCCGGAGTGACAGCAACTGGGATAACTGGAGGGGATGGTTTTGATATGAGGATCACATGTTTTCACTAAGTGCTAATGCTTTGCTCCGGTGCTCTATTAAAAGGAGTACCTTAATTACCAGTAGTTTCCCTTGAGGCCCCGCTGCAAACGGGCTGGTAGGACAAAAGATGTTATGCAAGTTTCTCATTGCGAGCATGTATGACTATATATGAAAAACATGCCTACATGATTAATAGACTAGATGTTCTGTCTTAATACTATAATAATTCTGTCAATTGCCCAACTGTAATTTGTTCACCCAACACTTGTTATTGGAGAGTTACCACTAGTGTAGATAGCTGGGAACACCGGTCCATCTGTAATCATCATTGCTTTACCGTCAACTCCACGCATGCAACTATTTTCTGGTGCCATTGCTTCTGTGTTACTGTTACTATTGCTCTCATATTACTGCTGCTTTCACATCACCCTGTTACTAGTGCTTTTCCAGGTGCAGCTGAATTGACAACTCCGCTGTTAAGGCTTATAAGTATTCTTTGTCTCCCCTTGTGGCGAATCAATAAATTTGGGTTTTACTTCCCTCGAAGACTGTTGCGATCCCCTATACTTGTGGGTCATCAAGACTATTTTCTGGCGCCGTTGCCGGGGAGCATAGCTCTACTCATAAGTTCACCTGGGGAGTACACTCTACTTCTCTGTATGTTTTTATTTTATTTTGTTTTGTCTAGTTTACTTTTGTCTAGTTTTATTGTGCTTAGTTTACTTTTGTTTAGTTTATTTCTGTCTAGTTTATTTCTGTTTAGTTTTATTTTTCTTATATACCGAAAATCCATAAAATTTTAAAAACCGAAAATCTAAAAAAAACTGTTGCTATGGAAGAACATGCTAGAACCTCTATGTTTATGAAAGCTAAAGAATCATATATAAAGTATAGAGAATCAAGAGAGGGTAAAATCATAAGAGGCATGTTAAAAAGTTAAATCAAATTGCTGAAATTTTGCTTGAACGCCATGATATAAATTGCTGCTCTGAACAGGATACTAAACATCTTAAATTTCAATGTGGCTTCAGTAAAGAAGTTTTAATTATGAACTATCATTGGAATAACTATATTCATCTTGGATTTGAAGAAGTAGAACAATTTGTTTTACTTATGGGAGCTTCTGAAATAGATTCATTCATGGCTAAAAATTATGAAACTTGTGTTGCTTGTAATAAACTTAAAGAAACGGTCTCTTTTATCCTTGATTATTGCCTAGAAAATTTCAGCAATAATTGTTATATCATTGATTATAAAGGGAGACTCATTCATGCACAAGAATGTACTCACAAATTGCCGGAACCTGTGGAAGAAGAAACTGCTGAAGCTGAAAGCTCATTGGATGAAAAAGGAGGAGAGTGATGAACAAAAGGAGGAAGAATGGATTAGCTACCCATGCCTACCTTCTAATGAGAGTAACTCTTTATCTCTTACACTATTTGATTGTCCTCCATGCTTACCAAAGAAGGATGAATGTTATGTTCCTGTGGATTCTTTTGAAGTATTCCCTATGAGTAAAACTTGTGAGAATAATTATGCTACTGCTATCTATGATAATCCATGCTATTTTGATAAATCTTATTATAATCCTTTATTTTTGCCTGATATCAAAATGCATGGTACTAAAGAGTTTTGCTTAGAAAATGTTTATGATAAAGCTCTAGATGATGGTCCTATATTGCTTGATAATATTAATTGTTCTACTAATGAAAATGGGATTGGAGAGGTCTTGACTTTATCTAGATGGAGTCCCATACCTCTTGAGAATGATCAATCATCTTGTTATAAAATTGTTAAAAGTGGGTTTGAAAGTTTTAATCCTACTATTTTGGAGCTTGATAAAAATTATGTGTTTGTAGATCATGAAAAGCATGCTTTATGTGATAGTTATATTGTTGAGTTTGTTCATGATGCTACTGAAAATTATTATGAGAGAGGAAAATATGGTCGTAGAAATTTTCATGGTACTAAAACACCTCTCTATATGCTGAAAGTTTTGAAGTTACTCTTGTTTTATCTTCCTATGCTTGTCACTTTGTTCTTTATGAATTTATTTGGGTACAAGATTCCTATGCATAGGAAGTGAGTTAGACTTAAATGTGTTTCGAATTTGCTTCTTGATGCTCCTTTTGCTTCATTTTTTTATTCTCTTGTGAGCATCATTAAAACTATCAAGCCTAGCTGAAAGGCGTTAAAGAAAAGCGCTTATGGGAGACAACCCATTGTTTTATTTCTGCAATTTTTCTTTATTTGAGTCAAGGTTTTGTTTACTTCTGTAACAATCCCTTTGTATCCTTTATTTTATCGCATTGTTGTGCCAAGAAGAGTCTCTAGTTTTTTAGTACTAACCCCTCTAATGAAGTTTATGAGAAGTTTCATGTGGCGGAAGTTTTCAAGGGTCAAGAGGGAAGAGTGATATAATAGGATGAAGAAGAGTGAAGAGCTTAATCTTGGGGAGGCTCCCATGGATCTCCCCAGCATATTTCAAGAAGACTCAAGCGTCTAAAAGCATCCCCTTCTTCATCGTCAAAATTATCAGGTCATCTCTAGTGAAACTATATTTTAATTCTTTCACATCATATGTGCAGTTCTTGGAGCGTCTGTGTGCTTTTATTTTCAGTATGTTATTTTTATTCTCTGATCATATCAATGTCGGATCCTATCTATCTTGTTTGGGAGAGAGACACGCTCCGCTTTTTCATATGAATACTCTTATTCTTCACTTATACTTGTTGAGTATTCTTGTCTAGCTATTGCTATGCTTTTAGCTCCTGTTTTGCATGCATCTCTTATTCAGAGCTGTTAGTTCTTTTAAAGAAAGTACTCTCTTGCTTCACTTATAATTGTTTGGAGAGTTTATGTTGAAATAAGTTGATTGGTGTTTGGTTGGAGCAGAAAATGCTGCATGTGGTAGATGGTATAATGGAAAAATCTTTCATATTCTTGTAGATCACTGTCTTGGATAATTTGATACTTGTCAATTGTTTTGAGTTATCAAGTAGTTCATGTTTAAGCTTTTGTATCTGTGACACCCCCTTCTGGCACAGCTTGTCAGAAGGGCGGTCGCCCCGTGCGCCAGCCCAAGATATCTGGCCGCACGTTATGACAATGCAACATAGCGGATATCATTACACAATCAGGCACAAAGTGCTACAAAAGGTTTACAAGGCCATCGTGGCATTACACAATATCATGCCAAGCATGGCCCGACTCAGAGTTTTAACTGGCAGCGGAAGACATAAATGAGGCAACGGCTTGGAGCGGCTCCACTCCACAGGTATCTGGCTGGGCTACTGGTCCTAGCACACTTCTTCTCCTTGTCCTTGCTAAGGTGGAAGTTGAGTCCTCGCCAAAATCTGGCCACAATCACAAGGCCCGTGAGTACATTATTATGCACTCAGCAAGTATCGCCCTTCACCACAAACAATCCAACAATCATGCAACAAGGTATACACTGGAAGTAAAATCCTACAACATGGCAAGGTGTATACTAGATACATGACATAAAAGTAGCATGGCATTGACAACCAAACATGTCATAAGCAAGCAACGGGGGTATCACCGGTACAGAGTCCAAGCCAGGTGGGGTTGGATCGTGCACCGGCAATCATACAACGAGCTTACCTGTGACGAGAAGACGGGTGTACCAAGTGGGTACCAAATAATACACAACATCACCTGTGATCACTGCTAGGCCCACTGGCCTCATCATTTCACTCTGGGCACGCACGGTTGATGTGGGCTATGGCCTAACTATAGGCTTCCCAACGCATCACACCGCCATCCCTAATTCATGGTAACCATCAACAGCTCACGACAATATTCCCTGCATCATCTTATTTGTTCATTTAGTGAAATCAGGTCGTTCATTAATTATTTCAAACAAATCTTAAGTTTAACCTCCGGACACGACGAGGACACACAGTGTGACCGACACTGAACTGTTGTTCCATATCCCAGGAACAAGGCTAGCTGCTAGATTGACACTCTCGAGAGGTTGCATATACCACCCATCTAAGTGCACCACACTGAGCCGGTACTTTAGGATTTCACCCCTAGGACGAACTCAGCAAGATACACTCACCTGACCGTTCACGTTACCAAGACACTCCCTGTATAGCTACCGACACAACTCTGTGTCTTATGACGAAGTGAATCCGGCACGCCCCAACAGATGAGCGACGCCTAGCTCCGGAACCTTCACAAGACTAGCCCCGACCACAAAGGTAACCGACTAGACTTGCCAAAATGGTGGCATCAAAGGAGGCTCAATAGGATTACGTAGGTCAAGGCCCGCCCATGTGAGCGACAGTGGTAGTGCTTTCGATGTTCAGATTAGTGGCACTATGGACTGACCCTATCGTTGTTTGGAGGGGTGTTTTATTTAATCAAGTTTCATCACCGCAAGTCACAAAACAGAGGATTAGTCCAGCATAATAATCACGATATCAATATCATATACCATCAAACAACAAGGCATTAGCAACATACAGTAAGCACATAACAACAACATCACTTGAATAACCATAACACTTGCAGGTATAGATATTAACGTAACAATAATAACAATGCCCGGGTGACTGTGGCGGGAGACCCGGCCGGTGTCACTCGGGGGTTAGTGTTCACAGAATAATAGCATAATGTTTCAAACGGATGACGGTGGCGGGAGACCCGGCCGGTGTCACCGTAAAAGAATGAACCGAAAAGCACTCATAAAAATGAGAGAGCATCCATTCCACTCGAGGGTTACCCCGACGTGGTGTCAGCAATCTCGGCAAAAAGAACCAAATGGAAAGTCAGCTCCCAAGCGTCGCAGTCCGGGTGGTCTATGCCAACCATATTTGACGGAGGGACAAGGCAAATAACTCTTTTGGCGAATGCCCCCAACTCCGAGGATCATAAGACGACATTCGTCCGCTCCTCACCTCGGCGAAGAAGAAAGAAGCAAACAAAGCCCCGCAAGCGCGAGACGCACAGTTGTAATAATTCCCCCATTCCTTTGACTGAGGCGGTACCACCGGCCATTGTCTCGGGAATGTGAGTGATGCACAGATAAGCAGTTATGAAGTAGTACAATAATTTAAATGCAATATGGCATACATACAACAATACAAGGTTCATATAAAATATGGACAACAAACAGACATGCAATAAAATAGCAGACAGGCCTAACCATAGAACAGGAGACAGACATAAACACCCGGCATGGTATTAAGCAGATAAACAAACAAGCATTGCAGGACGGCTCATAGCAAGGGATTAGCTTGCCTGAAAACACGGGCTCCAGATGGTTCGGGGAGGTCTCGTACTCGTCGGGGGTCGGGTCTTGACGAACGCCTGAACCCCGGGGGGTCAAACAACACATCAACATAGGCCACAAAATAAATAATTCCAAAAATGGAAAAGGACAGCTCCACTGGATAACTCTCCTCAAACCATGAATTTAGGAATTTGAATCGCCTCAATCGGAGCTACGGTTAAAAAGATAATGACGTTTGAATTTTGTCTCACCGGGAAAAAGAAAAAGCTTCGCGAAAAAAAACAGCGCGGGCCGCTAACGGGCTGGGAGTGCCCTGGAGGGCTCGAGGGAGCTTCTTATAGCCGGGAGAGAGGGAAAGGTAGGTACACCCGAGCTCGGCCATTAATGGCGATTTGAGGTCATCCATGACGATCTCCGGCTACAGAAGACGGTGGAGAGGATGAGAACGGTGAGCTGGCGCACAGTGCAGCACGAGGAACACGCTGAAGCTGGTTTAGGCACCGACCACGCTCTTAAGTAGGCTTAGGTTTAAGCAAAACAACTCAATCCCCACAGTGCTCACATGGTGTTCGATGAAATGCCCATACGAACTTTTCAAACTCAATAAATTCCAGAAAAATTCCACTGGCTCGGTTTGGGTGCTGGGGGATGCTTCCTGCCACTTGGGGTCAAATGGTGCAACCTAGGTAGGTTTTTGAAAAATACCAAGAGTGGTATGTGGAGATGATCGTGTTTTAATAGAGTTTTGAGCATGGTGTTTTGGGGGCATGCAAATCATCTAGTACCCAAATGAGTGGCCAGGGGAGTAGGTTGGGGTTAACATTGCTCAAGCCAAAAATATCTCACACCAGGAGATGATTGCATGGCTCCGAAAATGTGGGTGCAAAATTGATACCATGCCATTATGACATACCAACAATTTTGGTGGATGGGTTTCTTTTGGTAAAAGAATGTGGTGGAGTGTGGCTGGTTGGGTATTACCCATTTGTTTAATTCACGTGCTTGGTTCACCAAGAAAGGTGTGGCCATGCATGGGAAATATCTCATGGCCATTTGGAATAAAATGGGTGTGGCAAATAATTAGCTCAAATGATCATGCCATGTTTTGTGGGTGTAGGCAATGGCATGATGGTCATCTCCTGGTTTGCTGAGGAGTGACGGAGAGGAAAAGTTGGGAAAAACAATTCCCTAATCAACACATGCATGAAATATTTATCCGAGGATTTTGGAAATATTGCATGTAGAATTATGCAACAATTTTGTCTCGGGAGATTAATAAGTGGATGAGATGATCTCTGAATACTTTGTGGTATCTCCCAAGCTCGGAAAAGATGGTTCAAATGGTAGATGGAATATTAGGATTTAAAGATCCCAACATTTGGTCTTTAGGGCAAAACCTTAACAGGGGTTTTCCGGAGTGGTAAAGGAATTACCTGGGATTCTCTGGAATTATTTGAGAGAAGAAAACTTCCGGGCATCATCTATCACCAACGAGAACAAAAGAAATTTTGAGATACGATAGAAAAAGTTTTTCAGGTGTGAGAAAACACCGCTAAAATTAGGTTTGAATTTTCGGGGTGTTACAGTATCATGTAGTTAAAACCTATTAATGAAGAACTACCGTAAAGCTCGTTGAAATTTGGTTTGCATGATTGGTATCTCTAAGGTCTAGATATTTTCTAGTAAAAGGGTTTGGTTAACAAGGAAGACAGTGTAGAGTCTTATAATGCTTGCAATATGTTTTCATATAAGTCTTGCTGTGTCGGTTGATATCCTGTGTTTGCTTCAAATAACCTTGCTAGCCTAAACTCTGTACTGAGAGGGAATGCTTCTCGTGCATCCAAAACCTTGAGCCAAAATCCATGCCATTTGTGTCCACCATAACTACCTATATGTGGTATTTCCTTGCCACTCCAAGTAAATTTTTCATGTGCTACCTTTAAACTATTCAAAAATTATTACTCCTATATTGTGTCAATGTTTACCAAGCTCATGAGGACGGGGTGGATGTCTTTATGTCAACTGTCAAACAGACTTTACCACCGACTAGCGGCATATACATCGGCTTATCCATTAATTTTGCAAAAAGAGCTGGCAAATGGGGTGCCCAGTCCCAATTAATTACAACTTTAACCGCTTAATTCTCTTCACATTTTTGCCCTGATTTATCAGTCAAGCAATTACAAACAGTGAAATATCTGCATGTGTAAACAAAAGAGATGAGGGATGATCTGCCTTGCTGGTAGAAATAACGTCCTTCATGGGAGCCGCTCTTAAAAGTCTGGTTGGCAGGGGTCATATTGTACTTTTCCATTTTCTGATTCGTTGATAATTAACAAACACCTCCCAAAACTTATTTTTACTCTCTTTATGATTTCAAAAACTTAAAAAGCTCTAGCACATGATTTAATCCCTGCTTCCCTCTGCGAAGGGCCTTTCTGTTACTTTTATGTTGAGTCAGTTTTCCTACTTCTTTCTATCTCAGAAGCAAGCACTAGTGTCAACTTTGGTGCAACAATTTTTATATGCTTGTATATTGCACTCATTATATTGCTTTGTGTTGACAAATATCCATGAGATATATATGTTAAAAGTTGAAAGCAATTGTTGAAGCTTAAATCTTCCTTTGTGTTGGTTAAATACCTTTTACTTAGAATCTATTGCTTTATGAGTTAACTCTTATGCAAAACTCTTTGATGCTTGTCTCGAAAGTACTATTCATGAAAAGTTTTTGCTTATATGATTCAGTTGTTTGCTCATTATCTACTTGCTAGCAAACTATAGACCATTGACCTGGATCACTTCATTCATAACATGTGCTTTACAATACTATTTGATCAAGATTATGATTGTAGCATGTCACCTCAGAAATTATTTTGTTTTTATCGTTTTACCTACTCGAGGACGAGTAGAACTAAGCTTGGGGATGCTTGATACGTCTCAAACGTATCTATAATTTCTGATGTTCCATGTTGATATTATACCAATTGTTACTTGTTTTACATACACTTCATAGCATTTTTATGCATTTTCTGGGATTAACCTATTAACAAGATGCCACAGTGCCAGTTCCTGTTTTCTACTGTTTTTGTATTTCAGAAAAACTGTTCTGGAAATATTCTCGGAATTGGACGAAACCTGGATAGGACCTCCTATTTTTCCAACACGTACACGAAGTCCGAAGGAGAGACGGAGGCGACCGGGGAGGGCGCCACACCGTAGAGCGGCGCGGCCCCCCTCCAACCGTGCCGTGGTGGGGTGTGGGCCTCTCGGGTGGCTCCAGCCGCCGCCCTTTCGCCTATTTATTCATCTTCACAGGAAAAACCTAGACACCCGAGCCTCCATCCACGAAAAGTTCCGTAGCTCCGCCGCCACCAAAAACCAAGTTTCGGGGGTCAGAAGTTCCTGTTCCGGCACCCTGCCGGGACGGGGATTGACCCTCGGAGCCATCTCCATCGACCACGCCGCCTCCACTTCACTCCATGATGGTTTGTGAGTAGTTCCCCCATGGACTACGAGTTCTAGCTGTAGCTAGTTGGTACTCTCTCTCCCATGTACTTCAATACAATGATCTCATGAGCTGCCTTACATGATTGAGATCCATCTGATGTAATCGGTGTTGTGTTTGTTGGGATCCGATGAATTGTTACATTATGATCAGTCTATCTATTAAAGTTTGTGAAGTTATTGTTGCTGCAATCTTGTTGTGTTTAATGCTTGTCACTAGTGCATGAGTGGCATGATCTTAGATTTAAGCTCTATAATTATTGCTTAGATTGTATCTACAAGTTGTTTGCACATGTCCTTGTCCGGAACCCGAGGCCCCAGAGTGACAGCAACTGGGATAACTGGAGGGGATGGTTTTGATATGAGGATCACATGTTTTCACTAAGTGCTAATGCTTTGCTCCGGTACTCTATTACAAGGAGTACCTTAATTACCAGTAGTTTCCCTTGAGGCCCCGCTGCAAACGGGCTGGTAGGACAAAAGATGTTATACAAGTTTCTCATTGCGAGCACGTATGACTATATATGGAAAACATGCGTACACGATTAATAGACTAGATGTTCTGTCTTAATGCTATAATAATTCTGTCAATTGCCCAACTGTAATTTGTTCACCCAACACTTGTTATTGGAGAGTTACCACTAGTGTAGATAGCTAGGAACCCCGGTCCATCTGTAATCATCATTGCTTTACCGTCAACTCCATGCATGCAACTATTTTCTGGTGCCATTGCTTCTGTGTTACTGTTACTATTGCTCTCATATTACTGCTGCTTTCACATCACCCCTGTTACTAGTGCTTTTCCAGGTGCAGCTGAATTGACAACTCCGCTGTTAAGGCTTATAAGTATTCTTTGTCTCCCCTTGTGTCGAATCAATAAATTTGGGTTTTACTTCCCTCGAAGACTGTTGCGATCCCCTATACTTGTGGGTCATCACATGTCTTGGGTATATTTGGCTTGAGAGATGAAAGTCCCTTCATTCAATTGCTTGATCTCAAATCCAAGAAAGAATTTCAATTCGCCCATCATAGACATCTCTAACCTATCGGTCATAAGCTTTGAAAATTCATCATTAAAAGCTTTGTTAGATGAGCCAAATATAATATCATCAACATAAAGTTGGCATAAGAAAAGCTCCCCTTTAACCCTCTTGGTAAAGAGAGTGGGATCGATTTGCCCCATTTCAAATCCACGGTCTAGCAATAGCTCTCTTAGGTGCTCATACCAAGCTCGAGGTGCTTGTTTGAGACCATAGAGCGCCTTATCAAGCTTGTAGACGTGGTTAGGGAATTTGGGGTCCTCGAAACCGGTGGTTGCTTAACATATACCAACTCCTTTAAAGGACCATTAAGAAAAGCACTTTTCACATCTATTTGTTGCAACTTGAAATTATGATGTGATGCATATGCAAGAAGGATACGGATGGACTCAAGGCGAGCCACGGGTGCAAAAGTCTCTCCAAAATCAATGCCTTCAACTTGAGAGTACCCTTGAGCAACCAATCTTGCCTTGTTCCTTACAACCATTCCATGTTCATCTTGCTTGTTTTTTAATATTCACTTAGTGCCTATAACATTGCGGCAATCCTTTGGCTTCTCAACTAGATTCCACACTTTGTTGCGCTTGAAGTTATTGAGTTCATCATGCATAGCTTCCAACCAATCCGGTTCTTCAAGAGCTTCAAACACTCTCTTTGGTTCCACCATGGAAATATGAGCTTGATGTTCACTAAAGCTTGCCAATTGTCTACTTGTGGTAACACCCTTTTCTAGGTCACCAAGGATTTCTTCTAGCTTGTGACTTTTTTATTTCAAAGTCTCTTGCAATCCTTACTTTTCGACGGGCTTCGATATCTCTATTGCATTTTGGAGGTATCTCTTGATCATCATGATCATTTCAGTCCCCGTCTTGACCGGAATGTTGACCTTGATCATCATTATGCACATCTTCAACAAAAGAAGAAGAGGGTTGATCTTGGTCTTGACCTTGGCTAGCATCAACAAATAGAGAACTTGGTTCTTGCGTAGCAACTTGGTCAACATGAGGAGGGTCTTGAGCTTGCTCTTGGGTTGGTGCATCATTTGCTTCCATGGAAGGCGCCGGTTCAACTTGTGATGATGAGATCTCCACTTGAGTAGAGCTTGGACTCGCTTGAGGAGGCTCGTAATGAATCTCAATGGGGCGATGGAAACCAATGCCCATTCTTCTTATTGCATCTTGAGGCTCCTCATTATCTACATCACAAACATGAAATTGCACCACTTGGGAGCCGTCATTCTCATCGAACTTCTGTAACAGCCCAAAGTTTGAGAACCTGAAAACCTGTGTAAAATTTTCACTTTTGCATTTCCTTCATGCATCATGGCACTAATTGGTTAGGTGCTCAAGTTGAAACAAAGATTTGGAAAGCAAATTAAAACAAAGGGGAACAAAAGCACTATTTGATTTCAAACAACTTCAACTCTAATGAGTTGTTGGTGACAAAACCAACTCAACTAAACTCCCCTATTTGTCAAGGAAGTTCCAAGAGTTCAAAAGTTATATTTTGCAATTGCTATAAATTTTCCAAAGGAGCAACATTTATAAATTAGCAAAAATGCCTCAAACGAACCCTATGAACAAAAGTGGTACAAAGCATTTTATTTTGAGGCACCAATTTTTGTGGAGCTTCCCCATGGTATGAGAAGGCTACACAAATTATCTCATATTTTTCTAAAATACCTAAGTGCCTCAATTAAATCTACAACTACTGCTGGTTTTAAAAGGTTTTTAAAAGAAAACTGGACAGGGACCTATCCGTGATGGAAAACAGTTGGCCAGGGGGTTATCCGCAAAACTGAGTCGTCTCTCTCCTCCAACACTGGCGCCACAGTGCGCCATGGTCGCGCCGCACCAGCTCGCCGCGCCGGGCCCCTCTGCCTCTCCCCTGCACGGAAGAGAAGCACCACGCGAGCCCCACCTGCTCCTCACCCCATTCCCGGAGAGTTCTTCCCCGTTCCTCTCCCTCTACTCCTCTCCATGGCCGAACGCGGCTCGAGCTAGTCGCCGCCGTTGACCGCCGCTCCCCGCGGTAGTCCACGCCGAGCACCGCCGTGTGGGGCAAAGGCTCCGCCGCCACGTCTTCGTCCACTCCACCAAAGGAATCGAGCCGGGGACCCGCGTTCGCCGTCGCCGCCCCGTTTTCTTCGACCACGGCCGCCGCTTCACCGGTCGATTGCCGCCGTCTCCGACCACCCCGCGCCTCGCCGTTAGTTCGTGCGTGTTCCTGGTGAGCTGCTGCTCCTCCCCATGCCCTCCTTCCTCCCTCTCGCGACCCGTAGCCCGGGATTCGTTGGAGCCCGCCATGGACCGCCGTGGACAGAAGATATCGCGTACCGAATCCATTTTTCCTCCTTGCTCGGAATCGATCCGGAAATGGCTCAGAATTCCGGACGGTCGGAAATTTCCGGCTATCTACCAACTTGATTCCGATCGAATCCAGTACCAAATTTGCAAATTCCGGTTTGAACTCGGAATCGGTCGGAGTATTCCGGGTGCTTCGGAATTCCGAAGTGAGTCCGAGTTGTGATGTACCAAATTTCCCCCTGTTTAACTTATTCTTTCTTTCTAATTTGATAAATAATGGTGCTGAGTTTTAAATAACCTTTATAAGAGTACTTATCTAAAAGGGAATTGTAGATGGAATAACTTGTTATCGGTGCCTCCGAAAAATGTGTGTGTTATACCAAATTGTCCATAAAAATGTGATTTACTCATTTAAAATAAATATCATGCTCATGTCATTTCATCTACAATTTAAATCCTAGGGTTTCAACTACCTTGTTCAACAAGTAAATATGCCGCTTTACTTAAATCCACGGAATATTCGAGATGCGCCCCTCTAAGCATCCGAACTCCGTTTAATTTGAATAGTTGAATCATCCTCCTCCCAGGGATTTAAAATGCCATGTCATCATGTGATTGCGCATTGAATCTGTTAAAGCTTGTGTGGTGATTGATTGCTTTTCCGTGCTATGTTTCGATAGATCAAGCAGCCGAGGTTACTCCACAATACCCCGAAGAGCCGTACTACCAGCACCTTGATCAAGGCAAGCGTAATCCCCCCTCTGAGCATGTCTTATCCGATTTTCCGCAAATATTTTCTCCACTATAATATTGCATGCGGTTCCAAATGTCAATTTGCTTGGATTAGAGTATCCTATAGTTGCATTAAGATTCCGATGCCAATTACCTGTTTCCCCTCCTATTATCCATAGGATTGTATTGTGGGCCTGAAATACTTAACTATGCAATGTTGATGCTTAGCCATGCTTAGTAAATGCTTAGCGTCCGATGGATACTTCATGTTGGAAATAGGTTGTTGAAGTGTTCAGATGATGGTGGAGAATTTGTGGTGACAGGTAATAAGATGCTTAAAGGTGGGGATGAGAGGCCACTTTGGTATGGTGGTGTTTTGTCTCACTCTCGCCGCCTAGGTGCGAGTTCTTTACCTCTTGAACCAAGAATGAGCGCGCTTCCTTTCGGTGGGGTATATGGAGCCCTCGTCGACCGACTAACTTGTGGCGGACTAGCCGAGGGTCCTCTAGTTTGGCTTTCCATTTGCGCGTGCATTGAAGATGGTGGCCAAGACTGAGATGAGGATGGTGGTGTCAGGAAAATAAGTGGCCGCGGGACAGGGTGCTGGAGGTACCCCTTGTCCTACCGCCACTGATGATCCTGGGTTAGTCTCAAGCAAGGTAAAGGTTGTAACCGTTCCCACTCAGCCGGCTCCCCGGAAGAGAGCTACGTGTAGGCAATGAGCCGGGCGGTACCGAAGGTAAACACAGTGCACCCCTGCAGGGTTAAATCTTTTCGAAAAGCCGTGTCCACGGTTACGGACAACTTGGGAAAGGACGATAAGACCATAGAATAACTTTAACGGAATGATTAAAAACTGGGTACTAAAGGTACCACTCAAGAATGCAAGGTTGACTTCCTCGAGGGTGATTCGGGGAGGTGCCTTTGTAGAACAGGTACAGTGTGATGATGATGGTGATGTTGAGAAAGGTGATCAGAAGAAAAGAGTACTTCTTACCCTTTTTGAAAATACTCTGAATAGTCGATGCCATTGAGTTATGTTTTCATAAATAAAATCAGCTTTATGCAAAACAGCCATAAAACCTTGAAAGCCTCATCGAGCTAAAGCTCTATATATAATCTTGCGAGTTCGTCGAACTCAACGTCGTTTGTTTTGTTTCAGAGGAGGACTTCACCGACCTCGAAGGTGGGTTCTTTGTGGACGTCGACGAGTAGTCTGGGGTTCCCAGGTGGCAGCTTGGGACATCCCGGAACAGCTGGCGTTGGATGTTTATCTGTAGGCCTCTTAGGCCATAATTTGGATCTTGTTGTTTAGAACAACCTAATTGCTTCCGCTTGTTGTAATGTTGGGTCTGTGACCTCTGGTTGTAATTTGCTATCTTTCTCTATTATAAGAGTTGAACTATATGCTTTGTGTCGTAGAGTCTGTGATGTGCCAGTTGTTCCACAAGTCTTGATCTCTCTATTATGCATTGATAGTTGTGCCTGTGTTAAGGCATCAATCGGGGTGTTGCGTTGCCGATGATCCATTCCGAGCAACGCCTGCCAAAGGTTTTGGCCGGGGATTGGTAAACCCGTAACCTCCGGTTGTATCGCTTAACCGGTGACACACAGCATCACTGTATAGCAGTCGGGTCGGGGCGCCACAAGTTGGTATCAGAGCAGTACTGCCTGTAGGAAACCCTTCTACTGGTCGACGTTGAGTCTAGTGTTTGTGAAAATATTTTTAACCTAAAAATGAGTTGTGAAAACCATCTTAGGATTCTTTTTACTCCTTATCTGGTTACCCTCTAATCTCGGAGCAATCTTACCTCGATTTGAGTTAAAGTTTTACTTCTCATCTGTTACTTCAAAATTTAGAAACGGGGTGGGTTCGACCTTTAGTGTTATGTGTCACGTTGCTCCCGCTGCGTTGCAATCCCAAATCAACTCAGATGTTTGAACTGTTACCAACGAAGGAACAATGATTATCCTCTTTTGTGGGTTTTAACCCAAGGACTTGAACATAAGGTCCCGGATTGTGCCAACTAGAGTGTGTTGAATCATATGGTTTCTTAACCATTGCATCTCACGCTAGTAGCACATGATGCTGATCTTTGACCCAAGTTCTATCTTGTTGATTCCTTGTTAGTTGTTTACAATGTATTATCGTCCCTAGTCTGTGTACTTGTGTAGACGCTAATGCTATTGTTCGACCATTCGGAGAAAGATACTAACTGTGTCATTGTCAAATCTCCAGAATGGCTCGAGGAGGCCGTGGAGGCCGGAGGCCGCGGTAACCACACAATGATGAGGATGATCTGCCGCCACCACCCTCGATGGCTCAGGTCTTGATGGCCATTGAGGAGAACCGTGGGCGCAATGAGCGCTGTTGAGCAGTTGGTGCAGCAGAATGCACAGAGGAATGGCTGCAACACTCTCACTGAGTTCCTGCGCTCGCAGCCACCCACCTTTGCTGATGCTAAGGAGCCACTGGAAGCTGATGATTGGCTTCGCGCTTGGAGCGCAAGTTCTCCGCGCTGCATGTCCCAGTGGCTGAGCAAGTCAACTTTGCCACCTACCTCTTGGTTGGTGCTGCTGGCTGTTGGTGGGAAAGCCATGTGGCTTGTTTCCAGCCAACCATGTCTTCACTTGGGCTGATTTCCGCACTGCCTTCCGTGCGGAGTACATTCCCCAGCCGATCATGGATTTGAAGAGGAGGGAGTTCCTGGATTTGCAACAGGGACGTATGGACCTCCGCACTTATGGTCGTGAGTTCAACCATCTCTCTCGTTACGCCCCAAGGGACGTGACCAATGATGCTGACAAGCAAGAGCTGTTCCGCAAGGGTCTTACGCCGCAGCTCCGCTATGAGCTATTGCCCTTCAGGTTCCAGACCTACCAGGAGCTGTTCAACCAGGCTTTACTCTGAGCAAGGAAGAAAGGAACTTGAGGCTTCCAAGAGGCCCGCACACGGGGACCACCAGAGTTCCTCGGGTTCTGAGAGCAAGAAGCGCAGGGTGTTTGTTCCCTACAGCGCTGTGCCGCGTGCTCCATTCATGCCGAGAGCCGCGGGATACAGGCCACCACCTCCGCGCCCCACTACTTCGACACTTGGGGTAGGCGGGAGTGGGTACCGTCCTATGCTACCTGCTCCACCTGGACTCACTGCTACACCTGTGGCCAGGCTGGCCACTACTCCAGGGAGTGCCCCCAGAAGGCACCTCTCGCGTAACTCCTGCACGAGCCCCTGCCACTCCAGCTGGCAAGGCTGGACCTATTGTGCGTGGTCGCCTGAACCACATCTCTGCTGAAGAAGCTGAAGAGGACCCCGGCGTTCTCATGGGTGAGTTACGAATCAACGGCAATTCAGCTACAGTTTTGTTTGACTCTGGAGCATCGCATTCATTCATATCCATAGCTTTTGCAAAAGACCACAAAATACCGTTTGAGAAAATGAGCCGACCCTTGGTGATCACCACTCTGGCTCCAAATGGCAAACCGATGGGGTTACTCCTGAAGTCCAGATTACTATCGGTTACTACTCTTTTCCTTTCGCTTTGGTAGCTCTGAGGTCAAGTGGCATTGATGTCATACTGGGCATGAACTGGCTAGCCAAATACCGGGCTAATCTCGACTGTGCTGCCAAGACCGTCACCGTGACCAATTCTTCGGTGACAGTGAAGTATTGGTCTGCACTGTCAAGACCTCCATGTTCAATCATACCCAACTCACCTGAGATCTCCTTTGCTTTATGGAAGGCGAATCCCCTCCTGAAATCCAGGACATACACGTGGTGTGTGACTTCCCGGATGTGTTCCCGGAAGAATTGCCTGGCATGCCTCCTGACCGAAGTGTGGAGTTTGTCATAGATCTACTTCCCGGTACGCTCCGATTTCCAAGAAGCCCTACCGTATGCCGGTGGAAGAGTTGGCTCTGTTGAAAGAGCAAATTGATCAGCTGTTAGCAAAGGATTTCATCCAGCCTAGCAGTTCACCTTGGGGTTGTCCGGTACTCTTTGTCAAGAAGAGGGATTCTACCGTGCCTCGTCTAGTCTCTGACTATAGACCGTTGAATGCGGTGACAATCAAGAACAAGTATCCTATTCCTCGCATCAATGATCTGTTGGATCAGTTAGCTGGTGCAACGTATTCTCCAAGATGGATCTGAGGTCAGGATACCATCAGATCAAATCAGAAAGGAGGATATCCAAAGACGGCATTTGTTACTCGTTATGGCTCATATGAGTATACCGTCATGTCCTTTGGTCTCACCAATGCTCCAGCTACTTTCATGAGGCTCATGAACTCATCTTCATGGATTATCTTGACAAGTTTGTCGTCATTTACATTGATGACATCCTGTTTATTCCAAAACCGATGAAGAGCATGCCGAACATCTTCGTTTGGTTCTGACACGACTTCGAGAACACCGCCTCTATGCCAAGTTCTCCAAGTGTGAGTTTGGTTGGATAATCTCGTCTTCCTTGGTCATGTGATATCCGCTAATGGTGTGGCTGTCATTCCCGACAAGATTCAGTCCATTTTGGATTGGAAAACTCCAATGTCAGTCAAGGACATCCGTAGCTTTCTCGGATTGGCGGGTTACTACCGCCGATTCATCGAAGGTTTCTCCAAGATAGCCAAGGCTCTGACTGACCTTCTCAAGAAGGATAAAAAGTTCGTATGGACGGCCGAAGCTGAAGAGAGCTTCAAAACACTGAAAGCCAAACTCACGTCCGCTCCTGTGCTTGTCCTGCCGGACACAAGCAAGGATTTCGTCGTCTTCTGTGACGCCTCTCTACAAGGCTTGGGTTGTGTAATGCAAGATGGCCATGTGGTGGCATATGCTTCTCGCCAATTGAAGCCGCATGAGCACAACTACCCAACTCATGATCTAGAACTTGCCGCGGTGGTCTATGCTTTGAAGCAATGGAGACCATACCTGTTTGGTAACCGTTGCGAGATCTTCTCGGATCACAAGAGTCTGAAGTACCTCTTCACCCAGCCGGATTTAAATCTCAGGCAAAGGCGTTGGTTGGAGTTAATCAAGGACTATGATGTGAGTCTGAACTATCAACCCGGCAAAGCAAACGTCGTGGCTGACGCGCTAAGTCGGAAGTCCTATTGCAACAATCTGATGATTGAAAAGGCCCAACCTGCTCTTCATGAAGAGTTCGCTCGTTTGAACCTGAAATTGTTCCCTCTGGCTACCTTGCAAATCTGGAGATCAAAACTACTTGTAGACCAGATTAAGGATGCTCAGAAGTGGATGAGGGTATCCTGAATATCAAGAAGAACATTGCTAGCGGAAAGGCCAAATGTTTCTCGGAAGATGAATCCGGAGTTGTTTATTTTGGTGACCTCTAGTGGTGCCAAAGAACCGGAATTTGAGGGAGCTCATCTCCAAGAAGCTCATGAATCACCTCTCTCTATTCATCCCGGTAGTACCAAGATGTACCAAGACCTTCGGCCACAATTCTGGTGGACTGTATGAAACGAGAAATCGCCAAGTATGTTGCTGAATGCGACACCTGTCGACGGGTAAAGGCTGAACATCAAAGACCTGCCGGCACTCTCCGCCCTATTGCAGTCCCGAGTGGAAATGGGATGAAATTGGTATGGACTTCATCACCGGGTTTCCCCGATCTAAGGGCAACAATGCAATCTGGGTAATCATTGATCGTCTTTCCAAGGTTGCTCACTTCCTACCAGTCCGTGATGAGATACGGCGAGTCAACTCACTGACTATATTTGGCTCGTATTGTTCCATTGCATGGGGTCCCTTGAGGATCATATCGGACCGTGGAAGTATCTTTGTCTCCAAGTTTTGGCAGAGTTTCCAAACTGCTATGGGGTCCCGTCTCAATTTCAGCACCGCTTACCATCCCAAACTGATGGTCAGACGAAAGAGTTAACCAAGTGTTGGAAGACATGCTTCGGGCATGTGTAATCTCTTTTGGCAAGGGTTGGGAAAAGTATCTCCCTTTCGCGGAGTTCTCCTACAACAATAGCTATCAAGCTAGTCTGGGCATGGCTCCCTTCGAGGTTCTATATGGAAGAAAATGCCGCACTCCGCTGAATTGGTCCGAGACCGGAGAGAGAGCACTTTTTGGTCCGGATGTGATCAATGAAGCCGAGGAGAAGGTGAGAATCATAAAGAGAATATGAAGATTGCTCAGTCTAGGCAGAAGAGCTACTATGACAAGCACCATCAGGAGATTCAATATGAAATTGGTGATAAAGCTTATCTCCGTGTCTCTCCCCTCGTGGCGTTCGCCGCTTCGGAATCAAAGGGAAATTGGCCCCTCGCTATGTTGGCCCTTTCACCATTCTGGACAAGCGAGGAGATCTTTCTTATAAGTTGGAGTTACCGGTCAAATTCCCGAATGTACATGATGTGTTCCACGTCTCCCAACTTCGCCGGTGTTTTAAAGATCCTATCCATGGAGTCAACCATGAAGAGCTAGATCTTCAGGAAGATCTCACTTATCGAGAGCACCCCATTCGTGTTCTGGATGAAGCTGAAAGAAAGACCGTAACAAGACTACCAAGTTCCTCAAAGTTCAATGGTCTCACCATTCCGAGGAGGAAGCAACTGGGAACGAGAGTCTAGTCTTCGCGAGGAGTATCCCGACTTCTTTCTGCAATCTTAGAATCTCGGGACGAGATTCTGTAAGGGGGGTAGATTAGTAACAGCCCAAAGTTTGAGAACCTGAAAACCTGTGTAAAATTTTCACTTTTGCATTTCCTTCATGCATCATGGCACTAATTGGTTAGGTGCTCAAGTTAAAACAAAGATTTGGAAAGCAAATTAAAACAAAGGGGAACAAAAGCACTATTTGATTTCAAACAACTTCAACTCTAATGAGTTGTTGGTGACAAAACCAACTCAACTAAACTCCCCTATTTGACAAGGAAGTTCCAAGAGTTCAAAAGTTATATTTTGCAATTGCTATAAATTTTCCAAAGGAGCAACATTTATAAATTAGGAAAAATGCCTCAAACGAACCCTATGAACAAAAGTGGTACAAAGCATTTTATTTTAAGGCACCAATTTTTGTGGAGCTTCCCCATGGTATGAGAAGGCTACACAAATTATCTCATATTTTTCTAAAATGCCTAAGTGCCTCAATTAAATCTACAACTACTGCTGGTTTTAAAAGGTTTTTAAAAGAAAACTGGACAGGGACCTATCCGTGATGGAAAACAGTTAGCCAGGGGGTTATCCGCAAAACTGCGTCGTCTCTCTCCTCCAACACTGGTGCCACAGTGCGCCATGGTCGCGCCGCACCAGCTCGCCGCGCCGGGCCCCTCTGCCTCTCCCCTGCACGGAAGAGAAGCACCACGCGAGCCCCACCTGCTCCTCACCCCATTCCCGGAGAGTTCTTTCCCGTTCCTCTCCCTCTACTCCTCTCCATGGCCAAACGCGGCTCGAGCTAGTCGCCGCCGTTGACCGCCGCTCCCCGCCGCGGCACTCCACGCCGAGCATCGCCGTGTGGGGAAAAGGCTCCACCGCCACGTCTTCGTCCACTCCACCAAAGGAATCGAGCCGGGGACCCCGCGTTCGCCGTCGCCGCCCCATTTTCTTCGACCACGGCCGCCGCTTCGCCGGTCGATTGCCGCCGTCTCCGACCACCCCGCGCCTCGCCGTTAGTTCGTGTGTGTTCCTGGTGAGCTGCTGCTCCTCCCCATGCCCTCCTTCCTCCCTCTCGCGACCCGTAGCCCGGGATTCGTTGGAGCCCGCCATGGACCGCCGTGGACAGAAGATATCGCGTACCGAATCCATTTTTCCTCCTCGCTCGGAATCGATCCAGAAATGGCTCGGAATTCCGGACGGTCGGAAATTTCCGGCTATCTACCAACTTGATTCCGATCGAATCCAGTACCAAATTTGCAAATTCCGGTTTGAACTCGGAATCGGTCGGAGTATTCCGAGTGCTTCGGAATTCCGAAGTGAGTCCGAGTTGTGATGTACCAAATTTTCCCCCTGTTTAACTTATTCTTTCTTTCTAATTTGATAAATAATGGTGCTGAGTTTTAAATAACCTTTATAAGAGTACTTATCTAAAAGGGAATTGTAGATGGAATAACTTGTTATCGGTGCCTCCGAAAAATGTGTGTGTTATACCAAATTGTCCATAAAAATGTGATTTACTCATTTAAAATAAATATCATGCTCATGTCATTTCATCTACAATTTAAATCCTAGGGTTTCAACTACCTTGTTCAACAAGTAAATATGCCGCTTTACTTAAATCCACGGAATATTCGAGATGCGCCCCTCTAAGCATCGGAACTCCGTTTAATTTGAATAGTTGAATCATCCTCCTCCCGGGGATTTAAAATGCCATGTCATCATGTGATTGCGCATTGCATCTGTTAAAGCTTGTGTGGTGATTGATTGCTTTTCCGTGCTATGTTTCGATAGATCAAGCAGCCGAGGTTACTCCACAATACCCCGAAGAGCCGTACTACCAGCACCTTGATCAAGGCAAGCGTAATCCCCCCTCTGAGCATGTCTTATCCGATTTTCCGCAAATATTTTCTCCACTATAATATTGCATGCGGTTCCAAATGTCAATTTGCTTGGATTAGAGTATCCTATAGTTGCATTAAGATTCTGATGCCAATTACCTGTTTCCCCTCCTATTATCCATAGGATTGTATTGTGGGCCTGAAATACTTAACTATGCAATGTTGATACTTAGCCATGCTTAGTGAAATGCTTAGCCGTCCGATGGATACTTCATGTTGGAAATAGGTTGTTGAAGTGTTCAGATGATGGTGGAGAATTTGTGGTGACAGGTAATAAGATGCTTAAAGGTGGGGATGAGAGGCCACTTTGGTATGGTGGTGTTTTGTCTCACTCTCGCCGCCTAGGTGCGAGTTCTTTACCTCTTGAACCAAGAATGAGTGCGCTTCCTTTCGGTGGGGTATATGGAGCCCTCGTCGACCGACTAACTTGTGGCGGACTAGCCGAGGGTCCTCTAGTTTGGCTTTCCATTTGCACATGCGTTGAAGATGGTGGCCAAGACTGAGATGAGGATGGTGGTGTCAGGAAAATAAGTGGCCGCGGGACAGGGTGCTGGAGGTACCCCTTGTCCTACCGCCACTGATGATTCTGGGTTAGTCTCAAGCAAGGTAAAGGTTGTAACTGTTCCCACTCAGCCGGCTCTCCCCGGAAGAGAGCTACGTGTAGGCAATGAGCCGGGCGGTACCGAAGTTAAACACAGTGCACCCCTGCAGGGTTAAATCTTTTCGAAAAGCCGTGTCCACGGTTACGGACAACTTGGGAAAGGACGATAAGACCATAGAATAACTTTAACGGAATGATTAAAAACTGGGTACTAAAGGTACCACTCAAGAATGCAAGGTTGACTTCCTCGAGGGTGATTCGGGGAGGTGCCTTCGTAGAACAGGTACAGTGATGATGATGATGGGTGATGTTGAGAAAGGTGATCAGAAGAAAAGAGTACTTCTTACCCCTTTTTGAAAATACTCTGAATAGTCGATGCCATTGTGTTATGTTTTCATAAATAAAATCAGCTTTATGCAAAACAGCCATAAAACCTTGAAAGCCTCATCGAGCTAAAGCTCTATATATAATCTTGCGAGTTCGTCGAACTCAACGTCGTTTGTTTTGTTTCAGAGGAGGACTTCACCGACCTCGAAGGTGGGTTCTTTGTGGACGTCGACGAGTAGTCTGGGGTTCCCAGGTGGCAGCTTGGGACATCCCGGAACAGCTGGCGTTGGATGTTTATTTGTAGGCCTCTTAGGCCATAATTTGGTTCTTGTTGTTTAGAACAACCTAATTTGCTTCCGCTTGTTGTAATGTTGGGTCCGTGACCTCTGGTTGTAATTTGCTATCTTTCTCTATTATAAGAGTTGAACTATATGCTTGTGTCGTAGAGTCTGCGATGTGCCAGTTGTTCCACAAGTCTTGATCTCTCTATTATGCTTTGATAGTTGTGCCTGTGTTAAGGCATCAATCGGGGTGTTGCGTTGCCGATGATCCATTCCGAGCAACGCCTGCCAAAGGTTTTGGCCAGGAATTGGTAAACCCGTAACCTCCGGTTGTATCGCTTAACCGGTGACACACAACATCATTGTATAGCAGTCGGGTCGGGGCGCCACAACTTCACACTACAAGATTCTCTGACTCTCCCTAAGGATTTGTCATAGATTCTATAAGTGTGAGATTCGGCACCGTAACCAACAAAAATACCCTCTAAAGCTTTAGGTTCAAATTTAGAAAGACGAACACCTTTGGTTTTATAGAAACACTTACAACCAAACACTCGGTAGTAGGAAATATTGGGCTTGTTACCGGTAAGCATTTCATATGGAGTTTATTTTTGTCCAACACGGAAGAAGAGCCGGTTTGAAGAATGACATGCGGTGGAGATGGCCTCGGCCCATAAATAGAGCGGAGACTTAAACTCCGCCAACATAGATCTAGCCATATCCATAAGTGTCTGGTTCTTCCTCTCGGCTACACCATTTTGTTGAGGGGTATATGCAGCGAAATATTGATGACGAATCCCCTCTTCACTAAGAAATTCATTTAAAGTGTAGTTCTTGAACTTGGAGCCATTGTCACTTCTAATGGCCAATATAGGAACATTGTGTTGGCGTTGAACTTCATTGGAGAAGTCAATGACAGCTTGTTGAGTCTCATCCTTCGTCTTGAAGAAAACGACCCAAGTAAATCTTGAATAGTCATCAACAATCACCAAACAAAACTTCTTTCCACCAAGACTTGGTTGAGGGACGGCACCAAAGAGATCAACATGAAGAAGTTCCAATATCCTCTTTGATGAGATGATAGTCTTGCTCGAGTGGAGAGAATCATGCATCTTTCCTTCAACACAAGCCCTACAAAGACGATCTCTAGAAAAAGAAACATTGTCTTTTAGTCCAAGAATGTGGCCACCCTTGTGAAGACTTTGCAAAGTTCTCATGTTGACATGGGACAAGCGGCGATGCCACAACCACCCCACGTCGGCCTTTCCGAATAGGCATATTGCTTGAGTGTTGGTTGACCCCAAAAAGTCCACCACAAACAACTCACTTTCAACATACCCAACGAACATGACCTTTAGAGTCTTGCTCCTCAATAGTACCACCATATCAATAGTAAAATGGACATCAAAATTCATCTTATTAAGTGCACGAACTGACATAAGATTGTAACTGAGGGACTCGAAAAGCATGACATTACAAGGGTGATATCCTTTGCAACTACCACCTTGCCGAGGCCCTTTACCTCCGCTTTTGATTTATCACCATAGGAGACGGATGCTTGATTTATATTTGGTCCCAACTCCGTCATGATCTCCATGCTTCCGGTCATATGACTAGTGCATCCACTATCAACCACCCATTTCGACCCACCGGAAGCATAGTCATCGGTAACATGAGCCATGAGGCAACGAGCGGTGTTGATGGTGATGTTTTCATTGGGGGATTCGAAAAGAGAAGGAAATGGAGTTGATACGATGGCTAATGCGGCCACCTCACTAGTGGGTTCTTCTTCTTCTTCGGAATCATCGGAGGGATACTCTTCTTGAGTCATCAATATAATTCTTGGTGCTTTCTTGAAGAATGGCTTCCTCTTGACAAAAGGCTTCTTTTGTATCATGTTTGATTGGCCCTTGGGGACAAGCCTTCCATCGTGTTGCTCCCTGTTCTCATAAGGACAGTCTTTGATGAAGTGATGCTTGTTATGACAATTGTAACAAGTCTTTATCTTGTTAGCAAACTCCTTCTTCCCACTTGGATTGTTTGTTTGATCAAGTTGAGCCTTTGCCTTGACCGGGTCACGCCAAAATGTCCTTGTTGCAAGAGCCACGTGACCATGGTAGGCTTGTTCAAGATCATCGGGAAGAATGTTGTTCGGGCATGCTTCAACTTCATCATGTTCATCAAGGCACACAACCTTGGCCTTCAAAGCAAGTGAGGGACCTTGTTTCATTCCCATGGCCCTAGCACGGTTGTCTAGAGCATTCTTGGTGGCAACCTTGGAGGCTTGCATCTCTTGCATAACTTCATTGGATGTCATCTCAAGGTAGTTGTATTTTCCTTGTAGGGCCTTCAAGTCAACGGGCTCGAAGGGCATGAGAGCATTCACATACTTCCTCTTGATCCAAGCATCATCCACATAAGTTGCCCCAACATTAAAAAAGGCTTGTGCAAGAGTCTTGAGTCTTGCGTACATCTCTTCATGAGTTTCACTATCAAGCATGTAGAAGCCTTCGGCATCATTGTTCAAAGCATCAAATCTATTCCTCTTCATGCTCTCATTCCCAAGGAACACCTCGGATAGGCAATCCCAAGCTTCTTTGGCGGTGGTGAGATTTTGGATGTGATAGAGATCCTTTTCTCCAACGGCAAGTTCAATCATGTGAAGAGCGGAGGCATTGAGTTGCGCATCCGCCACTTCTCTTCTTGTCAAGTTGTTAGGATCCACGACCTTGTATCCCACTTGAATGATCCTCCAAAGCTCGATAGAGGAACTGTTGATATGAGTTTCATTAAGTGTTGCCAAGTAGCAAAAGCCAATGCATTAAGCTTAGGTGGTGGACCTAAAGGGTTTATGCGAGTATGATGGATAGGTGGGTCGGGAGAGTACACATGGGGAACCACATGGTACTCCGGCTTCCCACCTACGGGCTTGATTATGGATGGAGGGGATTTCTTAAGGTCGGTTTATTTATCTTCATCCCCATTCTTTTCCCCCTTTCCTTTATCGGATTCACCCGTCTCGGAAGCAAGGGGGTCCTCTATAGGGAGAGTCTCCAAAGGATCCTTGCCACTTGTGAGTTTCATGAGCAAGTCACGCATCTCAGCAAATTGGGTATCCATGGACGATTTCAAAGATGTCTCCATCGATTTGAGATCGGCCATGGATGCCAGAGTGGCTTGGTCCTTCGAGGGCTCACCCTCACCTGTCATACTTCTCTTAGGCGGTTAAGCCCTACAAGAGAGTCAAAGCTCTGATACCAATTCAAAGGATCGTATGACACCAGAGGGGGGTTGAATAGGTGCTACTTAAAATTTTAATACTTTTTCAAATTAGGCTTGGTACATAAGGTAAATTCTCTAGATATGCCACTACGGTGAATTTACCTATATGACAAGCTAGCAACTAAGCAAGATACACGAAGTAAAGACGATAAACAAGGATAGAGGTAACCGAAGTGAAAGCACGCGGGGACACGGATGTATTCCCGAGTTCCTCCTTTTTAGGGGAGTACGTCTCGTTGGAGAGGTGTGAGCTACCACAAAGGTCACAACTCAACAGCCACAAAGGCTTCACCTTCTTCTCCGATGAACCGCACCACAAAGGTTTGGTTCACCTTCAACTATCGGAAACCTTCAAGGCGGAGTCCGGAGCCTTTACAGCAACGATCTGGGGCACAACCCACAAATGGATTGGGGGCTCCCGAACAGCTACAATCTGTCTCAAAGACAATAAGTGAGTACAACAATAAGCTAGGTTTTCCCAAAGGAAATCCTAGCAAAGGGTCCCTCAAGTGAATGAGGGGGAAATGGAAAACGGCTCGGTGAAGATGTAGATCGGGGCCTTCTCCTTCAATCCTCCAAAGATCAACGAGTTTGGGTGGAGGGATTGGGAGATCTAGCAAATCTTGAGCTTGCAATAATGGTGTTCTTCAAAGTTGAGCTAGCTGAGTGGCTGGAGGTAGGTGGAGGGGTATTTGTACCCCTCCAGATTTTTGTCCGTTGGAGTGCAGAGTCAACCGGATATTCTGGTATAATTGGGGGCCGGATATTCCGGTACACCGGAATTTCTGATCCACATTGAAACTTCCGTCTGGAATCTCCGGTGACCTCCAGCAGCTGCAGCTCAGGTCCTTAGCAGATTTCTTCGACAAAACTTCTGAACTGGATATTCCGGTGTCACCAACCGGAATTTCCGGTGAACTCCAGCACCCTGCAAGTTCATTTCTTCCTTCTTTTTGGTGTTGATGCACAAGTAATATATACCACTAAGACCTGCATCACTTAACACCAAGTCAAATGTTCACTAGTGTTGTTAACTAACACACAAAACACAAGGGACTAAATTATGCTCTTTCAGAGAGAGAGAGAGAGAGAGAGAGTATTGCTGCAAGATAGCATCCACATCTCTATGGAAGAGCAAGTTTGATGTGTTTTTTCATGTTTTAGGTCACATACCCAGAGGCCGGTTTAGGGTGATCCACAACACATTCAGGACATCCATAGAGACAATCTCCCGTTATTTTAAACAAGTCTTGTTTACAATTGGAGAGCTCACACAAGAGATGCTCAAAACACCATCTGGTCAAACACCATTTAAGATAGAGACGAGGCCAAAATGGTACCCATATTTCAAGGTGAGGAGTAGCATTGTTTTTCATGTCAACACACGACTATTATAGCCTGAAACATGATCGTTTGTTCGTGCTAGGATAGCATAATTGATGGTACTCGTGTGGCGGCTAGAATGTCGAGATCAATATCAACATAATTTAGGGGGATAAAGCACTACAACAGTCATAATGTGCTTGTCGTTGTTGATCTCGATCTCAAGTTCACATATTTGCTAGTTGTTTGGAAAAGATCATTCAATGATGCAAACATTTAAGCTGGCGTCATGGCTAGCCCGATGGGGTAAATCTCCCTCATTTTAAGGTTTATCCAGGAGATGATGGATATGCATGTCGGACTGGGATTTTTTCATCATTCAGAAAAAACTATGTACCATCTTAATGAGTTCTATGCAAGGAACTATCCTAAGATTGTCATGGAATCGTTCAATCGGAGCCCCTTAATTTTTGGAGTTACGGTTGAGATGGCATCTGACTGTAATATTGAAACATATATATATTCAAAATCCTTAACATGAAACCATTCCAACCTTACGCCACCCAAGTAAAGATAGTTCTTGCATGTTGCATTCATCACAACTAGATCTTATGGCTTGGTCTTGATGAGCATGTGATGGATGTGTTTGATGTGACGGCTGATAAGGTTGGCTCTGTCCATGGTGTCGAACAAACTTACAACAAAAATTGGATGACCAAAAGGAAGGAGTGCACCGAAACAATTGGGTGGAAAGAGATGGCACCAGGATATGAGAAGAGATAGAAGAGGAAGATTATGATGTCCTTTAGATGTTGTTGAACTCTCTCCATTAATCGTCATTGATGAAGTACCCAGATATACAACAAGACTGTAAATGATTCCTATTGTTTTGTAGCTAGGATTGTACTACTGAACTGTCATTTGTAGTAGTTGGGACTAGATTTATTTCCATACTGTAGTAACTAAGATGTACCAATGAAATGCCATTTTATTTGCTCGTAGTTTCATAATTGTTCGTGAGATGGTGGATTGTGGTAAGGCCACCCCCATACAGGATAGAGGTCACCAAAAACTAACATAGGTTGCAAGCAACCCAACATAGTTGCTTGCATCGTCGTAGCCATTTATGCTCACACGGAGGCTACCAAACGTCGGGTATTAAGCTGTATAGTAATGCAATGCACACGACCAAACACAATGCAGAACATGACTCCCATGGTGGCTCTGCACAATAGGCTCCAACGAGCCTGTCCATAGGGATCACCAAGATTGTTGCAGACTAGCAATTACACCCCAAACAAAACAATCCAATTTAGACCAGCTCGACGTCGGTAGCAGCAATAGAGCGCTCCACAAAAATACACTATGGTCTCTCACATCGGTACTCTTAGAGCAACTCTAGCAGAGTCGGCATATATGGCATGACGTCATAATAACCTCCAACATGGCATTTTGACCAAAAAGTGGGTCTAATAGAGTCGCTATCACACGCTCTTTTCACCCTAAAAATTGAAGGCAGCTCCTAATCGAACCCGCAAGCCACCATGGAGGTTGTGGGGATATTTGGAGCGCACTCTATCCTCGAACGGTTTGCGATCAAGCCCATTCCCCTCCAGTTCTTCTTTCGGCTCACCGCTGTCTCCCTCCCTCGCCGTAGCATTGGCCTTTCCTCCCATGCCCCGGTTTGGATCCGGATCCCACGAATTCCTTGCTCGCCTCGCCTTCCACTCCTCCAGTGGCGGAGCCACGCCTAGGCTGTGTAGTCTGCTAACTACACAACATTTTGATAAAAACTTCATAGTTAGGCTAAAAATTATACGAAAAAATACAAATACATGTATTTGACTGACATCACAGCTTCGTACTCCTGACTCCGCCACTGCGCTCCTCTATTGGCCCCCATAGCAGCCGGCTTCCACGTGGACAACTTGGGTACTGAGGTGGCTGATCTGATGCCAACAATGGTGTCATCGACTCCAGGCACCAGCCTGCCCCCGCAGAACTAAATTAACAGTGTAAATCAGGCCGCAAACTCACTATGGCGGAAGATTGCTGTTGTGAGCACATGGAAGGATATGATCCTTGATGTGGCCACTGGAAAGAGAAAACTAGTGTAAATTTTTGTAGGAGCGTTTCATCTATGCCTCGCAAACTGATGGGTTAAAATCCAAAAGATGTATAACTGATTTGTATGTTCTAGGATGATGAGATTTTAATATCATTTTAGTGAACACCGTACAGAAATGAGAAGTTCTACTATAACATTTAGCGCTCAACACAACGAGGAGAGCAGATTGCACACAAGGGAGGACCCTTGTACATTGTTGAATATATTGATGTTTTATGTTTTCCATTCAACTTGTTTCATCCAATATTGTAGCGTGGGTGGGCGGGGAATTGGGCAAGTATAATTTTCACCCAATTACAAATAGGTCCCACATGAGAAAAAGTTATGTAGTATGGTATTTGACGATTCTGAGTTTGTCCAATGGCTTTTGAGCCTCCAAAACATTATGGAGGGCGCTCCATATCGGTTTTGGAGATCAAGATATGCCGACTTCTCTTAGGTTGCGTTTCTTTAGGCCGGAGCTTCACTTCTCCTCAGTGTGAGGCACAACAACATGTCCTCAATGTAGTCCAACGATGGTGATGGCGCTCCTGGCAAAACTCCGGTTCACTGGTATCATACACTCCTTGATGGCATCATTGTGGAGCGCCGACACCCCCATACACTTTAGAATTTCAACTAAAAGAAATCCTCTGACCACCGACATAAACAAAAAAAATTGAAATTTCATTGATTTTATTGTTTTGTGTAGACAAATAAATGAATTTTTGTTTGAGTTCAGTAGCAGCTGTGATAGAACCCTACATTTCGTGGCTTCAAAATTTCATAATTAAAAAACGTCGCTGGCCCTTAATTTGTTTCGGACATATTAACGATTTTTCTATTCCATTTGGATACATTTGAATTCAGAGTGATAAGGTGAAACAAAACATACTTACATAGCGTCAACCGGTCATAACATCTGTTGTGGCCTGGTCGTATGTGTATGTCCATTCCATACATATGCCATCTTTGTACCAATTTTTTCTTCGGTATCAGTTAAACAAAAGTGTGATGCTTGCTGGAATCGAACTCCATACCTAACTACTGACAGGGTAAAGACACATCGTGTTGTGGCATTAAAGATGAAGATTCCTGCTAAGGATTCTAGGTATCTTTTAGTTTTGTATGTTCGAAGGTACAATTTTTTATAAACAAACACAAATATTTCGCCGAACCTCGAAATAAATGAAACTATGTGAATTTTCGACAAAATTGTAAACCCTGCTACACTCAAACCTTCCGATACGATCCTTTGGTGGGATAGTAGGTCAGGAAAATTTAAAAACCTACATTTTTGGGTATTATAAGAAATTGTTTGGGGAGTCGACACCAAACTCAATTACGTTGGATGAACAAATGACTCACGACATACCGCAATTAACACCAGAGGAGAATAGGGTCCTTACAGCTGATTTCTTAGTGAAAGAAGTGTATGAGGCTATATCTCAAATGGAACTTAATAAAGCTCCGGGACCAGACGGGTTTCCAGCTGAATTTTATAAAACCTTTTGGGAGGTTATAAGGGATGATCTAATGGCTATGTTTTTTCAGCTACAACAAGGAAATTTACCTTTTTTTAAGTTGAATTTTGGTGTCATTACATTACTTCCTAAAAAAGAAAATGTGGTGCAGATACAACAATACAGACCTATATGCCTTCTAAATGTTAGTTTCAAAATCTTCACAAAAGTAGGTACTAATCGTATTACTGAAATTGCTCAGAAGATTATCAAACCGACTCAGTCGGCCTTTATGTCGGGGAGACACATACTAGAGGGTGTGGTGGTCCTACATGAAACTATCCATGAGCTTCATAGGAAGAAGATGGATGGGGTCATTTTTAAAATTGATTTTGAGAAGGCATATGATAAGGTTAAATGGCCATTCCTCCAACAAGCGTTGCGTATGAAAGGTTTTGCACATCAATGGTGCAATTGGATTATGCAATTTGTGAAGGGAGGAAGTGTCGGTATTAGAGTTAACGATGACATCGGTCATTATTTTCAAACGAAAAAGGGACTCCGGCAAGGAGATCCATTGTCTCCGATATTGTTCAACATTGTAGCCGATATGTTGGCCATTCTTATCGCTCGGGCGAAGGAAGATGGTCAGATTGGAGGTCTCATCCCTCATTTAGTGGCGGGAGGTCTATCCATTTTACAATATGCAGATGACACGATCTTATTCATGGAACATGATCTAGCAAAAGCGGTGAACATGAAACTCATACTCTGCATTTTTGAACAACTTTCTGGCCTCAAAATAAATTTTCATAAGAGTGAAATTTTTTGTTTTGGGAAGGCGAAAGAGGAAGAGGCTCAGTATAAACAAATCTTCGGATGCGAAGCTGGGTCTTTACCTTTTAAATACCTCGGAGTGCCTATTCATTATAGGAGATTGCGCAACTCCGAGTGGTACCCAGTAGAATGTCGATTCGAAGGCAAACTTGGGTGTTGGAGAGGGAAGCTTTTGTCATATGGAGACCGGTTAGTTTTGGTTAATGCGGTCCTAACAAGCTTACCGATGTTTATGTTGTCCTTTCTAGAAATACCTAAAGGGGTAAGAAAGAGACTAGATTTCTATAGATCACGATTTTTTTGGCAGAGTGATGAGAACAAGAGAAAGTATAGATTAACTAAGTGGAACATCATTTGTAGACCTAAGGACCAGGGTGGTTTGGGGGTTGAAGTGCTCGAGCTTAAGAATCAATGTTTACTCAGCAAATGGCTATTTAAATTGTTGAATGAGGAAGGAGTTTGGCAGGAACTCTTACGTAACAAATACCTCTCTAATAAAACTTTAGCTCAAGTTGAAGCACAACCAACAGATTCGCCCTCTTGGACGGGTCTTATGAGGGTCAAAGAGAGCTTTTTTGCTAAAGGCTACTTTAAAATAGGTAATGGGGAGACCACAAGGTTCTGGGAGGACACTTGGCTGGGAAAATCTCCACTTAAAGATCAATATCCACTCCTTTATAACATTGTGCAGCACAAGGATGTTTCGGTGCATCATGTGTTAAACAATGCGCCCCCGATGAATTTGAGTTTTCGGAGGACTCTCACCGGGAATAAATGGGACATGTGGTCTCATTTAGTTCATAGGCTTATGGATATCACTTTGAATGATGTTCCTGACTCTTTTCATTGGGGTCTAACTTCGAATGGAATTTTCACTGTTAAGTCGATGTATGAGGACCTTATGAATGGCCATACAAGGTTCTTACGCTCTTATTTATGGAAACTCAAAATTCCGCTTAAAATTAAAAAAATTATGTGGTTCCTTGATAGAAAGGTCTTGCTAACAAAGGATAATCTCGCCAAGCGAAACTGGCATGGTAGTAGTAAGTGCGCCTTTTGTGGGTGCAATGAAACTATTGAACATCTTTTTCTTGTTTGCCCGTTTGCAAAACTGGTGTGGCGTGTTGTGTTTTGTACTTACAATATTCCACCACCCACCAATGTTGCTAATATGTTTGAGAATTGGTTAAATGGAGTGGACAAAAAGACCAAAGATAGGATTCGTATCAGTGTTTCCGCTATTTGTTGGTTGATTTGGAATTGTCGCAATGATATTGTTTTTAACAAGAATGACACTTTTCATGTCTTACATGTTATTCACAGGGCGGTACACTGGATACAGTTATGGGCTTTCCTGCTGCCTTCGGACCAGCGGGACCTTATGGTGGCTGGGTGCACGAGACTGCTGCGCGTGGCACCGGATTTTTTCTCCCGACATATCTGGCAGCATACTAGTCGGCTTTTGTAGCTCTACTTTAGTTTCGTCAGTGTCGGTTGAGGCTTGTCTCGATCTTGGTGATTTTGAGATGTAATAACGAATTGGATACGTTTAAACTTTGTAATAATCGGCTGTGTGCATCACTCGATGCAGAGGCTGGGATTAATAAAATTCCCTTTTCTAAAAAAAAAAGTTTTTTGTCTGTGTGCAACAAGGTGCAAACGTATTTTGATGTTCAACTTTGACGAACAAAACATTACGTGATATGAAAATTATACGGTTCAAATCAATTTGTGATGGTATAATTTTTATGACATATTTCTCATGGTTAAAGATAAATCACGCAAAATGAGGACACAATGCAAGTAAGGAGGATAGAGACCACACCGGTTGTCGCCGACAATGAGGATAGAGAGAAAGGCAAAACTTGATATCTAGACGGCAAAGAAAGATAAACTAGGGCCAACCAGGTTGCATCGACACTATGATCACTCGGCGAAAGTCCGCATCCGATTTGCAGATCGATGAGCGGTATAATTTAGTTTGGTTGTCTTCTATTCCTCCATTTCATAGTACTTGACACTACAACATATGTATCTAGACGTATTTTTAGTGCTAGATACATCCGTTTTAGCGTAGAGTAATATGGGACAGAGGGAGTAGATGTGTTGGAAAGGGCAATTACTACTAACATTTTGATGAAAACAAGTAATTACAACATCTCATCCCTTCCAACTCAAGTGTTATCTACTCCTCTGGAAGTATTTTGTCAGCGCCTTGTCGAGAATCTCAGATACAACCAGCCGTAGAGCAATTCCACCGCGAAATCACGTCACAACAATTCCCCTGTCACACACACAAACACAGAAGACAGAACTACCCGCCCAAATTCGTGACGGGTCCCTTGAACCAGTGCCTGGCACTGAAGATCCACGACGTCAACACAAGGATGAACAGCCCGCCGACGGCGACCGGAGTGTAGTTGAGCGTGTCCTTGGTCACCGGGTACGTCACCGGCAGTGAGAAGAGCACGGTGATGGTGACCACCCAGAGCACGGCCACCCAGCCCACGAAGACGCCGTACCGTCCGAGGTTGAACGGTCCTGGCACGAAGTGCTTGCGCGCCAGCGTCACCCGGAAGAAGATGGGCAGCGCGTACGCGATGTAGAGTCCGATTGTCGCGATCGACACCATCGCCTGGAACGCCACCAGGCTGCCCAGAGACTGCAATTTCCATTTTACAGATCAGGATTAGACTGGAGTGCCTGAAACTCGGTAGTTTCAGTGAAATGTTCAGGTGCCGAACAGTCGTTTACCGGCAACGCCATGCAGAGGGAGATGAAGGCCGAGAGCCAGACGGCGTTGATCGGCACCTCGTGCTTGTTAACCTTGTGCCACACGGACGACAGCGGCATCGCCCCGTCTCTCGAGAACGCATAAGCCATCCTAACCATTGGAACGAGCGACTGAGCGATGCAGACAAAAGACAGTACTTGTAGCGCGTACTAATGGGAAGCAATCAAGCAGGGGATAATTACCTCGAGTTGCTTGTCACCGAGCTCATGCCACAGAGGTATATGGCGACGGCAACGATTCCCAGGCAGACGATCCCGCCCACGCCACTCCCATAACGGCTCTTGAATGCTTGGTAGAACACTTGGGCGATCGCGTACCCTCCAGCTTCATTGTCGGGGCTCAGCAGGTAGGGTATGTCCTTCACTGCAAATGTGATGCCTAGTATGTACCCCCAGCCGACTATGATCGATATACCTATCGCGCTGATGATCCCAATCGGGCCGTTCCTGTCTGCATTCTTCGTCTCCTCTGTCTGCACGAACAAAGAACCAACACAAATTGTTAGATTTGGCCTCACATTTGCTATCATATCAAGATTTGTTTGACTTGAAAGTGTTTTTTCATTTCGTTTCCCCCTTACCATATGCGCTGATGCGTCGTATCCTGTGAGTGTGTACTGGCTCATCAGGAGTCCCAAGACAAAGATATAGAGATTGCTGTGTATCCCGGCGCTGTTGTCAGTGTTGAAATGGGTGAAGACAAACTTGGCACTAGCCCTCTCGGTAGCAACAGTCGGCACAGCAATCATCAAGACAAAGACACCTGCAAAGAACAGATACCACACAAGTACGTCCTCATTAATAAAGTGGATGCGATGTGTCTGTGAGAATGGTTCTTGCTCTTATTCTCTAGCTTCAACGAGAATCTGTGCGAATTAATCGAGGCAGGGCGCGAAAGAGATGTGTGACCTAGCATGTTCCAAGCAGCTGCGAACTGGCCAAAGAAGGAGAGCCAGGAGATGGAGAGGCTGTTGATGATTGCGTGGCTGAGCAGGATAGCCGCGTGGAAGGCGATGACGACGTACTTGGACGCCAGGTAACCTCCTCCATTGTTGCCGCCGGTGCTGAGAAGGATGATCACCTGGATCAGCTGCGCTAGCGAGAATTCCACGCTGGTTGTCACCGCCCACTGCAAAGCACACGCTCTATCAGCACTGAAGGTTCTGAAATCAGCACTGAAAGGTTCTGAGAGAGAGTGATTGTGGTGTTGGTTACCTGTCCAACGATGTTGAACCTGCATGCAGCAGAGATGAACAGCATTAGGGTCGAAAAATATTGCAACGAAAGACAATTAGAAGCAGCGCATGATAATGACGGAAACTTGTTCCAGCATCTAAGAAAGATGGTCCTTGCGTATATATATCAGGGTAGGTAAGTGTCTATTGCAAGGGCGGTCCTCGTCTGAACGAGAAGAACCATGCTGACTGGTAGCACATTTTCAGTCGCCATCAAAATCAGATTTTATGTGCAGTTGGCATGAGGGGGACAGTGTTCTACCTTACCTGCACATTGTGAAAGCACGCACGTTGACTGACTGGAGCACACGAACAAAACACAAAGATTCCTCACCGCAGTACCAGCCCCACGTCGTTAAACAAGGACAAATGCAGAGTACAGTATAGATTAGCAGCTATTCCATCCTACACTTGATTTATTTGATATGATGAAAACAAAAAATATTACTCTATTTTCCATCTCGATAACCGTGTTTTTTTAAACTAATACAGTAAAACTCTTCTTTCCACACAAAAGAGAAAGAAGGAAACAAAAAGGATGCCGAAATTTCGCACGCACCATTTTGATGTCGAACCAGACAAAAGAACAGAAAGCGGTTCGCTCAACTGCGTCATGTTATCCATCTCCTTGAAAAACTCGAAGAAGAAACTGAAAATTGCAGTCCCAGCCCAAAATACATGACCCTCTCTTGTTCTTTCGTTGTTCATTCACGTAATCCCAACCAGAGAAGAAACGCAAAGGCATTCAAGAACATGAACACGAGTATGTAATCTAGCTCTGGCCACTGGTAAGAAAGATTAATTTGGTTGTGTGTATGTATGCGTAGCACATACCATCCGGTGATCCATGAAGCGAAGGGCGCCCATCGGCTGCCGGACAGGCGCGCGCTCCAGTAGTAGAGGCCGCCAGAGGTCGGGAAGGAGGAGCAGATCTCGGCCATGGAGAGCCCGACGGTCATGGTGAAGGCGCCGGCGACGAACCAGCTGAAGGTCATCGTCGCCGGCCCGCCGTAGTTGAGGCCGGTGTTGTACAGCGTGGTGACCCCCGTCAGCACCGATATGATGGTGAAGGAGAAGGCGAAGTTGGACAGCAGTCTATACACGAACGCACGAAAGCCGGATCAACCGAGGAGGAACCATCAATTAACATCGACGAAACCAAGAAAAGGAACAACGGCGGCGGCGGCGGGTAGCCGGGGTTGGTAAAGCGTGACGTACGAGAGGTCGCGCTTGAGCTCCTGCTTGTAGCCGAGCTCGTTGAGGCGGGCCTGGCCGGAGTCGCCGGAGCCGTCGACGTCGACGGTCGTGGCGCCGCCATCGCCTCTGCCACCGCTTCCCGCAGGAGACTTGCTCCAGGTCATGGCGCCGTGCGGTGGACGAGACCGTGCCGGCGTTGCGTTGTGGGAGGAGGAGGAGGGTTCAGGCCGTCAGGGGAGGAGGCCGCTGGTGATATACTCCTACGAGTACGAGTAGTACACACAAGAATGGTACTCCACAACTCCTAGTTGCAGAGGAGAGAATCGCGGGGTGGGCGGTCAACTCGAAAGTGCGGTGGGGTCGGGGCATCAGATGTGGGGAGTTCGTTGGTTACTCTGGCCGGAGTGTCACAGAATCTGCCAACTAGGATGGTCGTGGTTGCGGATCTACGGGAATCAGGATTCTTGCCCGAAATGAGTGGGACTCATGCGTGTGGGATTCCTCCGGTTGGGCAGGATCACACAACGATATCAATGTGTTGCAGCGCTCTCCTGTGTTCGCGAAGCTAGTTGAAGGCCATGCCCCACCTGTCAACTATGTGGTCAATGGCCACGAGTACAACAAAGGGTACTATCTAGCCGATGACATCTATCCAAAGTGAGCAACATTTGTGAAGAGTGTCCCCAACCCTCGCGGGAACAAACCTTGTCATTTTGCCGCTGAACAAGAGAGCGCCAGGAAGGATGTCGATCGGGCATTTGGAGTGCTGCAGCTATCGTTCGGTATCCTGCTCTGACATGGTCGAATGAGCAAATGTGGGAGGTGATGAATTGTTGTGTCATCCTGCACAACATGATCATCAAGAGTGAGCGCTATAATCCAGTGCATGATCATATGCCATATGACTTTGAGGGTCCTCATGCACAAGTTGATCACAACATGCCGGCAGATTTCGCTGATTATATCTCAATGCATTTGGATATTCGTGATGAAAATACTCATAATGCAATCCAAGCTGATCTAGCGGAGCATTTGTGGGCACGCCGGGGCATGGCAGCAGCAGAGGAGGAAGACGTTTGAACTTTATTTTATATATTTGAACTATTAAATATTGTATTTGAACTATTACATATTTATGTATGTTTGATTTTTCCTTTCACAAAATATTGAAATTCATGTAAAAAAACCTTTTGGGGCGCCCCTTTGGGCGCCGCGAGTGGGCATCGAGAACGCTCAAATGGCGCAGGTTGTCCGGACGACGCCCAAATGGCACGTCCGGACGGCCTTTGGGCGGCCATTTGGGCGCTGTGATATGCTCTTGCCCTAGCCGGAGTGTCACAGAATCTGCCAACGAGGATGGTCGTGGTTGCGGATCTACGGGAATCAGGATTCTTGCCCGAAATGAGTGGGACTCATGTGTGTGGGATTCGTCTGGTTGGGTTCATGTTTGCCCAGAATTTCGCTGTATCTCGCCTTTCTTTTTACGTAGTTAACATCACAACTGATCGTGACCTAGTTAAAAGTTAGAAATTGTGTGCAATATGGGGCTGGCTGTCATGTGGGAGGCGGACGTGAATTGAAGCATGGGTTCTTGCTGCCAGATTTGAGGTAGCGTTTGTTTGTTTGTTTGTTTGTTTGTTTGTTTGTTTGTTTGTTTGTGCGTACACCTGTTCTACAGAAAACAGGTCATATCGGTCGAGTTCATGTATAAAGAAATAAGATTTTATTTGGTTGTTTCTGTCCAGCTACAAGTCAAGAGTACTACAGTATGTACCACTGCTAACCCTCAGTCACGAGCCTTGGTCGTTTCCTCTCTCCCGTCTACAGTAGAGAGAGGCGGATTTGTGAACCCACCGCGTCTCCCCACCTCGCACGCCGTCGATCCGTGGATTCCCCTGCTTCCGGCGGCCGCTCCGGCGGCGGGAGGCTTGGGAATCCACGGATCTAGGCTTGTACATAGCGTAGGGGTAGGTATGGTACCGGCCGGCGGCGTCTTGGAGGCGGAGATGGTGTCGGTTTGGAGTTTGATGTCGGCGCGTTCCCCTTCCGGCGGCGGCGCTCTTCGGAGCTTCTTCGTCAAGCGGCCGACTTCCTCGGGCTTGGAGATCCACGGATCTGGCGAGCTCGCAGTGCCCCGTCCGGGTTCGACTAGGCGGCGGACCCGGTTTGTGAAGTTGAAGATGAAGGTGATCTCTGGCAGTTCTGCGTCGTCGGCGATGTCTTCAGCGGTAAGGTCTGCGGATCCGGCGCTCGGCGACTTCCCGCTGGCCATGGGGCTGGCTCCTATCCAAGGCGTGTTGAGGAGCAGCGGCAGCGGCGCGCCACCGACGGCTTCTGTGCGTTGGCGTCGACGGGACCTAGAAGATGAAGAAGATGGACTTCGTTGTAATTTTGCTTTCCTTCTGGGCCTCTCTGTAAGAGCAGTGCTGTAATGTCACTTTCATTCCCCGCAAAAAAAGAGTACTACAGTATGCAATGTGCACACAATCTTCCCTGCGCCGGTACAACACAGCATTGGAATGTACATAACTGGAAAAAGATCTGTCGGTTACCAAGGGCTCCCGCGAACCTACGGCGGCGGCGGCGGCGTTCCTCTAGCTCTAGTTCCCTCGACTCTGTTTGAAGGCGGCGATCTCTCGCTCTCCGTCTTCCTTCCTCTCTCCCGCGCTACGGTCCCTGCGGCTCTCGGCGTGTGGATCGCTCCGATGGCAGAGCCAGTTGCGAAGACGGGAGGTCACGTCCCCGATGCTGCTGCGCCATCTGGGGGAGATTTGTTGATCCGATCTATAGCGGACCTGCACTTAAAAATTGGCAAGATCTCTGTGTATAGTGCAAACCCCTGGATCGAATCATTTGCACACACAGTCTAAGATGAATATCATGCAAATGCGTCAAATTTTATTACATCGCATGATCCAGACTTACAATATTCATTACAAATTGCATAGCTCAAGGCTAGCATTTTACAAAGTTTAGCACAGCGGAATAAAAGTAGCAGTGAGTCTCCATCATCTTCATGTGCCACAGGCGAAAACATGTTGGTTGTAGACTCGAAACCTTATACGAAACCTCACTCATCGTCTGAACATCCTACAACAGGAAAAATGTTGCAACAGGGTGGGTCAGAACCATATAAAATGGAACTGGCAAGTGACACTCTGTGGACACTTAGTGGAATAACTCTAATAGCCTATATGCATATTTGGCTGGTGGAGTTCAAAGGCTAAGTTGCAGAAAGCCAATTTTTCCTAACTCTTTTGAAAACACTTTTCTTCAAATCGAGACATCCATGGCATGAAAACCACTGTCTCATCTACCCTTGTTCACCCATCAAAATTTTACTTGAGAAGTTGGAATGTTGGGATCCTCCGTTGACGTCCTTGATCAGCTGCTCAGAATTGTCCGTAACCGGGGACACGGCTAAGTACTTAGTTTTACACTCTTGAGAGGTTGTGCACGTTCACCATTTGACTCAATCAGCCCAAACTATCCTCTACACTCCAGCAGTGATAAGGAAAAGGAGAAGATTGAGACGAGATTTTTCAGAAGCATTTTCCCACCCCATACCGGCTTGACCCGTTCCACCTACATCCCTCTACATCTGCTTGTCAAGCCGAGGTGAGTCCACGCAACTTAATCCATCAAGACAGAGCCCATATGACAAATGGCTGCACTGGAAGCAATCTTCACTTGGAGTTCTTCAGATCCCTTTGATCCCTGGGTGGCAATCCACAAGTGCACATACTCAGGTTCACACCGTGAAAATGGGCCTGAGCAGCCACTCAACTTCGCCTCCTCTATCAAACCAATCCACCCAGGAGTTTCTTTAACTTAGTAGAATTTAACTTTTTATAAAATAACTTTTGCATAGCATCAATATTTCTACTAAGTTATTATATAGGTTCCTAGACACATGGGAATAGGGAAATTCTAAACATGTCTTGCATAGCAATACTAACAAATCCTACACATGCTTAAGGAAAATACACTACTCATGCATAGATAAAAATATTTAGGAATTTTATGAATGTGCCACTTGCCTTTAAAAGTTGTCGGTGCTCACAACTCTTTTCAACGTAACTCGGAGCTCTCCGTTCAATCTAAACAATATAAACAAACAACAATACAACAATCAACACAAAACACAACATCAAACATGGACAACAACATAACAAGATTTATACCAAAAAGGTTTGGTCAAAGAAGAAGTTGTACTTATCATATTTGTCAAGGAAGTTGCAAGAGTTCTAAAATAAACCATTTAATTGAAGTTAAAACATTTGAAGGTTTTAAACACAACTTAAACTAAAGATTTTTATAAAGCAACATTGAAAAAGGCTTTTAATCTAAAACTTAATTACAATAAGTTAGCCATGATGGCAATTGGTCTTTAATCAAAATTTATCACACATTAATTAGGTCAAGATATTTAATACAAATTATTTACTACTGTTTTCTATCATTATTATGTCCATGAAAACATAGGTCAAGTTTTAATTAGTTTGAATTAAATCAAAACACTATTAAAACACTTTAAAAGCATTAACACAAGATTTAAAGTTTTCTGTAATTAAAATTTTTATTCAAAAATGAAAATAATACTAACAGACAGAGGGCAATTAAACAATTTTTCTACAATTGGATTCACTCAAAAATAAATTATAAATCTAAAGTTATGTCAAATTTACTCAAAACATTTATTTGCAATTTTTAAATAAATGTGAATTACTCAAAATTGAGTCTCTGATTTTTAATTCAGTTTAAAATATCCCAAAATTTATTTCTAACAGTGGCTAACAATTCTACAGATCCAAAGGTTTCCAAAAATATTTTATTTGCCAAATTTGGATATATAGATTTAAAGTTATGCCAAAATTACTCAAATCACAGATTTGACATTAGAATAATTTAAACTAAGGCAAAACTGAAAACTAACGGAGCCAAAACATTCTACATGTCAAGGGATTTCCAAAAATATTTTATTTACAAATTTTGGACAAACGTAATTAAAACTATAGTTAAAATAATGATTTACATGATTCTGTAAATAACAAGTTTGTGCACGACTAAAATATATGTTTTTATTATACTACTGTATTCTACACGTTCATACGAATCCATAGACTACAAAAACATTGAAAACGGAGTTAAGGTTGATTTACTACGGATTTAACAAGTATTAAATATTTTCTGGAAATTTAAAACGATTTAAAAAGAGCGGAGCGATCTGATTGGTCCGTACAGGCGGGCGGTCGCGGACGAACGCGGACGGACGCGGACGCGGACGGAGGCGGACACTCGCGGACGGTCGCGGACGGACGGACGCGGACGGACGTGGACGCGGGCGGTCGCGGACGCCGACGGCGGCGCTGCGGCTCGGGTGAGGACGGCGGCGGTGCTCCGGCGGTCTTCCGGGCTCGGGAATACGTCGACGAGGTCCGGCACGGCACGGTGAAGACGATGGAGGTGACGGAGTCCTCGATTTCGTCCTGGAACGGCGGTGGTCCACGAACGGAAGTGCGGTGGCGCGGTGACCTTCGGGTCGAGCACGAACTCTATGATATGCTGCGGGAAAAATTCAAGTGAGCGGATGGTGATGTGTGAGTATACAAGAGGAGGAGAAAGGGCCAAGAAATGACGGCGGGGGCTCACTGAGTTGGCCGGAATCGGAGAAACACGGCGGCGACGTTGCGGATCTCCGGCAAAGAAATTGGGCAGCCTGGGCACGATTCGAGGGGGAGGGAGAGGGGAAATGGAGAGGAGTGCGTGGGCTTCTTATAGGAGGAAACGGTGCGTGATTTGGGGCAGTAAATCGTCCGTAATTAATTTGGGAAGAAAACGGGAAAGTTGAGCAGTTCTCGGGCGTGAATCACGTCCGCAGGTTGAAGACGATGCTGACGTCATCGCTGACATCAGCGATTTTTCTTTTCTTTTTATTTTTTTATTTTTTTATTTCTGGTTTTTTTTATTTCTTTCATATCTTTTGTTTTAAGTTTCCAAATCACTTCAAACTTGTTTCTAAAAATCTGTAAAAATAAAATCTTTCATTTATAATATACAAACACACTTTTCCAACACATTTCAAAATTCAAATTTTAAAATATTGCATATTCGCTTAATTGACACTTTATGTCAATTTTAAAATAGGGTTTTAATAAAATAATTTGTGGCTTGATAAAAGCAAATAAAATACCACAAATGTAGATATTAAAAATAAGTAATTTTAAACTTTATTGTTTTTCAAATAAATATAATTGAATCACAACCAAATTTTTTTTAAAAAAATAGAACATGCTTTAAATAATTTAAAAACACTTTATATATATTATTGTAGGATTTATTAAACACCCAAAGGTAATAATTTTATATCATATAGTTTAACCAAAATTCATTTTAGAAAAAGGCATACTTTAAATAACTTAAGCTCTTTGCAAATATGATTTTAGAGTTTAATAAATAGCCAAAAGTTACATATTTAAAACCAAATAATTGGAATAAAACATTTTATAAGAAGAAGGTTTCTTTGAAATATCTTGGATATTTAAACTATTAAAGTTTTCGAAGAGGCCAAATGTCTTCTATATTTGGTTTCTCTTATAATTTTAATGTTTTCTTTTTAATAAAAATAAAAGTTACAAATTTTAGTGATTTTTAAACATTCCAAAATATTGGGATGTTACACGATCTCCAGATCTGACATACAAAGGAAAATCCCCGGCTGCGAAGGACCCCGGGCCATCTGCGGCCGGCGACGTGGCGGAGATGCTCGGTCGTCTCAATCTCACATCTCAGGAATCGGCGGCTTTCGTTCTTGAGGATGATGACGATAGGCTCCCTGGCTGCCCCGAGTGGGCACTTGTTGGAAAGGTTCTAGCTCCCAACACCCTCCATATCAATACGATCAAGGCTGCTCTGCGACTGGCTTGGGGAAATTTGCGAGGCCTTGAGTTCCATCCTTTGGGGGCGAATATGTTTTTGGCTGAATTTGCAAGCAAGGCGGACAAAGACAGGGTCACTGGAGGGTCGCCATGGATGATCAGCAAGAACTGTGTCCTGCTGAAAGATTTAGACCCATCTCTGAAACCTAGTGAGTTTTGTTTTGACAAGCTGACGGTGTGGGCTCATATTCTGAACCTCCCCTTGGGTCTTATGAATGACAGTCCTGGCAAGAATCTGGCCGCCACTCTAGGCAAGGTTGAGAAGATGGAGGTCGACGATAAAGGGCGTGCTTGGGGCGACTATCTGCGGGTGAGGGTTACTGTCAATGTGACTGAACCTCTGATGCGTTGTGTTACGGTGTACTCTCAGAAGCGGCGTACCACAGATGTATACCAAGTGATGTATGAGCGTCTGCCGCTGTTTTGTTTCTCGTGTGGCTTGGTTGGGCATTCTTCAGTTTTGTGTCCAACGCCGGGAGAGCGAGATGCTGAGGGGCTCCTCCCATACCATGGCTCCAGGCTGTGTGTTCCTGATGATCGCAAGATGTCATCGGGGGCTAAATCGGGATAGAGTTCTTTTTCGAGTAACAAGTTCTCTGGTCCGAGTGGTGTCTTTCGGGATCTCCAAAAGAGCGCAGTAATGCGCAAGATCGTGATACATCGGGTGAGGGGTACTCACCTAAAAATCCTAAGAAACCAAGAGCTACCCGTGCCAAAGCTGCTGTGCCTACGGGTGCAAACAAGCAAAACAAGGGTGTCAAGGCTGATGTTGTGGTGCCAATGGGGGCCGGTCAGATAAGTGGTCAGAAAAGAAAGGTGTACCGACCAAAGGAGCGACCTACTCCCGTTGAAACTGAGCCTTCCAAGCTACCAATTGTGCTTGTTTCCGATAAGGGGACGAGCGTCTCCATCCAGCACGTCACGACAGATGGAGACTCTATTCCAGTGACAGATTCAAACAAGAAGCAGAAGACAAACTCATCTACTTCCTCGCGATCGGCGGATCAGGCAGCGGCTGCAGTGCAGCCCTGCCAGACGCAATGAATCTGTTATGCTGGAACTGTCGAGGGCTTGGGTCGAACTCGACAGTTGGCGAACTTCGCTGGTTAGTGAGGTTCTTTCGACCTTCCTTCCTCTTCCTATCGGAGACGAAGATGAAGGATTCTAGAGTTCAAAATTTTATGTGGTCTCTTGGCTATACTGGAAGCTTTGCAGTGAGCAGTGTTGGGCTGAGTGGTGGTCTCGCTTTATTTTGGCTGCAGCCCTACACCGTGTCACTCAAGGGCTTTAATGCACACTGTATTGATGTGGTTATCTCAAAAGAGTTGTGCACTCCTTGGCGTGCAACTTTTGTATATGGAGAGCCTCGACGAGACATGCGCCATGAGTTTTGGAGCTTGTTGTCTCGGCTGCACTCTGAATGGGAAGGTCCCTGGATTTGTTGTGGGGATTTTAATGAGGTTCTATGCAGTGATGAACATCTTGGGTCTACTGATCGTTCTGAAGCCCAAATGTCGTTGTTCCGAGATTGTCTTGATGCTTGCGGGTTGGTGGACATGGGTTTCGCTGGTCCGAAGTACACTTGGAATAATCGACAAGCGGGAGAGGACCTTGTTCGGGTCCGGTTAGACCAGGCGGTAGCGAATGGTGATTTTATGGAGTTGTTCAACAATTTCAGTGTGGAGAATGTTATCACCACCTCATCTGATCATTTTGCTATCTCCATCACGCTGTCCACGCTGGAGGAGGAACAGCGTTCAGTACCTGTGCAACAACAATTTCGTTTTGAGGCAGCCTGGCTTAGGGCGCCTGACTACAGGGAGGTGATGGAACGAGCATGGGTGGAAGGGAAGGATGGGTCTACTTCTCTTCAATCCACATGTGATAATCTGCGAAGGCTGGCGGGTTCTCTTAAGAACTGGAGCCGTGATTCCTTTGGTTCTGTTCGAAAAAGATCCTGAAACTCGAGCGCAAATTAAAGGAACTTCGAGGCGTGTCCTCGACGAGTAACCAGGAGGTGCGATCAGTGGAGCAAAACCTCTGTGAATTATTTGAAAGAGAGGAGGTCATGGCGCGCCAAAGATCTAGGGTGGACTGGCTCCGAGAGGGAGACCGGAAGACCTCTTTTCTCCATGCACGGGCTTCAGCTAGAAGGCGCGCTAACAGGATTTCAAGCCTTAACCGTGATGATGGAACAAAGTGTAATGACATGGACGAGATTAAAGGTATGGTTCACCATTTTTATGTTCATTTGTTTAGTTCTGAGCCATGTCCTTCTGCTGAGGCTGTTCTTGATGCTATTCCTCGGAAAGTTTCTGTTGATATGAATGAGTCTCTTTGTAAAGAATACACTGACGAGGAGATCAAAACAGCTCTGTTCCAAATGGGTCCTACTAAGGCGCCGGGCCCTGATGGCTTCCCGGCTTTATTTTATCAGACCCATTGGGATTTTCTCAAAGTGGAGATTTGCTGTGCGGTTCGGAGCTTCTTGAATGGTGGTACAATTCCTTCTGTTTTTTTTGACTCGGTGATTGTCCTGATACCGAAAATAAGAAACCCCCAGCATCTCAAGAACTTTCGGCCAATCAGCTTGTGTAATGTTCTATATAAAATTGCCTCCAAGGTGTTGTCTAACCGGTTAAAGATCATTCTTCCGGAGTGATTTCTGAGAACCAAAGTGCTTTTGTCCCCGACCGTCTTATAACCGATAATGCACTCATTGCCTTTGAGTGCCTCCATTCAATCAGGAATCAACGGGTGAAGAGGCCTTTTTTGCTCTAAAGATCGATATGACGAAAGCCTATGATCGGGTTGAGTGGAGTTATTTATATGGCTGCCTCTCTCGGCTGGGTTTTGCTAGTTCATGGATTAACTCGGTGATGAGATGTGTTTCTTCTGCCCGCTATGCTATCCGAGTTAATGGTGATCTTACAGAGCCGGTGGTGCCCTCTCGTGGCATCCGTCAAGGTGATCCAATCAGCCCCTATCTTTTTCTCCTTTGTACTGAAGGGTTGTCATGTCTGCTGAAAAAACAGGAGGTCCAAGGTGCGCTACAAGGTATTAAAAATGGTCGACTTGGTCCTGCTATATCACATTTACTGTTTGCGGATGACAGCATCTTTTTTGCAAAGAGTGATAGAAGGAGTGTGGATGCCTTACAAAATACCCTCAATCTCTATTGTGAGGGTTCAGGACAAAAAATTAACTTGGAGAAATCCTCGATATTTTTCGGTAATGGCTGCCAAGAGGAGATAAAGAATGATGTTAAACAGAGGCTTCGCGTCTTTAATGAATCCTTGCAGGATTCCTATCTTGGTATGCCAACAGAGGTGGGGCGCGCTTCCACTCTGACTTTTCGGTTTTTATATGACCGTATGTGGCAACGGATGAATGGTATGTCTGATCGCCCGCTATCTCGGAAGGGGGTGGAAATCTTACTCAAATCGGTGATTCAGGCGATACCAACATATGTTATGAGCTGTTTCCAACTTCCAGTGGGAACTTGTGAACAAATGAGAAAGGCTGTTGCTAATCAGTGGTGGGGATACACTAATGGAAAGAGGAAAATGCATTGGCGTTCTTGGGAATGGCTTACATCTCCAAAAACAATGGGTGGACTTGGTTTTCGGGATTTTGGCAGTTTCAACCAGGCTATGCTAGGTAAACAATGCTGGAGAATTCTGACCGATCCATCCTCCCTTTGTGCTCGTGTCCTCAAGGGACGATATTTCCCAAATAGTGAATTTTGGGATGCTACGTGCCCCAGATCGGCATCATATACATGGCGAAGTATCCTCCATGGTTTGAAACTTGTCAAGAAGGGCATTAGATGGGGGGTGGGTAATGGTACAAAGATAAAGATTCAGAGTGATAATTGGATTCCCGGGGTTCAGCCTGTGATGCTTCGGACTCTGTCGCCTCTCTCAGATGGGTAGACTGTAGACTCTCTTTTTGCCGAGGATCTGCGGTCTTGGAACGAGCCTCTGGTACGTTCTGTTTTTCAGGAGGAAGTGGCAGCTCAGATACTCCAGCTTCCAATTAGCCGCCATGGAGAGGATGATTTTGTATCATGGCCTGACAATCGGTTTGGCATGTATACTGTACGTTCCGCGTACCATCTTGCAAGAACCCACTCAGATGTCTCGGCGCGCAGCGGACCGGCTCGTGGCATGGGCTCGGATGTGCAAGGCGACGCCTTAAGCTGGAAGAAACTTTGGGCAATTAAGGCGCCGGGAAAGATGCTGATTACTCTCTGGCGATTTGCCCACGACTGTCTTCCGTCAGGCATGCAGCTGGCTCACCGTCATATTCCTGCTTCCAAAGCATGTGTGCACTGTTCTATGGACGAGCGCATTGAGCATGCGCTGCTGTTCTGTCCCTATGCTCGCGAAGTGTGGACTGAGGTCAAGAAATGCTTTGATGTTCGGCTGAATCGCAAAGGCTTCTTGTCCACTAAGTACTGGATATTTGATTATCTAGCTCGTGCGAGTGATCTTGAAGCTACTGTGCTAGCTGTAAGCTTCTGGCATATTTGGGATGCCCGTAACAAGCTCAGAGAAGAGAATTGCTCGGTGGCGCCAGCTTGTTTGGCTTCCAAGATCAAAGCTTATATTGATATGATTGTGGAGCATCTTTTCACCGCTAAGGCCAACCATAGGCGTGAACCTTCTTCAGCAACTTCTTGGGTTCCGCCGCCGGCAGGTACGGTTCTGATTAACGTTGATGCTGCCCTTTTTGCTCAGTCTCGCCGAATGGGTGCGGGTGTGGTGATTCGTGACCATGGTGGATCGTGTGTCGCGGCATGCGGCGTCGCGTTTTCGGAGGTTACCATTCCCGAGCTTGCTGAAGCATTGGCGGTTAGGAAGGCACTTTCTGTTGCTCGGGAAGAAAACCTTCAGAAAATTCAGTTGGCCACAGACTGCCTGTCTATTGTCCAGCGTGTCAACTCGACGGAGTTTGATCGTTCTATCTGTGGCCCGGTCACCCAGGATATCAAGCAACTTTGTGCTTCTTTTTCAGAGTGTTCTGTATTTCATGTTCGTCGCGAGCAAAATGTTGCCGCGCATCTGTTAGCTCATTCTAGTGAGCAGTTAGTGTGTCGTGTTTGGCGTGGTGTGCCACCGGATTGTATCCGGGGATCTATGTGTATGAACTTTATGTCTCGGTGATTTATATAGCAGAAAATTCAAAAAAAAAAAAATCTTCCCTGCGCCGGCAAGATCGCGATCTGGTGCGTGGGAGTGCACGCTTCTTCACACGCACCTCCACCTGCTATTTTGCACGCCGTTTAATCATTTTTTTCTTTCTTTCACACGTGCGCCTCAAAATTGTTTTTTTTTTATTTTTCCAAACTTAATTATTTTATGTTTACTCTAAACATTCGGGAACAAAAAAGTTTTTGACAGTACCGCTGACAAGGGCATTTACAATGTTGATAAGATAATTTTATCTTGGTCATCGCATGTCGTTTAGAGAAGATAAAGCACATGCTATACAATGTATTATCTATTAGCATTATCTTCAACAATTATTGTTTGGATTTTCCTCCAACTATTGCATGATCAAAATAAAGGTTTTTTATCATTCCTATTCCTATTACTATGACCGATCCTAGTCTTAGTTTTGCCGTTTGGCCGATCAAAATATCACGCTTACTACTCCTCCGTTAGTTATCTCCCCAGTTTTGCCACGTTGCTGCTCCACCGTTAGTTTTGAATCGGGTTTGCTATTGCTCAGATAATAGCATCTCCACCGGCGCTCCCAATAGCGCTCCCAATAGGGCTATCGGGCGCCGCGCCGGCAACAAAACGCCCCCACTAGTCCTCCCAATAGCGCCAAAGTTGCCGGACGGGCCCAATAGAGCGTCGGCAACCTCGCTTCGTGCCCTGTTCCTATGGAGGCAACCGGGAGTGTCGGCAACCGCGGCAACGCGCGCAACATCGGATATTGACGAGCGGGACCGGCCTGCCAGTGACACATCGCCGGTGTATTTAACTTTCCTCCCCCAATCCATTTTCATTCTCCCGCCTGCTGCCTCCCCCGCCCACCTCGTTTCCGTCTTTCCCACCTTCTGCAGATCCACGTCTGCCGCCAATATCTCCCGTCAAGCGCAACCGTGGCGCTGCTCGTGACGGCGGCGGTCTCGTTCCTCGCAAATCCCCCGTGCGTCTAGCGGATATGTCGGATGCAACGTGGGAGCAGGAGCGATATCGTCGATCGCTGCTCACCAACGGCAGGAAAGGCGGCGCGTTAGTGCATCGAACAAGCAGAAGCAGATCGATCTCGTCGCCGCGTCGCTTGCGCTCAGGGTGGCGCGGGCGCAAGTCAAGGGAGCACCAACGCGCCGGGGGTGCGTCACCGTCGAAGCCAGCCTACTTTGATGGCGGCGGCGCAACTCCGCGTTCAGGGACACAAATCTCGCCCGGGTTTGGTGACAGCGACCATGGCTCCGACTCGGCGACCGCCGGCCTCGGCGTCGACCCCAATCAGACGACCTCGGACTCGCCGACTATGCAGAGGGGGCGGCCACGACCATGCGCCGATGTGAGTGGCCGCCATTACCTCTTTTGCGTGGCCGGCTATGGTGCCGGCACCAGCGATGGGACTGGATCCATGTGTTCGACGGAATGCCGACCGGCGAGAATGACGAAATGGTATGAAACCGACGTCCTATACCTCATTCATCTTGTGTTTGTGACATGAAACCGACGTGTGTGTTCTTGTTAATGATAGCTCGACTGTTCGGCCATCTTGTGTGTCATGATCCGGGATGGTACCGCTGGGACCGGCGCTCCGGAAGAGGAGGAAGAAGAGGAGCAGGATGGCGACGGTGAGGGGAGAGGTCGAGGTTGAGGTCCAAAACTTGGAGACCAGGAAGATCCGCAAGACGAGGAAGAAGGCACTAAAGGCAAGAGGTGGAAGACTGCCGAGGACAAGTGCCTATGTGACGCATGGAACCTTGTGACCAACGACTCAATCATCGGCGCCAACCAAACCTACGGCCGGTATTGGAAGAGGGTCGAGGAACAATTCCACGAGAATATGACATATGGTGAGTATGCCAAGTTCCGAATGGACCGCAATTGGAATGCGATGTCGCATAGGTGGAAGAACATCCACACCGAATGTAACAAGTTCCATGGCGATCTTGAGCAAATCAAAAGAAGGAAAGTGAGCGGCAAGACGATTACCGACGAGTTGCAAGAAACGATAAGGTTCTATCGAGAGAACAACAAAGACAAGGATTTCGAGTTCATGGATTGCTTTGTGAAGCTTCAAAACAACAAGTAATGGTGGCCACGCTGCCCATGCGCCGGATCACAAATTCGCCGCGTCGGAGGGATGCCCTGTTGGAAACAAGAAGGCAAAGGCCGACAAGAACATCGCATCGTCAGCGATGGCCATGCAAGCAACCATTGACAAGTGCATCGCCGAGGTTACATCAAGGTCGAAGCAAAATGCAAGCACTTTCGCCGACATTGATCGTCTTTGATGAGAAATCATGACGAGAAGCCAGTCGTGGAGAAGAAGAAGGTCGCCGTCAAGAAGAAGAGGCTCATCGTCGAGAAGGAAAAGGCCCAAGAAACTATCATGCAAGCCGACACGGTAACAATCAAGGCGATCTTGGAGGCGTCGCAATTCGTAGTCAAGAAGATGAAGGAGGACTCCAAGATCTTGACCGCCGATCGACCTCTCCGCCTACCCAGCGCCGGTGAGGCTTGGTTTGTGCTCTCTCAACAGTGTATCTTGCGTAAGATGGGTATTCTGCAGCCGGAGCCAACACCGGTGGGCACGACGGGGTATGTGGAGCCAACGACGAGCACGACGCCCATGTCGAGCATGACGCCGAGCCGGAGCCGGAGCCAACGCCGTGCCCAACTTGGGACGACATGGATACACAGGAGGACGCGTCGACCATTTGATTTCCGTGCATATTCGACGTTTTGAAATATGATCGCTGGACCCGGTGATGCTTTTGGGTGTGCGAACTTGATCGTCGCACCGCTATTTGAATTTGATGAAAGACCTATTGGGAGAGTCTATTGGGAGCGGCGGCGGCGGGGGGAGGGAGCCGCTCTCAATAGCGCGGCAATCCTATGTCGACCCTCCCAACAACATGTGTCCGACAACGTTGTCGAACGCTCTAGGGCGTCTGGTGGAGATGCTCTAACTTTGGGAGATTGCAAGACCCAGATGTTCGAAATTCTTGCACGTTTTATGTGTTTGAGTATTCAATCACCCACACACGCAGGAAGAAACCACACGTAAAAACTCTTGGAACTTAATTGGGGGCTGGTTGCCTATTGCACATTCAATAGAGCGACGACGTGTCACAAAATTGCTAGACGCTGACCCGGTGTCCACTATGTTATTAGCATACAACATATATTTTGTTGTAATGAAAAATTGGGTCTGAAATGAATTCGGTTGGCAAATAGAAAAAAATGGGTCTAAACTGAAGAATGTAGTCAGTGTGCTTACCAGCCGGTTAGCCAGGAGGCGAAAGGCCCCCAGCGTCGCTCGCGGCAGAGTCTGGCGCTCCAGAAGTAGAGGCCACCCGAAGTCGGGTACGCAGAACAGATCTCGGCCATGGCTAGGCCGACGATAATGGTGAAGGTGCCGGCGATCGGCCATCCATACACCATGGTGGCCGGCCCGTTGAACTCAAGGCCCGTTCCGTACAACGTCGTGATGCCCGTCAACACCGACACGATCGAGAAGGAGACCGAGAAGTTGGAGAACAGCCTACATGTCACAAGCCGCGTAAATTCGCAAGATAAAGGAAAAAAGTGCTTATTTGCCTCCACAAAAAAACACAAAAAGGAAATAGAAGCATGCGGGAGCCGTGCAGATGGATTGTGTAGAAAATCAAAACGATAAAATGATGCAGGCCAGGCCTTTCATGTCCAATTAGGCCCATTTGAATCATGTGGAAATAGTCTACTATATAAAAAAAACACAAATCCTTTATCGAAATATCTGTCGCATCGCTCAACAGGCACGACTTGCATTGGACGAAGCAAGTGCACAGCGCCCGCAAGCAACCGATTCATCGTTGAATTAACGAAACAGACAGCCAGGAAGCACCTAGCCAACAAGCATCCAAATAAAACAAAACTGAACTGAATTGAACTTCTAGTAAATTGATACATCGGCAGGATCGATCTGCGCAAGTAACTAAACTGTCTAAGCAGCGGGAGCAAGAAGGGATCGATTTCTCGACCAGTGGAGAATGGAAAGCAGTGAATGCGTACGCACGAGAGATTGCGCTTGAGCCGCGGCTCGTAGCCAAGCAGCCGTAGCTTTTTGGCGTCGTAGTCGTCGCTGCCGGAGATCATGGCGCCCTCGTCGTCGCCGGCAAGCCGGCTGTAGCTGCTCTGCCCTGCCATGCTCATCTCTCCTCTTCTGCAGCCTGGACCTGACAGTGGATCCGAGTAGTAGATATTTTATGTTTCCGCAAGCTCCAAGTGTGTAGCTAGCCCATTCCTCTTTTTTTTCTTCTTAAGTTTGGCACTTGGTCTGAGAGGATATATATTACTCAAGCGGTTTAGAGACAGAAATCCACTTTAACTCCGGGTGCTCCTGTTATTGTTTTCAGAATTAAAAAAAATATGAAAACACGTCGAAAAAATCTGAATTTTTTTGGGCACACACATATGAAAGTTTTTAACATTTGTGCAAAATTTCGAAATGAAATGACATTTTCTATGGTATGTTTAAAAAAGACAAAATCTATGGCCGAAATGAGATTTAAAGGTACATTTTTCAAAACACAGATTTTGTCTTTTTTGCATAGACCACAGAAAATGTTATTTCCTTCTGAAATTTTGCACAAATTTTTAAAACTTGTATATGATTGTGCCCCATTATTTTCAGATTTTTATAAGTGTTTTCAGATTTTTTAATTTTTGAAGAAAATATCATGAGCATATGCTCCCGGGAGCCAATACGCCTCTCCCCGTTTAGCGAGCCATCAATAATTATTATGCTATCCCACCCGGTTGGAATGAAATTATCATTGTCCCAATTCCGCACCATATTTGAAACGCAAAAACTCAAAACATAGGAGTAGGAAAAAAATGGAAGAATTGATAGGTCATGTATCCTAAATTCTTACGAGAACCAAAATCACAGGAAAATTTCTCAAAAGCGTCGTTTGGATGTCACACGTGAAAAACACAGGAGTTCTATACACAAAGAGATAAAAACATGGGGTGAGACTTCCGGTTAGCTTTTCTCCAAAATTACTATGGAATAGTATATTTCATAGATTTTTATTAATGAATCTTAGGTTACTACTCCTTTGTTCCAAACAACACCATAGAAATTTTCCCCATAGGAATCATATCCTTTAACTTTATTCCAATGATTTTCCTTTATTCTAAGCGGACCCATAATGTTGCGTACAAAACCATCTCTAAGATGATAACCTACTCAAAGTGCTTTTATCTCACAGGGGGCTTATTACGAATAATGTGATAGTTACATATGCATGTGTACATAAAGAACAAGAAGAGAGGAAACTCGGGCATGTGTGCATCACAGTTGGATATGCATAAGGCTTATGATAGAGTTGAGTGTAATTTCCTAAAAAACATGATAAGCAAGTTGGGGTTCCACAGCAGATGGATCGATCTGATCATGGCTTGTGTTACGTCTATCACGTATTCAACCAGGTACAACTCACAAATGATAGAGATGTTTACTCCTACTGGGAAACCCTCTCCCCATATATATCTATTTGTGTTATGTGCAGAAGGTTTGTCAAGCAGTATGTTGCATGAAGACGAGGTTGGTGGCATTGAAAGGATAAATGTGTGTAGAAATGCACCATCAGTTTCACATATTTTATTTCCTGATGATTCCTTCATTCTCTTGAATAAAGGAATCATTTATTCTCTTGAAGGTAGATACGACTAATGCAACATCATTGCAAAGAGTTCTTGATAACTACTGTACAATTTTGGGACAACTGGTGAGTTTTGGAAAATCAAATATCTTCTTTGATCCAAACACCGACGTGGAATCAAGAGTAAAGATTTTGATATTTTGCACATCAATACAAAAGCTCTCTCTAATAAATACTTGGGCCTTCTAGCACTAGTAGGAATTGATAGAAGTGATTCTTTATGCATTTTCATGAAAGAATTGTTCAAGGAATTAATGGGTGGAAAGAAAAGCTCTTACCCATTGGAGGAAAGGAAATCTTACTACAACCTGTCGCATAATCAATCCCTGTATATGCAATGGTTGTTTTAAACTGCCAAAAGGAGCATGTAAGAAAATCACTGATGCAATCTCTCAGTTTAGTTCTGGATGGGGGGACGATGATCAACGGAGGACAAATGCACCGGCATGCACAGTGAAAGTTACGCTTTTTGAAAAAAAGGAGGGATGAGCTTCATGGACCTCGACTCTTTTATTTAGCTATGCTCGTTAAACAAGTTCGGAGTTTAATCGCTGAACCTGACTCATTATGTGCAAAAGTTTTGAGGGCAAAATACTATCTAGATGGAAAATATTTTAAAGGCGGGACCAAAGGCTAGGTCCTACTTCACATGGTAGAGCATCATCGCTGGAATTCGAATCTTCAAAAGGGGATAAATATGGCGAGTGGGCAATTGTGAGTTGATTGATATATGGCAGGACCCATGGGTACATAGCTATCCAGACCAAAAGGTTATCACACCGAGAGGTGGCTCTCCTCACGAAGGTTAGTGACCTAATTGATACTTTATTTGGCCCATGGGACATAAAACTGTTAAGATCATTATTCCATCTGCTGAACGTAAACCGTATCCTACAAAACCGACTAAACTTAAATGCCTTTGAAGATTTCGTCTCATGGCACGGGAACATATCGGAAATTTTTAGTGAGATCAGCGTATCAGATAGAGTGGAAGCACCAGTATAATGGACACATGTGTCGTGCTGTTGTCCAAGGTACGACCATGAACAATATAAGGGCCCTTTGATTCAAAGGAATATTATAGGATTCTTATAGAACTGGATCTTATACGAAATTTTCCTATATTAGTTGTTTGAGTTATAGGATCGTATCCCATAGGAATTTTGTTGTACAAATTCCATAGGAAAAAGGCATTAGGTCACACCTCATGGGAAATTCCTTCACTACTATAAAAAAAGACTTCCTCTTCCATAAGGGCCTCTTTGATTCGTAGGATTTGAGAAACACAAGAATAGGAATATTGCAGGAATAGAATGTCATGAAACTTGAAATCCTACAAGAAGCGAGAACACATGAATCGGTAGCAATTGTTGTTTGGTTGCACCGCAGGAAAAACGTAGGAAATTTGTATAGAAATTGAGTGCATGCCATAGTTGTCATAGACACATAGATATTTTTCCAAAAGCTCTCACCACTTGTTAGAAATCCTATATTATTGTAGTGTAAGAAAGCAATCCGTAGAAATTTTGAATGATTCAATCCTTTGAATCAAATCGACTCGATAGGAAAAATTCTTATGGATAATCCTATGCAATTCATTTAAAAATCCTTTAAATAAAAAAGGCCCTTAGATTCTATTGGACATGACATTCTAATCCTATAAGTTTCTTATTCTATACATTTCCTATCATACGCCTCCTCTCGAGCTTAAAGGTAAGAGAAGGTAAAACATGGTGGTGAGTGTACATGTGTATTTGTGAGTGTCTGAGTCTATACCGAGTTCTAAAAATCGATTTTCCGTCGCGGCACGTTCTCGCACTGTTTCTATGCTGTGCTGATTTAATAAGAAAAACATATCTCAAGGAATCGTGCAGCACGCTGCAAATCCCGGGTGATTTCATTCGCAAGTTGTGCAAGTGACACTCCATAGTACGCCAAATCTGCATTATTTCCACGTGGGAGTCGTTACTTTTTTTTTTCTTAATGGAAAGGGGATCGTTAGGCGAGACACTGCAGATACGAGAGATCGAACCCACGTGCAGCCACACAAGGCCAACCGGTCTCGCGAGGGAATCTCGGGCACGGCGGCACCAGCTCGGCATACGCTCTCCAGTCTCCTCCCCTTCCTCCGGGACGGACTGGCCGTCTTCCGTTTTAAGCTCGTGTCCCGAGGAGCGGGTGAGCTGCTACACACTCGGGGCTTGCAGTTGCAGAAACAGAAAATATCTACTGCTCGGAGCCACCGTCAATCTCCAGGCCACAGAAGAGGAGGGAGTGAGCATGGCAGGGCAGAGCATCTACACCCGGCTCGCCGGCGACGACATCTCCGGCAGCGACGACTACGACTCCAAGAAGCTACGGCTGCTTGGCTACGAGCCGCAGCTCAAGCGCAATCTCTCGTACGTATCTGTCCATTCTCCACTGGTCGAGAAATCAACCCCTTCCTGCTCCCGCTGTTTAGTCACTTGCGCAGGATCGATCCTGCCGATCTATCAATTTACTTATTTAATTTAGTTCAGTAACTTCAGTTTCGTTTGATGTGGATGCTTGTTAGCTAGCTGCTGCACAGTTGCGTGTTTCATTGATTCAACGATGGATCGGTTGCTTGCGGGCGCTGTGCGATGATTCGTTCAATGCAAGCCGTATGTGTTGAACGATGCGACAGATTTTATGATAAAGGATTTTTGTGTATTTTTTATTAGACAGCGAATTGTGTGCAATTAATACTCATATTTGGATCATCATATGCAAAGCCCCGAAACTAAGCTGAATCATAACTTTAACCAAGCACCCGTCTACAGTACTAAGGAGGCGATTTCTGAAATCCACCGAAGAACTCCACCTCGCCGGCGCGATTCGTTGGATTCCTCGGCCTCCGCCGGCCGCCTTGGCGGCGGGAGGCCGGGGGATCCCCGGATCTGTCCTGTTTATAGTGTAGGTTTTCTTTGGTTGCAGGTCGTCGCCATTCTGGAGGTGGAGGCGCGGCGGCTGGTGTTTGCGGGCGATGGATCTCCTCTCCGGCGTCGGCGCTCTGCGGAGCGTCGTCTTCGATCCATCGCCACCGGTGTCCTCGCACCTCTGCGGAGGTGCCGTGGGCGTCTTCCCCATGGTTGGCTCCGAGGGCGGCGGAGCTCCCACATCCAGATCTTGAAGAAGAAGGAGCGGTGCATCGGGCTGTCCGCGGCGGCGCTCGACGGTGTAGGTCTTCCGGGACCGGCGCTCGGCGACTTCCCGCACGCCAGGGGACTGCTTCCGATCCAAGGCTTCGAGGGAGGCAGCGGCGGCGGCGCGCCACCGACGGCATCGGCGGGTCGACGACGCGGTCATAGTGCAGAGGGGCGGTGTTGTAATTTTGTGTTTTCTGGGGTCCTCTCTGTAATTCCGATGTAATGCTTCTTCTTCCTCCGCAAAAAAAAAAAAAAAAAAAACTTTAACCAAGCAATGTACTCTCTGTTTTTAGTTTTTTTTTAGTGAATTACTCTCTGTTTTTTGTGAACCAAGCAATGGACTGTTTCCACATGATTCGAATGGGCCTAATCGGACATGAAAGGCCTGGCCTGTCAAGCTAGTTGAGCCTAACTCAGTGATACAAATGTTGCACCTAAATCAGTGATACAACTGTTGCTTATTTTTTATCGTTTTGATTTTCTGCACAATCCATCTCCACGGCCCCGCATGCTTCAATTTCCTTTTTGTGTTTTCTCGTGGATACAAAAAAGCAAATTTTCTTGTATTGCAAATTTACGCGGCTATTTTTTTTGGAGGAAGTATTAGTGTTACCAACTCTGACATGCTACCATTTGAAAAAAAAAATGTTTCAAAAAAACTAGAAAAGAGTGTGGATATTCACAAGGAATGGGTCTACAACCACCAAAAATTTCAGGTCTAAATTCAAAAGGCACATTGAGAAAAACAAGAAAAATATAGTATGGTTGTCACAAAATTGAGACTATGCACATATGGATTTATCTCTTTTGTTTCTCATTGCCTCCTAACTTTGAATCTGTATTTTTTGGTGGTTGTAGACAAATTTCTTGTGAACGTTCACACTTCTAGGTTTTGAAACGTTTAAAATTGATTTTTTTAAAATGGGAGCATTGTACTTGAAGTAGGGGTGGTAGCACTAGATATTCTCTCCTTTCTTCTTGCGTTTTACGGACTCATGGCATGCAGACTGTTGTCCAACTTCTCGGTTACCTTCTCCATTGTGTCGGTGCTGACGGGCATCACCACGTTGTATGGGACGGGCCTTGAATTCGGCGGGCCAGCGACCATGGTGTACGGATGGCTGATCGCCGGAACCTTCACCATTATCGTCGGCCTAGCCATGGCCGAGATCTGCTCCGCGTACCCTACCTCCGGTGGCCTCTACTTCTGGAGCGCCAGGCTCTGCACTGAGCGACGCTGGGGACCCTTCGCTTCCTGGCTCACCGGCTGGTAAGCACACTGACTTTACTTATTCACTACTGCATTCAATTTTTCAACTGAATTCATTTTAGACCCATTTTTTCATTACACCAAATTATATGTGGTATGCTAAAAAAAACAATGGGAGATGTGGTCAGTGTGTGATAATTGTTGTGACACGTCTTCACTCGATTGGATGTGCAATACGTAACCAGCCCCAATTAAGTTGCAAGAGTTCTTATATGTGTTTCCTTCCTGCACCTGTGATTGAATACCCAAACACATAAAACATGCAAGAATTTTGAACATGTGGGTCCTACAAGCTGTCAAAGTTACCGTCTGCCATCCAATTGTTCTCTTGTTTAGTTACGGTGGCGTTCAACATCTTTGCGTTGGTGCTCAGTTAGAGCAAGTATAATAGTAGGCTATAAACCCGTTTATATGGCATTTTTATTACTTGGAGGAGAGAGATAATGAAAATGACAAGAAGTGGGCTCTCATTTCATGTAAGAGCCAACCTCTACACTAAGTAATAAGAATAAATGGGAATAAAGAGAAAGAGAGATAGAAAAAAGGACTTTCTCAGCCTTGTCTTTATAATCCTGTAGAAAAAAGGAACTCATTTATAATAAGACATATTATGCTTTCTCTGTAAAGCAGGGTAGCAATTCCTTTCCTCTAAATAAAATATGAACTAAGCTTATAGCCAACTCTAATATATGAGTGTTGATAGTGCTGTCTCTTAATGATATGACGGTTTTATATAGCCGGCCCTTCTAGTTCAAAATTCCTCATGCCAATTTCACATAAAATCTGATTTTATGGCGATTGAAAAGCGTGTCTCTTCTAGTTCAGACGAGGACCGTTCTTGCAATAGACACTCACCTCCCCTGCACATACATATACCGCACGGACCATCTTTCTTTCTTAGATACGCTAGCTATTTATTGGTCAAAAGTTCAAGCTGGAACAAGTTTCCGTCATGATCATGTGCTACTCCTACTTGTCTTCCGTTCCAATGTTTCTAATACTGTTCGTCTCTGCTGCATGCAGGTTTAACATCGTTGGACAGGTAACCCACACCACAATCTCTCTCTCTCAATCTTCAGTGCTTATCTCAGTCCGCGCTGATTGAGTCTGTGCTTTGCAGTGGGCGGTGACAACCAGCGTGAACTACTCGCTAGCGCAGCTGATCCAGGTGATCATCCTTCTCAGCACTGGCGGCAACAACGGAGGAGGTTACCTGGCCTCCAAGTACGCCGTCATCGCCATCCACGCGGCAATCCTGCTCAGCCACGCCGGCATCAACAGCCTCCCCATCTCCTGGCTCTCCTTGATCGGGCAGTTCGCAGCTGCTTGGAACATGATAGGTGACACATCTCTCTCCCTCGCTCGCTTAACCTATACGATTAGAGCAAGAAACCGTTCTCACAGACACATCGCATCCACTTTCTTTGCAGGTGTCTTTGTCTTGATGATTGCTGTGCCGACTGTTGCTACCGAGAGGGCTAGTGCCAAGTTTGTCTTCACCCATTTTAACACTGACAACAGCGCCGGAATACACAGCAATCTTTACATCTTTGTCCTGGGGCTCCTGATGAGCCAGTACACACTGATGGGATACGACGCATCGGCACATATGGTAAGGGGGAAAGGAAATTCTAAAAAACACTTTAAAGTGAAGCAAATCTTGATGTAATAGAAATGTGCGGCCAAATCTAAAAATTTGTTGGTTTTTTGTTCTTGCAGACCGAGGAGACGAAAAATGCAGACACGAACGGCCCGATTGGGATCATCGGTGCGATCGGTATATCGATCATAGCCGGCTGGGGGTACATACTAGGCATCACATTTGCAGTGAAGGACATACCCTCCCTGCTGAGCCCCGACAATGAAGCTGGAGGGTACGCAATCGCTCAAGTGTTCTACCAAGCGTTCAAGAGCCGTTACGGTAGCGGCGTGGGCGGGATCGTCTGCCTGGGAATCGTTGCCGTCGCCATATACTTCTGCGGCATGAGCTCGGTGACAAGCAACTCGAGGTGATCATCCCCTGCTTGCTTCCTTGCTTCCCATTAGTGCGCGGTACGTCTGTGCAAGAACTGTCTTTTGTCTGCATCGCTCAGTCGCTCGTTCCAATGGTTAGGATGGCTTATGCGTTCTCGAGAGACGGGGCGATGCCGCTGTCGTCCGTGTGGCACATGGTTAACAAGCACGAGGTGCCGATCAACGCCGTCTGGCTCTCGGCGTTCATCTCCCTCTGCATGGCGTTGCCGGTAAACGACTGTTCGGCACCTGAACATTTCACTGAAACTACAGAGTATCAAGCACTCCAATCTAATCCTGCCCTAAAAAATGGAAATTGCAGTCTCTGGGTAGCCTGGTGGCGTTCCAGGCGATGGTGTCGATCGCGACGATCGGACTCTACATCGCATACGCTCTGCCCATCTTCTTCCGGGTGACGCTGGCGCGGAAGCACTTCGTGCCGGGACCGTTCAACCTCGGACGGTACGGCGTCTTGGTTGGCTGGGTGGCCGTACTCTGGGTTGTCACCATCACCGTGCTCTTCTCGCTTCCGGTGACGTACCCCGTGACCAGCGACACTCTCAACTACGCTCCGGTCGCCGTTGGCGGGCTGTTCATCCTCGTGTTGACGTCGTGGATCTTCAGTGCCAGGCACTGGTTCAAGGGACCCGTCACGAATTTGGGCGGCTAGCTCCGTGTTTGTGTGTGTAGACAGGGAAATTGTTGTGACGTGATTTCGCGGTGAAACTGCTCTAAGGCTAGTTGTATGTGAGATTCTCGACAGAGTTGACAGAATACTTCCAAAGGAGTAGAGGACACATGGGTTGGAAACGATGAGATGTTGCAATTACATTTTTTTCAACAATTTTTCCGGAAATTCCTAGTTTTTAGGCGCATGAGAATTAAATAAACTAGTCATCAACCCGTGCGCCGGCACGGGCTAGTTTAGAATTTATTATCGCTTGGTGATATGTTTTTGTGGTGTTTTCCATGTTTAATTACTCACGCACATGAAAAAATGAAGTTGTATTTTTTTTAAGTTTGCAATGTCATGATGACATTTTGCTTGCATATAGGGTTTCTAAACTGTGTACATAGAATTCTGATTCCTAAGCAGTAAGTTTTATAGTTGTCTTCAGTTTTACTCGGCTTTCTTACTCTCTGGGATTTTTTGTCGATAGCCATGCCAACTGATGCACTAAATAATCATTTATTCTATCCGACATCATGATATTCTGTTATAGTTGTGAATTTAGGTATACAATAAGCAACAAATTTGGGAATATAATAAGCAATTTTTTGGTCTATTTGAAGATGTGTCAGACAATATGTAAAGGTGGACGTGGTTGATCATATCAACAGTAGTACATCTCAGAAGCTAATTAGTCTCTCTTAATTATAAGGAGCAATAAATATTATGGTTCAAACATGATAGGGACATGCGAATTTCCGTCATCTGTAATAGATTTGTAAGGAAAGTTTATAGTAATTTTTATTATAGTAACATGACACTGATCACTATATATTCTAGGTGAAGCTGTTGCCCTAATTTCTTACCACGATGTTCATGGCAGAAAATGACGTTTCTTCCTTCCAACATGAGAAGTGGTTTGTACTCTAAAAAAGAGAACCAAAAAACCATTAGCAAAGAATAGCATAAATTTTAAAGGTATGCTACCAAAATAGCAGTGCAAGAAGCATCTATCGAAGGAAGATCAGCATTGTCGGTTACAGAGCTTTTCTCAGAAGGGTAAAAAGCTAGAGGCATGAAGCATTAGTTTTGCCTAAACCACATGAGCAGACATATTTAAATAGAAGGCACCATGCATGGTCCGTTCTAGAGCAAATGACCTACCGAGGTAACCGCATTAGCATGTAGCATTGATATAGTGTGATGGCTAGTTATCTACTCAAAATTCACAAAACAATTGTCAAGGATTTTTTTGCTTCATTCTAAACAATGAAATTTCAGTTGACAATGCATACATCATAATATGTTGAACTCATGTTCGGTAACATGAAACTATGTTGGGATTAATTGCAAATAGTATAATCAAATAGTAGGATACAGATATAGGTAAAGACTAAAGTAGGGGAAATATGGATGTATATACAATTAGTGTACTTGATAAAATATGCTATACTGTTATCATCTAAAAACCACTTTCAGATTGGAGGTGTGATATTGAAGAACCACAGCTGGATATAGAAATCAAATTACTGTTTGGGGTACTCAAGCCAACAAAGAGAAAGAGATACTGGGGCCTCATAAACTGTGCAACAATAGGCTCTTGTGCTAAAGTTGAACCAACCATTCATGCCAACGCCATGGCTGCAGCCAACACTGCTATATATCTTTTTAGGGCTTAATACAGATGGATATGACAAAAAAAGTCAAGTTGATTAGATTTTCATATGTTCGGGAGATCAGCATTGGATTTAAGGCTGTTACCTGTAGCCTGCAGGTCGATTCCATGTGAATAACATACCTTTATTTGATGTTCAGGCGCAAAGGCGACCGATCAACCTAGTAGGTAATCTTTATGAGCACAATAATGATCCATTGATGCATCACAGTGAAGTTCCATACATGCAGCACATCTTTATTCATGTCAGAGTGTGACGTGATCAATTGGTACGATCAAGCAGCTCACGGACCGGATTAACTGAAATTAGGAGACCACATTGCGTACTTGATATTCGCGAGGTTACTGTCAATTCAGTGGAGTAGAACACATAAATTGTTCCTCACTTCAGAACATGATCAAAGAAAAAACTGACATTGATGTTAGTGAACGAAAAAGCTCACCTCTAGAAAGAAAGTCAAATGTTCATGACTATTGCAGTTTGTATTTAGTGGAAAGAAACTTGCTATACGACTTGGTGAGTAGTACTATATTTTACATAACTTAAAATAAGCTAATTAGTCGAAATTACTTAGACCATTATTAATAAGTTACTACAGCATTAACTAATATAACCTCCTAAAATATAACTGATGGAAGCATCCATGTAAGGAACTTAGTTTACTTGCCCCTGACCCAAATTTCTCATGCACTCGTCGATATAAAGAAATTCTGAATTGCCGATGATAAATTTAATTTATACATGTCAGGTAACACAATGTTTGGAAGGATGCCGAAGGCCATCTTTTAGAACAATTGATTCCCCGTGGGGATTATTGGTTATAGAGCAATCAATTTCCTCAAAGGAATTTGTTCTGTTAAGGATAATTTTCCAATGTATTATTGAAAAATAAACGAAAGTAGTATTCTATTGTAAAGAGAGGAGACATGTATTATCAAGAGTTTGTACTTGTATATGCTCAAGTTGGTCGATGTATCCCTATAAATCCAGGTCAGACAAAACGAAGCTAACAGATCATTATGTACTATGAGAGTTTGTTGCCTAGATTAATAGAGGAAGAAGAATGAACAACCTGATGGCTAGTTGGCTTTGGTTCAGCCAGGACGGGCGAGTGAACAACCTGATCAATTAATTTATGCTGCTCAGATCCATCTTAATTTGGAATTGAAACGCAGGGCACCAGTCAAGCACCAGCGTAGACTGTGGATTCACCGTATGCATGTTAAGATATATTAATTAGAGCAGAGAATTTAAGATACAGAAATTTCCTGCCTAGTGAGTGAGCTGGACGGATTAACCGTGTGTAGGTTAACATATATCTAGAACAGAGATTTTAAGGATACAGAAATTTTCCTGCCTGGTGAGTGAGCTGGACGGCATCGACGAATTGAACGGCTGCATCGCCAGTCTGCCAGAGTTTCCACCGCGGCTGCTTCACAATGGCGACGGCCAACCAATCTCTTCACAAAGCTAATACATCTCCTCTTCTTAATCAACCATCGTGGGATAAAGTTGTACTGGAATATACATGATCGGTTTGATCTGTGATTGAAACTTGGAAATAAGATTCAGCGTTTGTAGAGGAATACGATGAGGAGAGCTACACATGCTTTATTGGATCGTACCTTTTCACTGGATCAACTCCACGACATGCAATATTCGCTGATGCGTGAGGTGAGAGCAGCATAGGTAGTAGCCGGCCGGTGAAATCAGCTTCCGGCGGCGGCAGCAAATATGCGACGTTGCGGATAAGATTGGTTTTAGGCTTTCACGGCCAGGTAGGTTAATAAGACGATGGTGGCACGCATGAAAAAACTGTTCGCTTAATCCAAGGGCTGTTAATGCGTGAAACAAATATCGGACGGAATTCGTTTATCCTTCCGTGAGGATTAACGTGGTGCTTTCTACGGTGCCTCCAATTAGTAAATATAAGATCTCAGTTGGCCCCAGAGTCATTAAATTTGCAGTTAGAAGTGAGTTACATCTGAGATTTTTAACCATTAGATTTACATCACCATTTGTGTAATCTGTGAGTTGCAACTGAAATTTTGTGTTACAAGTGGGTTGCAACTAATTTTTTTCTGGTGATACATAGTTGCAACTCAGTAATCATTAAATTTGCATCATGGTTCGTGTGACGTGTGAGATGCAAGTGTATTCCTAGCGAAGATATCTTCAGGAAGTCTTCATGCAGCACGACAGGTCAGGTCGGTTGGACCTTCTAGAAGAGGGTCAGTCGGTAAGGAGTGTCTTAACATCATGAGCTGGCAATGGTGCGGATCCATATGATTATGGCCTAAACCCACTTATATATCTCCGACAAGTGAAAGACAACCATAGTTTTAAAATATATTGGTCCCCTGACATTCCCATATGCTTCAATCCCTATAGTCACGAGAGGCATTCTGTTACTCTAGCCTCCAATGTACAGGTTTCTCAACGTATTACTAACTCTATTGTGTGATCCACACGTGTGGTCATATGATGGGTACCAAAGGACAATAACATAACAATATACAACTCAAACCAACCATAAAGATTCACCAATTAACCATAGGTTTCAGATGTACTATTCAAACATAATAGAGCTGCTATAGATGATCGGTAAACAATTTATAACATCAAACATCATGTTCAACTAGAGGATTACAGAGCTTTGTGAGAGAGTGGACCATTGTAGAGAGGGAGGAGATTTTGATGAAGGCGCCACCTCGAGGGGTGGCGCAGGGCGGGCGCGGCCGCACCGACTGCCTAGGGGAGCGGTGGACCATAGCCTTGTTCCTCTTTGAGTTCTTGTTGTTGTAGAGTAGCTAGCCCTCCCCCTTGTAACGTCGATGCGGTAGGAAACGATGCACCCGGGAGTGAAAGGGCATTTCCCCTTCCTAAGTGGTTTTAGGTGTTATTTACACAACATAAGTGAAAATGTTACCGTGTGCTAAAGTACTTCAGGTGCAATTGATGAACTGCACAAGACGGTGGTTGACCCCTCAAAAAGGAGAAAAGATCGAAGAAAGTGGCCCGTAGATTTAATATTTATTTGAGTCATAGGGAAACCATACTATCAAGAGGTGTTTCTCAATGGAAGGTTTGGGAAATCATTTACCTGCACATAACCATACATGCACCCAGATCCTTGCTGTAAAAACATTGGTGGAGTCAAAACTCTAGCGGATGTTGGAAACAGCCCGAAGACTCTGGGTTGCTAGACCGGAGACTCCGGTGTGTAAACACCGAAGACTTCGGACTCAGGGCAACCAGAGTCTCCAGCCTCATTATTTTGGATCTTGGCCAAGAGCAAGTGGCAAAACCCTCGGATGCCCTTCCGTAGTATGGCCAAAGACAGTCCGGAAACTTATCGAAAGTCTTTGGCCCGCCCGGAGTTTCTGGTCTCTCGTGACCGGAGATTTCGTGAAGGCGGAGACTCCTGTCTCTCCAGACCGGAGACTCCGCGGTCAGTTTCTTGCAACGGCTAGATTTTGGGAGACACTATATAAAGCGTTCTTATACCTTGGGGAAGGCACCACGATCAGAATATCTTCACCCACCATTGTAGGCAAACTCCATTTTCCTAAATCTCTATCTCTCTACCCAATCAAACAACTTGTCCTTCTACAAATTGGGAGAGTTGACCTAGATCTACACTTTCATCGAAGTAATTTGATTTACCCCTCCATTCCATTGAGAAACTTGTTACTCTTGGGTTCTTTGAGACCATTGACGGAACTGGTCATCTCCGTGGCTTTGGGAGCCGCCAGGACTTGTTGGGAGCCTCTAGTTGAGATGTGGAGCGTGCCTCAACCTTGTCTGTAAAGTTTTGGTTGACGCCTTCAAGGGCAACATATAGTGGCGCGTGGCAGTCCACATTCGTCAGGGGCACGAAAGAGATACAGTGTGCCATAGATGGCTATTTCGGGATCCTTGTGACTCCACACCTCTCCAACGGAGAGTAGCTTCCATTGGGAAGTGAATTTCGGGATAAATCTCTGCGTTATTGTGTGGCTATCTCTTAACCTTCTTTACTTACTTTTTCCTCGTATAACTTGTTTAGTTATCTTATTACTAGCTTGTATCTTTCTCATCATATAGGTTGTTCACCTAGTTGCATAATCTAGAAAACTTATATTTGAGCAGTCCCTAACTTGAGAAAATGAGGTAAAATTTGTAGCCACCTATTCACCCCCTCTAGTAAACCTCTTTGATCCCTTTTGGGAGGGAAAATGGCGCCGAGCATCGCCATCGTCCGACCCGGGAGACCCAGATCTTAGGTTTCTCCGGAGCAGCCAGAGCGAGTAGACGAGTGCTGCAATGACAATGCTTATGAATACAATGATGCAAAGATGTCGTCATTGTCCACCATGACCAAGGTCGGCATGGTTTTCACCCGTAGCCACGCCTCCACTTCCTCACTGTTGGCAATCAACATACCAGATCGGGGCGGACCCAGCCGAAGTGGACACAACGCCGTGGCCCTCGATTGCCGACCAGAATCTCCACGAGCAGTAATGGGGTGTGGGGGTGTTACCACCCCACCCCATGGCAACAAGACGTAGAGGGCATAGGACAAACCATTTTTTTTGACCTAGGCGTAGGAAAAATCATGATATAAAGGCAGCTGGGCTAATAGGCGGCGGCAAGGTTAGGTGTAGAATTAGGTCTGGAAGTAAGAGGATGTAAGATAAAAACGATCGAGTTCTATTAAACCGTAATTTGTCCGAGTATTTTACTTCTCGTGTGTTCCCGGGCACAACGAAACACGGCTGTAAGTTTGTAGGGGTGGGTAATTTTAAAAGATGTTCACCCAAAAAAGTGTGAATCCCCCGGTCTTGAATGCATCCGGAACAAATCAGCCTTCGAAGTTTGAACCTACATACTATGCCCTACATTGCATAATATAAGATGTTTTTTTTTTTTTTGCGTTTTAATGAGCTTTATTGATTATGTGATAGGATTACAATCACTCCTAAGAGTATCAGCGAGGAAACCTGGGTTATAATTGATCCACAGGCACCTCCTCCTCTCACTACTAGCTTGTTTTGCACATAAATGGGCGGCGTTATTTGCATCACGCCCCACCGAGACAATGCGACAGCTAGCTAAAGCTCTCTTGATCTCTCTAATTTCCTGACAGATGGCCGTAATCTCTGAAGTATTATTTGTTTCATCATTGCACAACTGCACTGCTATCTTGGAATCACTCTCAATGATCACCTGAGAATATCCCCGCTCCAAAGCGTGTCTCGCACCTTCACAGATGGCCATTGCTTCCATGCAGAGCGCACTGGCAGCATGTTCTCTCCAACATGCTTGAGCTCTAATCATGATTCCTGTATGATCTCTCACGATAAAGCCAGCGCCTCCATTCATGGCCGGGGTGAAGAAACTTGCATCTGTATTGATTTTGATTATCCCCATATCCGGTGCCTTCCATCTTTCTTTCAGCTTGGGGATCTTTGCTGGTTTGTCTCGCGATAGTTGGGCCAAGTCCAAGGTCGTCTGCATGACCCATCGGGCTGACTCGACAACCGATCGCCCCGCCTCACCATGCTTACGAGCATTCCGCTCCTGCCAAGCTGCCCAGCTTCCACATAAAATCATGCATGTTTGTGATTCAGACAGGACCTTACCATCAACCATGTCCAAAGCCCAAGTATCAGGGTGGAGAGCTGGAACACTTACACCAGAGGTCATCTTCAACTCTGCCCAAAATAACTTGGCCCAGGTGCACTCAAAGAAAGCGTGGTAGATGGATTCCTCCTGCCCGCAATTCTCACAGAAAGAGATGTGTTCCATATGACGATGCTGTAAAATTTTCCTTGCTGGTATAAAGTTGTTGATCACCCGCCACCAAAAAGCCCTAACCTTGGGAGGTACAGGCAACTTCCAGAGCTTCTTCCAGCAAGGATTGGTCGACTCCCCAGACCCCGAAGGTTGGTCTGCAATTTGCGCTGTCGCTAGCATGCGGTAAGCTGACCGCACGGAGAACTGACCCGATTCCTCCAAAGACCACGCCCATGTATCCTCTGCATATCTACCGAGTGGAATTTGACGGATAGCTCTCCTGTCAGTTTCAATAAAGTTTTCCTCCAGTTTATCCTCAGACCAGCACATGAGATTGTTGTCAATTAGTTCCTCAACCATTGTAGCATTTGCTTCAGGCTTCCTACACAAAGGTCGGCCCTGCACATTATCTGGAATCCACGGATCAGAGAAAATCCGGATGTTGCTACCATCCCCAACACGCTTAATGAGCCCCTTGCGGAGAGCTTCTCTTCCATGAAGAATAGCGCGCCAGACATGAGAGGATCCTTTTTTCCTGCCTGCATCCATAAAATCTTGCTGGTGAAAGTATTTACCCCGTAGCACTTTCGCACACAAAGAATCGGGCTTCATCATCAATCTCCAGCCTTGTTTCGCTAGCATGGCTTGATTGAAAAGTTGAAAATCTCGAAAGCCCATCCCTCCAACAGATTTCGGGATGGCAATATCACACCACTTCTTCCAGTGGATCTTCCTCTTCTTCTCGTTACCTCCCCACCAAAATCTGGCCACCACACTAGTGATCTTCTTGCACATTTTCTTGGAGAGTTTAAAACAGCTCATTGAATAGGTCGGGATAGCTTGGCATATAGCCTTTACAAGCACCTCCCTTGCCGCACCATTCATGTTTTTGGCAGCGAACCCATTCACAAGCTTCTTGATCCGAGTAATAATGTGCTCAAAATGATCGTCTGAAGATCGACCTAGAGCTGTTGGGAGCCCCAAGTATTTCTCCACTAAGGCCTCAGCCTCAATATCAGAATGCTCATGTACATCCCTTTTCATGTCATCCGTGCAGTTTGCACTGAAGAAGATTGCTGATTTCATCCGATTCACCAGCTGCCCGGAACCGATCCTATAAACTTCAAGAATATTTTTCAACCGATTGGCACTAGCAGCTGAAGCTTGTATGAACACCAGACAGTCATCTGCAAAAAGGAGGTGGGAAAGCCAGGGGGCATGAATCCCCACTCTAATTCCTCGTGACAAATATTGTGGCCCAGAGAACTTCAGCAGACTAGACAGTCCCTCTCCACAAAGCAGGAATAGATAGGGCGATAAAGGATCCCCTTGCCGGATCCCTCTGGTAGGCTTGAAAAAGTCAGAAAAACTGCCGTTCATCCGAACCGAAAATGAAACAGTTTCCACACATCTCATAATCAAGCTGATCCAGCTTGAAGAAAAGCCTAGCTTCTCCATGATAGCTCGCAAATAAATCCACTCAACACGATCGTATGCTTTCGCCATGTCTAGCTTGATCGCACAGGCCCCACTCTTTCCTTTCTTCTTCTTTAGATAATGAATACTTTCATAGGCTGTAATGACATTATCAGTAATCAATCTCCCCGGAACAAAAGCACTCTGCTCCTCAGATATAATCACATCCAAGACCGGTCTTAGGCGAAGGGCTAAAACCTTAGACGCAATCTAATATAAGATGTTTTAGATATTTCAATATGTACTATGCGGAGCAAATTGAGTAAGTCTACACGCTAAAATACGTCTATATAAATCCGTATGTTGTCCACATTAGAATACCTAGAACATTTTATTATGAAACAGAGGGAGTACGTCCAATCCTCAGCCGGAACGGAGCATGAAACTTCAAATGTTTTTTTTTGACAGTATGAAACTTCAAATATTGATGGAACGCATACGCCATAGGGCGTGACCGCCACCGCTAGCAACAGGTACAATATAGGATCATCACGAACCATCCGATGGGCCCAACTTCGCGCCGCCTTCATGAACGAACGAACACGATCACGCCACGTCAGACCATCGCTCCTCCCTAAAACCAACACGGCATCACTTCACCACCCACGCCGCGCAGACCCAGAGACGACGGAGAGAGAGAGACCGAGACGGGCGTGCCGTGACATGGCCCCCACCGCCCTCCTCCTCCTCGTCTCAGCCGTCGCCGCCCTCCTCGCCTCCTCCGTCTCCGCCGCGTCGTCCCAGGAGCCACCGGCGACGCCGTGCGCGGCGGCCATCGTGTCCTTCTCGCCGTGCCTCGCGCACGTCGCGGTGGTGGCGTCCCCCGCCCTGCCCGCGCCCGCGCCCACCACCGCCTGCTGCGCGGCGTTCCTGCGAGCCGTCTCCACTGGGGACGGCGAGGCCGGAGGAGGGGAGGGATGCTTCTGCCACCTGCTCCGCGACCCGCTCCTCCTCGGCTTCCCCGTCGACGCCGCCCGTGTCGGCACGCTCCTCCCCGCCTGCGCCTCCGCGGACGCATCCCCCGCCACCACCGTCGAGGCCGAAACCCTCTTCGCCGACAAGTGCCGAGGTGCGAAACTTGTCCTTCCTCCTCCGCTGCTCCTCCATAGATATGTGATGTCCTTGCAATATGTGCATGCTTCGGTCGATTGCCGTGCACACCCTATGCGCTTGCGGTAGCGGTCCCGTTGATCACGCATCAGAATAGAACTATAGAAGTTACTTAATGATCTCCATATTATTGTCTCCTGCGTCCTTGTACAACCACAATGGTGGCTGTAGATGCGGATTAAAGGCGACCTCTAGATGCTACTACTCTTGCATTTCTGAATTCTGAACTAGTGCACCGGGGGAGAAACACCTGGGATTATTTGTTAAGGAGAAGATCCTGATAGGCCCATAATTATCTGATGTCCCCGAAGCACAGGATTGCTTTTGTACTCTTGCTACAGTTAGTCATGGCTACTGATCACTTAAGCAGTTTGTTATTTGTTGGATTGCTTGAATGCTTGTTATATACTATGAATTTCACACAATTTCTTGCGATATTTACAGTTAGTTAAGGTGGCGTCACTTGGTGGTTTCTCTTAAAAAATTCACAAAAGTAAATCATAAAATTGAAGATACAAGTGTGTTAGTATTCGCTAACTCGATTTTCCAATTGAAGCAGAGCTCAAGTCACTGCCTGAGATGCATTTTGCACCTCCATCGCCACCTCCCGCGCCAAAACTTTCTGCAGGTAAACCAATTTTCTGCACTTCTATGATTGGATGAATCAGTGTTCAGTTATGCTATTCTGAAGAATAAAACAGTAGGCATTTTGGCAGACATGCCATATGTTCTCTCGTTGTGTGTCCAGGCGAAACCTGAATTCGTTTTATCTTGAGGTGTTCAATCCAGTTCGTATTCTATGTTGCAACTGTACTGGTTCAAAGTTAACTATAGAATAGAACATCTAATTTTGCACCTCATACTCTCTACTTGTACTTGAAACCTATGTTCTCTTCAGTTATAAGTGTGCCTACTAATCTCAGTATCGAATCTCCTCCTGCTGGTACTGTCTGCTTTGCGTGCATTGCTCTGTAAAGTGGTGGCTGCACCTTCTAGCCTGTTAACCTGAGCAATCCATTTTGGTCGTTTCAACACTGGAATGTCCTTCTTGCATCGTCGTTCATACTTCATGTGCTTAAGTTAATCTGCTGTGCTTGCCTCTGCAGCGACCGTTCCAGGACCAGCGTCCCCGGCCCCGAAGATGGAGGAGCATTCGACATCGACGACACCCGTGCCACCTGATCAGCAGTCGGGATCGGTTGCCTTGTGTGCCTGCCGGGTTTTCCTTGTGGCGTTGGTCTTCGCAGCGGCAGTCTTGATCACGCTGCAGTTCTGATAGATGTTGGCCATTGCTTTTTTTGGGAAAGCTTTTGATACATACCTGTGCCTGCTGCGTCATTCTTGGTTGGATCCTTTTGTTGCATAGGCTGAGGCTGTCACTTCATACAGTACATGACATGATGCCTCTAAACTCTTCCGAACCGGTGCAGTTTGTTCGCATGCGTTTTCATGATCTGACAGGATAGTGCAAGTAACTGTTATCCGGTGACATGCACGCACGGTTGTAAACATTCAGATAATCTGAGTTAGATGAGTACAATACAGTTTAGTTTCTCTGGTTATTGTCTCTCTGAATCTGCATGCCGGTTTATTGTGCTCGTTCAGAGAAAGAGAACTTTTTTCAAGAACATGCAAAAGATTTGCTTGTCATATGGCATTAAGGTAGAAGAAGAGTTACAGGGTACAACATTATTAGGGATGTAAACGGATCGGATCGGGTTTTGTCTATTACCATATCCTTTACCACATTTTTTTATTGGATTTGGAGCGGAGCAGATAATTACCGGTTGCGGTTTTTGGGGCGGATATTTTTGGTCGCTGATTTGGAACGGAAACAGAGCGGACTTGGGATGGAAATAAAATTAAGCGGATCGGTACGGGCATAAGTATATTGTCAAACCATACAACAGAAAATAACCGTCCCACAACCTAGTAACCTAATTAATTATACTGTATAGTTTGTATAACAGATATGTAAGTGAGTTGGTGTTCAAGGATGAACTCGACAACTCACTAATGACAAATTGGGATTTATTAGGTTAGACATTTGGGTACATAAATTGGATTATTTAATTTTTGGATAATCCATATTCGAAGCTATTTGATATACCGTATCTGGGTGTCAAGTTCGGAATCAGATATCCTTATCCGTCGGATTTCTTCAAATCGGATATGGCTTCTTAAAACGGTTTCAAATCGAATACGGTGCGGAAATTATCCTATCCGTTTACACCCCTAAACATTACACATTACAGATCGATCATTGCACAGCTGCTACAGACCGCAGAGCAAAACAACTACTCCTAGATATTGTCCGCGCAGTGGCGAAGGAAGACTCAAAATTTAGGTAGGGCGGAGTAAAAAGCATCTAGCACTACTATTTAGTTAGAATAATTGGTTTGTGTGTGTGTGTGTGTGTGTGTGTGTGTGGGTGGGTGGGTGGGGGGATTGCCCCCTTGCCCCATGGTAAGATGTTAAAAGAATTTAAAATAATTTTAAAACATGAATATGCAAGTTTCCATTGTCCAATGAAGTTACCTTATAAATACCGTCAAAATTCACTCCAAGTGGCTTCAAGCACATTATTGAAACGTCATTAAGTTAGACCGAACTCTCCTTCCAAATTCGTGGATAACAAGAATTCATGGTTAATGAGTTGGACTGATTTCTCGCACTTGGAATATATCTATTATATACTAAAAGCAAAATGAGTTAGTTTTAGAGCCACCACGTTAAGCCACATCATCCCTATTAATTCTGACAGTTAGATTGAAAATTGGTGGTTAGGATTTAATTAAGTGTAGACACGGTGAATTACCTAATATATAGACACTTTTTTACGTAACTGTGTAGACACGTTAATTTAAAAGATTTTATATAGGTACGTGACCACAGCTGGACTCTTTTTTTTGGTGACGTGAGAGGTTTGGACTCTTCATTCAATGCGTGCAGCGCCATTTTGTACAGGGAATATACAGTTTTTTTTTAAATCAAGGGAATATACAGTTAAGTTAAAAGAGGATTATTCAGTCCTGTAAACAGTTTGACACAGCTTATGTCGAGAAGAAGCAACAAATGTTCAACGCACTACTTTTAGAAAAGTACGGATAGCTGCGACGTTAAAAAAAGCTCTACATGCTATCTACTCGATCTGGCTGGAACGATGTAGCTGTCAAGAAAAAAAATCCATCAAAATATGTACGCAAGCAAAAGTATACAACGCTAGCTGATTTTTCAAGAGGATAGCAGGATGCATGTTTAATTGTTCTTGGTATCCTTAAATGTCGTGTCAATTAGTTGTTGATTTGTAGACTAACTGAAAGAAAAATATAGGCAAGAAATAATAGTATAAGGCATGCTTCACTGCATACCCCTGGCAAAGTTGGCAGAACTTAGAAGGCTAAAAAATACAATGCTCAACCGGGTAGCCCGCCCTAATCCATAGCCAAGGCCTAGGGCAATGGCGGGCGATGCTGGCGAGGGCTCCTTTTATACCAGCTGACAGTTTGGTGCCCGCTTATGTATGCATACAACATTACATATGAACATACAAAAATATGTGCCCTGTTTTTTAGCATACATACGAGTCATACAAGCCTATATCGGGACCTACGTGAAACCCATATCCATCCCAGACCTCAATTAGCGAAAAGGTATGAAGCGATCTAGAGCGTCAATGTGTTTCACTGAGCTTCTTCCCAGGGGGTATGTAGGGAAGCAGAACCCAAAATATAAATATGAATAAGGTAGTGGTCTAAATATCCGTGATCCAGGCAAATATTTAGCCTGGACGACGCCACACCAAATAGTTCTTCATAGATGTATAACATCGACTCTTCCATTAATATGATGGATATTTTTTTATAGTAGACCACAATTGATAGATGTCAATAAAAGTATACATAAATATAATATCCTACCATATTCTTTACATTACTTAAGCATATTTTTAACAACTCTAAAACAATATAATAGTGACAAACCATATCTTACTCTAAACATCGCACAAATGTATCACCAAATATAATCTAAATTCTAAAACACATTATGAATTGGATTCTATAAACTGATCTACTATCACCATGTATATAATGATATGTGTACTTAATGATGTGTGATTTCCCCCCAAGTATTAGAGTCACTTATCCATGTATTTATTATCAAAGAAGTTTTCTCAGACATGTGATATTTTGTCCAGCACACTATGGTGACCATAGAATTATATTGTTTGTGCCAAAACGCCTCTCCCTTATTATTCTCGATATAAATATATGTAACCACAAATATATTCTCCGGAAACTTTCAGATGTAGCCCTCGCATTTGCGAGGGCCACTGTGCTAGTTATATCTAAAGTAAAGACATCGGTATGACAAAGTATAATAAAATTCAAGTGTGAGATTGATCTTATGATAGCACTTTGCTTTGGTTCATTGACAGATTAGAGTCACCGGTTTGACATCTCGTTTTAATTTTGGTTGCAGCAAAGGAAACACTTTGACAGTTTGTCAAAGAAATATTCATGCGACAAGTTTTGTTAAATGCAAGACAAGTTTCAAAAGAAAAAATCCTAGAGAAATAACAAAGGCACGATAAGTTATGAAACAATTCCGAAGATATATCATTTAAGCGATGGTCGAATCGATGGTAATATAGTATATTGCAACATAGAAGGCGTCCACACTATGAAAATAATTAGCAATAACCTGATGTCTTCCCATTTTCTTGATTTGCCCCATTGTGTTACCATTTCACTAAAAGTTAGGATTGTGTTGTCATTTTATGCGCAAATTGATATCTTCCAAGAGAGGTCTCAACCATTATTTTTCCAATTGAGCAAACATGTCTCACATTCTTAACCAAAGACATTGACTGAACCAATACAATTAAAACTCTAGATAAATAAGATATACAAATCCAAAGTACCATAAACATAATCCATCGAATAACTAAATTTGGTTTCGGCCACCTCATAAACTGGCCAAAATACTCTCAATTCCTACCTGAATACCCCACCTAGAACATTTTTTAGAGTCGTATTTTGTTAGATATAGAATTAGCTATTGCAAAGAGAAGATTTGATTTCATACTAGACTAGACCTAGTCAATCCTTTCAGTTCAGAATCACTTTTGTGCAGTGTTGACTAAAATAAGCATAATTTTCTCATAAAGAGTCCTTTTTTACGTATGATCACTCAAATTGTTCAGAAAAAACATGTGCATATTAATGTTTTTGTAAAAAAACAAGGTAGGGCGTCCGCCCTACCTTGTCCTACTGGAAGCTCCGCCCCTATGTCTGCAAAAAATGCAACTCCACACCTAGTTGGATGTCTCCAACAGCTTTACGATCCGTGCACAAATTATTAATAATTTTTAAAATATCAATATATTATCAATAATTTTCGGATTTACGCAATTTATTTTTTGGATTCAAGTACTAACAAGAAATTATCAGACATGAATTAACAAAAAAAGTTAAAACCATGTATTAACATACTTTTTTGTTTTATCAATACATCAATTAGTAGGAATCATATCAATGTAAACTCAAGGATCATGATTGTCGATGGATATCCAATTAGGTGTGGCATCGCCGCATTGATTCTCCGTCCCTCTTTTAGCCCGCGTCCAGAGGTCAAATTCCTCTCTAATCCGTGTAACGATCATGCCCTCATTTGCCTGCTTTCTCTCAAAGTTTTTATCATTTCTTTACAAATTCCAACCACAGCTCCCGCTTTGTTTTTTCACTATACATAACTGTGCAGTACGCACGAACAAATTCAGAGTTACGCACTTGGAATCAAGCAAAAGCAGGAGTAGATAACATTAAAATTTTGCCTGTGGCTTTTTCTCTAATAAATTACAACATTGAAATTAAGCGAAAACAAGAGTAGATAGCATAATCAGCGGAATATAGCATTACATACATGTCAACGGTGTGTGATCAACATCAGTGTGCCGGCAGAATAATCTTCTACGCGCGGCTCGTAAGCACTGACAGTACCCCTGCTGCCAAGATGAAGTAGGCGAGGAGCTGAGAGGATATCCCGCGACACAGCCTCCGGTGGGCGCTGGACGGGTAGTACTCCCGCGGGTACATCTGCCCCGGCGTTTCGTACGTGTTACCCCACGGATAGCCGTAAGTCCCAGTCGCCGGTGTAGGGTAGTACCCCGGCGTCGGTTCCGGCTCCGACGGAGGAGTGTAGTAGTACACCGGCGTCGGCTCAGGCTTCGCCGACGGCGGGTAGTACACTGGCTTCGGCTCAGGCTCCGACGGCGGTGGGTAGTACTTCGGCGTCGGAATTGGCTCTGGCTCCGGCTCCGGCTCGGCCGGTGGCGGGTGGCGCGTGGGCACCGCCGGCGGGAGCGGGTGTGGATCCACATCGCAGACGCACGCGAGGCACTTGCACTTGTCGTCCGTCACTTCGCCCATTGAAGGAGACACCACCATCACTAACAACATGGATGCTAGGATTACTGCCCAGAGAGGCAGCATTTGGCTCGATTGTCTCATGTTCTTGTGTCAAAGATTAGGAAACATACCTTACTAATCAGTAAGCTGTGATGCCGTATATGTATGTGAACTGGACAACCGAGCTTTAGTTGGTGCATATCCTAAATCGGTTTTGGTATGCTGGTGCAACTACTGCTAATTTCTAAGGTGCATCCGTGCATGTGTGCGTTACACGCTCTGTTTCAGCAAGACTCGGAACCAAACCAAATATTAGCGCTTAAATTTAATCTGTTCGGTTGTTCTCGTTGCAAGTTACTCCTCTACTGATGTTTTTTTTGACGGGAACAGATATTCCATTAAACTTCAGCCATAATGTCACTGGCTAACAAGCTTACAACACACATGGGGGCCTCATCCACCCAAAAGGAGTCCTCAGACTCGCTACTAACACCCAAATTTGCTAGGTTATGAGCTACAGAATTACACTCACGCCTACTAAAGGAGAATAAGCAAGAACTAAAATTTAACAAGCACAAGCTTCTTGCCTCCTTCACCAAAACGCCGATCATAGCTTTGTCGGAGTTCCTGGTCTTCAGGGCACTCACCAGAGTGGAGGAATCAGATTCGAAAATCATTCGGTTGGCCCCAATATTGATTGCTCCCTCAATGGCCGCTAGGCAAGCGACAACTTCAAAATGTAGTGCATCCCTCAGGTGCACAGATTTTCCCGCACCAGCAGCAACAAATTCGCCCGTCTGGTCACGAATGATATAACCCTAGCCCCCAACATTTGTGGACTGATGAAAGGCTCCATCGAAGTTTACCTTGACATAATCTTCAGGTGGCCTAGTCCAGACATGCTTATCAGGAGGTTTTGGCGGTTTTTCCGGAGCCTTTAGATAAGAGAAGTCCACAGCAAGCTTCTCTACCCAATGACACACATCTTGTGGTTTCGAGAAGGCCTCCCCAGCATTTGCCTTGTTTCTTACACTCCACCATTCCCACATTAGGATTAAACTTCTCATCTTGTCTTGCTCATTTTCCTTCCACAATGCAGCCAACATCTCATGTGCCGAGCCACAAGCCACCAAAGTTTCCCTAATTTTCCCAAGCCCCAAAATACTCCAGCTCTCTTTCACTTTCTTGCATTTCAGAAAAGTGTGGCCACCATCCTCATTCAGCCTATTGCATATTGGGCAGAGGGTATCCAGATCGACCCCCAATTTTTTAATCTTCATTCTGTTTGCCAGGCTATTATGAGCCAGACGCCACACAAACATTCTTAGTTTGTTTGGTGCTTTAAGCTGCCAAATCTGCTTCCAATTGACCCTCATCATCTCAGCTTCGGGATTGTTGGAGGAGCATTCTGCTTCCCTCCCAAGTCTTCAATCCCTCAGCTTGACCGCCAGTTTGTAAGCTGATTTCACCGAGAACTGACCTTTAGGATCAAAATGCCAAGCCAAGCTATCAACCATGTTCTCGCACAGACTAATAGAGAGAATTGATTTTGCATCGTCTGGGTGAAAGCAATCCTGAACGAGGGAGACATCCCACCCTCCGGTTGCCGGGTCAATAAGGTCCGTCACTTTAGTCACCAGAGAAAGGCCTTGGGTTGTTTTTGGCCTCCTAGTGTCACCATCCGGGAGCCACGGATCCGTCCACACCTTGACGTTGGAGCCGTCCCCAATTCTCCACACTAGCCCCTCTTTTAGGAGGTCCACCCCTTTTAGAATGCTACGCCAAGAGTAGGAGATCCCCGGACTCACAGCAGCCTCCAGAATGCTACAATCTGGGAAATATTTAGCTTTGAGCAGTTTACCACAGAGTCAGGTTCTTGAATCAGCCTCCAGCCCTGTCGAGCCAGCATGGCCATGTTGAACAGGTGCAAATCTCTAAAGCCGAGGCCACCCTCACTTTTTGATTTCGTGAGACATTGCCAACCCAGCCAATGGTGCCTCTCATCCTCCTGATTATTCCACCAGTATCTACAGACCATAGAGCAAATCTCATCACAGAAAGTTTTAGTGATATCGAAGCAAGACATTGCATAGATCGGGATAGCCTGAGCCACAGCCTTCACCAAAATCTCCTTCCCAGCTCTAGAAAGAAATTTCTCTTTCCACCCTTGAATCAGTTTCCAAATCCTCTCCTTGAAATACCCAAACGCCTTTGATTTTGAGCGGCCCAGGTACACAGGCAGTCCCAGATATCTCTCACTATAGGCTTCATCCCTAATGCCCAGCAAGTTTTTGAACTTCCTCTCCTCTACTGATGTTAGTTTGCTTTATCACGCTTCATTCGGCCTGATAGGCCCAGACTCGGCCCGTGAACAATAGCAGCAGGTTCTAGAGCAAGACACGTACTCTGTCCTTTTTTTATTGGAGGCAAACGTGTCAAAAAGCGTTTGCTGTTGAAATAAATACAAGTATACGCAAAACACCACGCCATCACCAGACACACGCAATAAGCTCAAGATCTGTACAAATGCAACACCAATTCCTAATGTCACACGATCGTACAGAATAAGCTGGTCATTGAGCTATGTACGCCTATCTACGCAAAAACTAGAATGGAGAACAAAAACCCTCTCGTCAACTTGAAACCTACAGTATGTACCATCTACTTTATTCCCCTGATCCGTGCATCCCAAGAGCGCTGGACATCACCAATTACCTCCTTGACTCTGCAATTCAGTCAGTGCCTTCACATCGGTGATCCTTGTGATTTCTGAAAGCTATGAACATCTGGATGTACGGATTGCAATGCAGATCACCCAAGTGCTTAGCATCCAGAGAAAGCCGTACGGCTGAAGCACGCTGAGCTGCTGAACCCCTGGGGCCGCACGCTCGAGGATGATCGACGCTGCTGCTGCCCGCCGCTGGTGAAGAAGCTGTTTGGTGTTGGTGGTGCAGGTTGGGGCGCGGCGAAATCCTGCATCATCCCATTGAGCATCGATTGAAGTTCGCCCAGGGAATACACGGGCTCCTGCAAATAGTGAAACGAGTGTTTGTTATGAGATCGGATCGAGTCGCATACTAGTTTCCGGCAAGCAGAACCAGTGTCTCTCAACAGATATCCGGGATACTTCTACCGGGATTTGACTAAACTTTGGAGAAAAGAAATGGTGGCGGTGGCATGCAACACAATTTCTTCACCAAAAATATCATGATTGTTCTAGATTCTTAAAGATTTTTTTTCTACATGGTTCCAATACTGCAGCGCATCATATCCCCGGATTTTTTTTCTTAGTAAAAAAAAGAGAATACGAGTTCCTCTGTTCTGCAGTTCGAACATACTACTAAACTTGGAGTCAATTCACATTAGTTAGTTAATAATTACCTCTCGGCCGACTGTGGCCATGAGCGAGAGCATCTCCTGAAGGAAATCGTGGAAACCCTGACATCACAACAAGGCAAGCTTAGTTAGATGGTTGCTCTTGATCCAGAAAACATACGAGCAAGAGTTTAGAGCAAGGAGATTGATTACCTCGACCTCCTCTTGGTCGTCGTCAAGGGATCGTACATCCCGGCGTCGTAGAGCGCCCTCCTCTGCTCGTCCGACAACACTGCAAGAAACAGAACATTTCGAACGTTAACACAAACACCAACCATGAAGAAGCATATAGAAGCGAGAACAGTGCACTACCGTACCCTTGTACGCCTCGTGTATCTGCTGGAACCTGGCCTTGGCTTCGTCCGCCCGCGCCGGATCCACACGGCCATTCGCGATCTTGTCCGGGTGCCACCTCTGCGCCATGACATAAACAAACAGAGATCGAATTAATTCCGAGATCGAGAAGATGAACGTCAATCTCTGCTTCGATCTCCGGCCTAAAACCGAACCCATACTTTACTCACCATGGCGAGGCGGTGGTATGCGGCGCGTATCTCGGCGGCGGACGCGCGGGGGTGGACGCCGAGCACGGCGTAGTAGGAGGACCGGTACTGCGACTGCGACTGCATCTTGATCCTCTCCCTTCTTCTATCAATGCTATCCTCCAAGCTAGCAACACACGATCGCCGATCTCACGTACGCCGGGGTGTCAAGCGTTCTTGCTACTGGTGCTTCGATGGCGACCTGATGAAAATGGGAAACGTCGCAGAGGAGGGAGGTGTCGTATATAAAGGCGTGTCGCGCGGAGGTGGGAGGAGGGAAGAAAGGTGGAGAGGATAGACGAAGCGTTGCGAAGGGGAAGGAGTTGAAGCCGGGTTGGGCTTGGGCGCTCAGCGCGGGAAAGGGGAAAAAATATCTCGCGTCCTGAGCGTTCTGGAACGGCCGACCGTCGCCACCTCATGCTTCCTGGCCTGCGGCTGCGGGCCGAGCCAAGATATTTTCGGCTGCGTCCGGTTTCTGTGGCTGCCGGAGACGGTGGGCCCACCGGCCGGCCTGTGTCCGGCGTGGTTTTGATCCGGTGGGGCCAGCACGCCTGTGTCCACGTTATATTTGTGGTTATTGTTTTCATAGTTACACTTTTGAGTTTGGTTTCCAGTAAGTAAGTCTATGCTTGATATTAGTGTGAGAACCGGTCAGGTCGGAAAAGGTGCCCAATTCACAATTTATAATCTGCCACACCTGTAATTACGATAATGCACGCTCCAACATAACCTTTATAAATCCTAGCGAAATATGGATAATCTTCCTATTTCCAATGCATGCAATGCAAGGTATGCTACCACATGGGCGAAGGGAGATCAATACACGTACGGTTATACAAATGTACACCCATTATTTTTGCAAAAGGTTATATTTTCATGTCTAATTGATCGTATAGAGCAATATACATCAAATAAATTAGGAGAATCATGAGGAAAATTGTTACTTTTACTATACTCTGGACACCCATTGTAAATCCGCCGGCTTCGCCCCTATTCTACCAAGTATCTCAGAAAATCCTCTCGCTGCACCTTGTACCATGCCCCGAGCGTGTCTATAACATTTGGTGGCATCAGATAGCTCAGTCCAAACAATTTTACCGCCACTGTACAAAACATGTACCTGGAAATGGCTGGGCCGCTGGCATGTGGCGTCCACCTATCCGGTTCTATGCGTAGGGCTCATCGGACATTGTCTTGCCCGAAAGTTGGGATGGACACGATGATGCAGTGGCGGAGCTCAGTGAAGGCCGACCTGGGCCATGGCCCGTCTAGCCCAAGCGAAAACACTAAAGAAATCGATATAATTTGGCCCATGAAAGAAAAAATTGTGGTCTTTATTGGCTGGTGCGTCCAACATTGTGGCTGGAGCTCCGCCAGTGCGATGATGCATGGTATTTTTTCAGAGGTGCCAGACCGATGTGTTGTGGCCCTGGCAGAAATTTCTGTTCATGCCCCTTAGGTTGTTCAGGAGCTATCAGAGGCGTCGGCAGAGATGTTGTTCTCTTGAAGCTCTATGTCCGTTTAGCGTTCCCTCAAACAAAAAAGAATGTCCATTTAGCGTGTTGCTTTATATATTAGCAGAGGAACAAACTTAGTCCAACCACTGAGGACGTCTGAATACGATCTCTCAGAAATTGGGACTCTAGATCGGGAGGCGAGGAGCTCCAGCATTCTAAACTTTGACGTTTTTTAGTTCTGTTACGTTTTTTAGTTCTGTTTTTACCGCCGCGAATGTAATAAGGTTGCCCATGAGCTTGCTCAATATGGAATGGTGCTAGAGTTGGTCTGCGGATCTCGGAGTGGATCCATCAGCTTGTGGTTTAATAAAGCTATATATTCCACGTCAAAAAAAGCAGAGGAAAAGCCTGAATTCTTGTGGTCAATCCCACCAAGCCACCTTGACGGGATGCAACGGTAGGTCGAAAAAGGAATACCGAACTTGGCCGTCTTTTACTAAATTTGGCTGGAGCGAGACGTGCTATATTTGGATACTAGGCGGAACGTGTCAGATAGTACAGTATATGTGTTTGGTCGAACGGCCGGTTGGTGGTAAACTCTGCTCAAATAAGCCGGTAACACGTGTCCACCGTTTGGTTTTTTTCGTCTGCGTTGAATGAACAGGATGCCAGTTTTTTTAAGCTCCTTTATGTCCTGCGTTGAGAATGAGAATGGGACGGCAGCGGCGAAGGAATCGCTTTACCGGAAACATCTGGGCTCTTCTTAGTTTACCATGGCTGAACTGAATGGCAGCGAAGTGGTACACGTACGGGCAGGGAAGAAAAATATCCCGGAGGCAACACAAAAGATCTCGACAGACGTCAAGCCGCGAATCTCCAAGCCTACGTTGCAGGCTTATGAAAGAAAGTTCCCGACCCTTTTTTTTCGCTTAGCTTGATAATGATCGCCAACCCTGGAGTCACCACTACGCATGTCTTTGCCCCAACGAAGCGAAGAAAAAACCCAGTCCGACCTCTTTCTCGTGACATCTTGGGGCACCCGTTGTGCTCATGCTTCAGGCCGGTTTTGGATATATACGATAGGCCGGAACGGCGTATGCATAGAGTCGTGTCACCTACTGTACGTGCTAGCTATTGGACGGACACGAAGTAAGAAAAATATCTATTTCTGCTACTCTCCCCGTTCCAACTTACAAGACGCGTCACCTAAAACAAAACAAAAAAACTTACAAGACGCGGTATTTTTTTGCTGGTTTTTGATACTCAATTTTGACCACTAATATTGAGAAGAATGTATAAATGGTACAGTTGAATTCGTCTTGCCAAATTATTTCATTTCATATATCATTGTGTTTCATATTCGTCTTGCGGTGGCGGAGTTTGGGGGTGTCGCAGATCCCTTAGCGATGGGCATCCGCTCTAGCAGACGCATTCGAGCGCAAGCTAACGCGGATGACACTCAGATGGCTAGGGCTATGGCCCTGGCTCAGCGTCGGGACTCTACTTCGGGTACAAATCTGAACCCTCCTTTTCTTTGTTGTCTTTTTCCGATGAGCATATTATTGATAAAGCTACTAGGCTAGGAGTTTCTTTGGGAGATTCAAAAATTGCTAATACGAATTCAGCTAGGCTAATTAAAGAATCGGAGGCGAATAGACAACTTCATATTTTGGAGAATAATTTAAATAGAGGTGTAGATGGAGCAAATGACCTAGCGAGCTTAGTGCTTACCAATGCCTCTTGCTTATCAGAGGACATGGCGGAGGAGGAGATGATAGGGGAGGATGTTGATCATTTGGATCTTCTTCCCAAGCCGACTAAGAAAAATAAAAAACGGGCAAAGAAAGTAATCGCTATGTCAGACCGCAGGCGTAGTGCGAGACTGAAAAAACAATCTGTTATCTAAATGTAAGGCTTGAAAGGAGTTTTTTGGAATAGCGAAGGTATACGGGACCCGGGAAACATTTTTTAATTAGAGAAAGTATTAGGGATTTGAAATTGGACTTCATTGCCTTGTCGGAGACAGGAAGGGCTCATTTTTCGCAATCCTTTTTAAACCATCTAGCGGCGGGTCATGATTTTATTTGGTTCTGTCTACCACCTCATGGAGGTTGGGTGGCATGTTAGTTGGAATCAATTCGGCAACACTTCAAGTTCGAAACGTGGAGGCTGGTGACTTTTGTGTAAAGCTTTCCATTAGGTCAAAGGGGGACGGTTTCGAGTGGGTGTTGGTGTCGGTATATGGGGCGGCACAAGATGCACAAAAACCTGCTTTTTTTAGCCGAACTTGCAAGGATTTGTGAAAAAGAGTCGCTGCCAATGTTGGTTGGTGGTGATTTTAATATGATTCGCAAACCTGAAGAGAAGAATAATAACAATTTTAACCCCGTTGGTCCTTTATGTTTAATGCTATTATTGAAAGCTTAAATTTAAAGAGATCGAGCTCACAGGTAGACAGTACACGTGGGCTAGTAGAAGAGAAACACCAACTTTTGAGAAGTTGGACCGGGTTTTGGCGAGCGTAACTTGGGAGCAGAAGTTTCAACTAGCTACGGTATAAGCTTTGACACGAACGGGGTCAGACCAAACACCCTTACTCATTGATGCGGGGATTCAGGCCCATCTTGGAAATGTGGCAAGATTCTCCTTTGAGCTTTCGTGGCTTAGGATAGAGGTTTTTTTTGACATGATAGCCGCTGAATGGGCGGCATTCACTAAAGGTAACTCTCCGATTGAGGTGTGGCAAAACAAAATTAGACACTTGCGTCGGTTTTTAAAAGGGTGGGCTAAGAACCAAAGCGGCAAATATAAAGTTGAAAAAGAAAAGTTATTGAGAGTCATTAATGATCTTGATATTAAAGCTGAGAGTGCATTGCTTATTGTCTCTGAGCGTGAGACGTTGCGAAAAGCCCAAGATCGCATTAGCTCCCTTCGTCGAGATGAGGAGACTAAATGGGCACAAAGGGCTAAAGTTAAACATGTCCAAGAAGGTGGCAACAATACAAAATACTTTCATATGATTGCAAATGGAAAATATAGGAAGAAAACGATTTTTCAACTTGAGCAGACGAGGGAACCATTGTAGGGGAGGATAATTTAAAAACCTACATTACGGAGTATTACAAGCAACTGTTTGGGGAGCCGGCTCCAAATAATTTTACGCTAGATGAAAGTATTAATTCAGATATCCCACAATTAACAACTGAGAAAAATTCCCTTCTTACTGCTGATTTCTCGGTGAAAGAGGTGTATGAAGCTATTTCCCAAATGGAATTGAACAAAGCTCCAGGACCGGATGGGTTTCCGGCTGAATTTTATCAAACTTTCTGGGAAGTAATAAAGGACGATTTAAGGCTATGTTTTTTCAATTTCAGCAAGAAAATTTGCCCTTGTATAAATTAAATTTCGGAGTCATTACGTTACTTCCTAAAAAGGAGAATGCGGTTCAAATACAACAATACCGACCGATATGCCTTCTCAATGTTAGTTTTAAAATATTCACCAAAGTAGGAACTAACAGAATAACGGGAATTGCCCAAAAAGTTATTAAACCTACTCAGACCGCCTTTATGCCCGGAAGGCATATTTTGGAAGGAGTAGTTGTACTCCATGAAACGATTCATGAACTTCACCGTAAGAAAATGGACGGTGTACTTTTTAAAATTGATTTCGAGAAGGCATATGATAAGGTCAAATGGCCTTTTCTCCAACAAGCATTGCGTATGAAAGGATTTGTACAACATTGGTGTAATTCGGTTATGCAATTTATTCAAGGAGGAAGTGTGGGTATTAGAGTTAATGATGACATTGGTCATTATTTTCAAACTAAAAAAGGCCTTAGGCAAGGAGATCCGTTGTCTCCAAATGCTTTTTAATATTGTCGTTGATATGCTGGCCATTCTTATCGCGCGGGCGAAGGAAGATGGACAGGTAGGGGGACTAATACCTCATCTTGTTGAGGGTGGGGTCTCTATTCTACAATATGCGGACGACACTAGCTCAAGTTGAGATTGGCCCGACTGATTCTCCTTTTGGAAAGGTCTCATGCGGGTCAAAGAAGAGTTCTTTAGTAGAGGCTCATTTAAACTTGGGAATGGGCTATCTACTAGGTTTTGGGAAGATACTTGGCTAGGTGACACACCTCTAATGCATCAATATCCATCACTTTACAACATTATTCAACGGAAAAACGTTTCTGTTAACGATGTTTTGGCCACTGCACCCCTCTGAACATTGGTTTTAGAAGGGCATTACTCGGAGGCAAATGGGATGCTTGGTCTCATTTATGTCTTCGGTTGATGGATGTTAATTTGACAGACAACGATGACACTTTTGTGTGGAATCTCACTACGAACGGTAAGTTCACCGTTAAATCGATGTATGAGGATTTGATGAATGGGCATACGGCATACTTGCATAAATATTTGTGGAAATTAAAACTACCCTTGAAGATAAAGATTTTTATGTGGTTCCTTAATAGAAAGTTTTGCTAACCAAGGATAACCTGGCTAAAAGAAAGTGGAAATGATGTACAAAGTGTTCTTTTTGTGGTTTGGAGGAGACAACTGAACACCTTTTTATTTCCTGCCCATTTGCTCAACTCGTTTGGCGTGTTGTTTTTAGTACTTATAATATTCCACCTCCAACTAATATCACAAATATGTTTGGGAATTGGTTGAATGGTATTGATAAGAAGACCAAAGATAGAATTCGCATTGGCGTTTCAGCTATATGTTGGTCTATATGGAATTGTCGAAACAATCTTGTTTTTAATAGATCTTCGAATTTCCATATCATGCAGGTTATTCATATGACAGCTCATTGGATTCATCTTTGGGCGTATCTTCTGCCCCAGGACCAGCGAGAACTTATGGTTACTGGGTCTGCTCGACTCCTGATGGTCGCTCAGGACTTCTTTTCCAGGGCTACGTGGCAGCATTCTAGATGACTTCAAGCGTAGTGGTCTAAATGTTGTCCCTTTTAGATGGTTGATTCATGTCTCAACCTTATGCGATGCTTGAGATGTAAACTCTGAGACTCTCCTGAACTTTGTAATAATTTCAGCTGTGTGCATCAATCGATGCAGAGGCTGGGGATTTCCCCTTTTCTAATAAAAAAAAAAGTACAAATCATGCTCAAACTTGTATATCGTTGACCAGCGAAATATAAGAGCGCCTTATATTTTGGGACAGAGGGAGTTGGCTGCTCAAAATAGGTTGCGGACCGCCGATCGCCTCGCTCGGAGGGGTTGGCAAAATTGTGGGCATTGTCCCCTTTGCAAGCAAGCACCAGAGTCAGCGGCGCACCTCTTTCATCAATGTCTCTATTTCAAAGGATTTGGAATATGTTGAGAACTTGGCTTGGGCTCCCTCACATTATCACCGCCGCGTGGTCTCTGGCCCTTTCCGTCAAAGAGTGGTGGACCAACATGTCTAGTAGTGCCACGCCAAACCGAAAAGAGATGGTCTCCCTCACCATGTTAGCTTGTTGTACCTGATACGTCTCAAACGTATCAATAATTTTTGATTGTTCCATACTTTTTATATATCATTGCCACATGTTTTTATAATGTTTTTTATATTATTTTGACATATTTTATGGAACTAACCTATTGACAAGATGCCCAGTGCTAGTTCCTGTTTTCTGCTGTCTTTTGTTTCAGAAAAGCTAGTCGGGGAAGTTTCTCCGAATCGCCTGAAAAATTAGGAGAACTATTTTTACATGGAAACAAAGCGAGAGCCGGAGGGGAGCTGCAGGGGGCCCACAGCCCCCAGATGCCACGCAGCCGCGGTCTAGGGCTTGGCCGCGGCTGGGGCCCACCTGGCGCCCTCCGGTGCCTCCTCGAGTCACCCTTTCGCCTATAAATTGCCTTTGTCCCGAAAACCCTCGAGACCCGATCATATTTTTCAGAAACATCCGAGGCTACTGTCAGGGGAATAATTAACCCGTGACTCATTCAAGGCCAAAACAGCGACTTCATGATCACGCTATTATTGGGCCACGTAAAAGATGGGCCGATCAAGGATCGCGGCCTGCCAAAGGAAGGCTCCAGAAGGTCGGTGGTAAAACTTGCCTTGGATGACAAGCTTGCAATCGGCTTCGTGTAGAACTCTTGTAACCTAGCGAGTCTCTGTGCATATAAAGAGGACTCGCAGGACTTAGACAGGGTCAAGCTATCAAGCCCTAGAACCCTAGCTCTTACGGCGAGTTCCCAGATCGGATCGCCTCCATTGTAACACCACATATATCATATCAATACCAATCTAGGGTAGGCAGGAAGTAGGTCTTTACCTCACATTGAGGGGCCGAACCTGGGTAAATCTGTGTTCGTCCTTGTACCTGCGATCCCAAGCTCGGAGACGATTGACTCGCGCAAATCCCACACCTACGAAGTCATCCATGACATCTGACATGACAAACCCACGACAGTTGGCGCCCACCGTGGGGCCTACGGTCAAGAGCGTCACGTTCTGCGCAGGATCGATGAAAGGAGCTGAAGATCTCGCCATTGGCCGCATCATCATGGTCGATGGCACGCCTCTCATTGACGATTCAAGCTGGGGACTGATGATCCCGAAGAGCAAGTCTTGATGCCTGCACAAATAACGGGATTTAGGTTGAGACTCCAAGTGCAGAGTGTATAGTAGTGGAAGACAGTTTTCCCCACGAGGGGTGACTCGAGGGTTTAATATCGAACTCTCGGGGAATCTGAAGTGGTAGATTTATCTTCTTATCCTTCTTTTGGTTACCTACAAAACAAGGTTAGATGTTTTGGTCCTCAACCTCACCTGTGGTTGTCAAGCACAAGGTGTAAGAATGATATCAGGATAGTTATGCAATGCAAACAAGAAATAAATATGCAATGATGGTGGATGCAATGTAAATGATATTTTTGGGTTTTTGAATGATGTATGCAAGATGAAAAGTATTTTTGTATTTTCGGATTTAATGATGGCTGAAAATAGAAAAGTGGTATATGGTGTTGGAAAGGTGTTTCTTATGATTAAAAATGGACTGGGGTTCATGGTTTCACAAATGCACTCTCTCTTTATAAAGTGGTAGACAATGGAACACAAAGTTAACATATGAGATTGCAACACAGGGTTTGATAACAAGTTACTTAGATATATGGGCATCACGTCCTAACATAGAGATCTTTTGGTTATTAACCTCTCTTATACTCCACCAAGATGCGAACTAAATCATAACACCTCAGTAATTAAGATAACTCAGAGTATAGCATTAAGTATCATGACATGAAGTGAAAATAAGAACATGCTAGATCTAGTCATGGAGTAGTGGCAATGGTCACGCCCACATCCCCGGTAGCATGGTATTTTAGTTTATCCCTAGTGAGGTAACAAAGTAAGGTAAAGATACCAAAGTGGATCGCAGAACTTTCTCTCACGTTCACTGCACTAGCCACCCCCCGTTACTCCAACTAATGCACACGTTCCCCCACACACGCTCTCATAAACATGCTTGATCAAAACAAGTAGACAAGAACGGGGTACATAATATGCATCTATACTCATAACTGAAACAAACATTGCAATCTCAAACATATATTAACTCATAAAGATCCACCACAAAGGTATTACAACGGTGACCGTAATCATGTTCAGCAGCTCATACGGTGCTAATTAGTGAAGCTCAAGAGAGGAGAGATACATAAGTTACTTCCACAAACCCATAGTCCAGAGGTGGACTACTCCCTCTTCATCATGGAGACGGTGGAGAAGTCGATGGAGAAGATGGAGACCACGCCGGCAGCGCCCCGCCGGAGTTTTCCCCCTCCAATCTGCAGCTCCTGATCTCCGTTTCGGTGTTTCTGTGTTTGTGCGGCGCTCCTTCCAGAGAACGGGGGACCTTTTTTATAGGCGTTTTTAGGTCAAGACGAAGGCGGTGGAGCGAAGATCGACGGCAACGGAGCCACGAGGCCCAAACGGGTGGGTCCCACGCGGCCACAGTACCTGGCCGCGTGGGCCATCGTTTGGCCCTCGGGCCTCCGTTTGCTTGCTTCCTTTTTCCGTAGTCCTTCTTCCTTCCAAATATTGACGCCCGTAAATTTCCAGGTGATTTCGTTGACGTTTGGGTCCCTGAAACATTAAAATACAAAACTAGGGTTTTCTGCCTGTGCAGGGTTAATTCCAAATAAATGGGAAAACTATGAAGTATTCCCAAAATCATGATAAAACATTGATATAACCCTTATATGATGCAAATATGATTGGAATATAAGCAATTAAAGTGCAAAGTTCATGTATGCATTTTACATGCATCAACATCCCCAAGCTTAATCCATGCTCGTCCTCGAGTATGAAGATGATAAAACTAACATGGACTTTGCAATTTAATACTTAACAATGGATATCAAAGATGATTACTATTGCTACATATAGTCAAATGATTCATTCTTCAAAGGAGTAGCAATATGCAAATAGTTTATGAAGTGATATCAAGTATTCAAGACAAGGATGTTCATTGATAGTTCACAAAGTGTAACATAGTAGCAAGTAATATGGAACACATGTATGCATAATGATAAGTAGAACATCCTACAATGGTCATAGAGTGTAGATGAAAATCTGAATATGATAGGTGTACACTTTGGAAAGATGTATATGTGAGTAGAGGTAAAGCATGCATAAGTTTCATCCAACTTCCAAACTCTTCTACTTAAGTTAATGATTGCAATAAGGTATTCATTGGTGTCAAGCTCTCATTGCCCCTATCATAGCATCTTGAATGATTAAGGTTAAAGTGAAAGCAAATATGAGTAGTGTGCTTGATAAAGTAAAGGTTGGATGTCTCATGCCCCTTGAATACAAGTACTACACCATGATTACTCAACTTAGGAAACAAAGCAAGTTCAAATTATATCATTGTAAGTAATAATAGTATCATCAAGAGCGTCAACTGGGGTACCTCTTGTCCCAGATATGGAACAAGCCCATATCAAAATGACAAGACAAACAAACAAAATGAACAATCTCAACACCCTTTTTATTTACCATTTGGAATAGTTTTTTATTGCAAGGTGTATCACAGAAGGTTCACCATAGTATGTAAGTAAATTTCCACCATGAATGATGCATGGCTTAGATTAGCGGCCCAGGCGTCTCTCTAACCATTTATACAAACTCATTTGAACTACTTCATTTCCACCTCATTTCACCATGATAGGCATCCATAACAAAAGTACATGATATCAACTAAATGAGATGAAGGAGCATGTTGAAAGCTTTGCATGTGACAGCACATATGGGCTAACTCCAACCTCGAACATTTATCAAGCCACTAGCATCATAATCTTAATCACAATGGGTCATGTTTTATTATGCAATGATAGAAATTGTGCATCAAGTTCGTGAGAGCTATATAACCAATTTTTTCCATTGCAATCAATAACATAAACATTTTCATTCAGAGGTAAGATAACACAAAACATGTTAAACATACTCGGAATAGCATAAAGCCAATAGGTAGATATGGTGGACTCACTGGAATAACTTTGGTTGAAGGTGTTGGAAACAAGTTTTTGCTTGTTGGAGTTTTTGGGCTAGCAAAAGGGAGAAAGTTGACCATCTAGATGCATGCATGAGTGTCCATAGAACTAACTAATCCATGTTAAACCAAGTAAAATAACAATCAGCACCAAAACATGAATAAGTGATAGCTCTACAAAAAGAATTTGCAAACTATTACTCATAAACAAGCTCATGAATCATGCAACTATATGTATCATTAAAAATCAAGTCAAACATCCCTTTTCCCAATCTTATAAAAGCATCCAACATATTTCAACCCATATTTCCAGTAGCTCTCTCATATATAATTGATAGTGTGGTGGTCTCTCAAGACTCAAACAAAAACAAAAACGACGCTCCAAGTTTATGCGATAAAGTGTTTCGATCGAAAAACAGAAGTTGGACGTGTGCAAACCGAGAGTGTGTAGGTCCAGTGGGGTTGTCTTCACATCCCCAAGCTTATGGTCTTCACCATCCTTGGATAGCTCTTGGTGCATCTCCTCCAATCCCTGTGAAAAAACTTCAAAACACCGTTTCTCCCATCTCTTTTCTGTGGGGTGCATTAATAGTGATAAACAAATAGGTTCCTTGCTGCATATAATCCTTGAACAAAAATTCATATGAATGTCCAGAAAGTATAATGTTGTATGCCTACTCATAAACTCAATTGGATCAAAAAGATTCAACTTAAAAGCTCAAAGCATGCATCAAACAAAATGGGACAGAATCTGTCCAGAAAAACAGCAGCAGCAAAACGTATTTTTCTACCCTACCAAACTTTCTCGAAAAATTCCGAAAAAATTCATGCATACAGAGGATGAAAAGTTGCAACTACAGTTCAAATATGAGCTCATTCGGAGTTACAGAATAAGAATTAAAAATCATACCGTGCACTGATTCGTGCAGGAATAAAATCTCCGAACTATAAGCAACTTTTCAAACCAAAAAGGGTAAAACTTGGCACTTTATTAAAAACTCCAGAACCTAACTAGACACAAAATCTCTTGTTACAGCAAGAGGACACAAAGAAAAATCACACATAAAAATAACCGGGTTGCCTCCCGCAAAGCGCTTTCTTTATAGCCATATAGCTAGGCTTCTTACTTGTTGTTTTATTGTGGACGAAGCTCATGAGGGAGCTTGAACTTTGTGGTTCCCTCTTCCTTGGAAAGTGTTCCATGCACTTCTTGTGTGGAAACTGAAACTTTACATTCCCTTCCTTTGAATCAATGATAGCACCTGTGGTACGAAGAAAAGGTCTTCCAAGAATAATAGGACTAGAGGTTTTATTCCCCATATCCATGATTAGAAAATCCACAGGCACAAAAGTCATATGTAACTCTACCATAACATCACTTACTTTTCCCAAAGCATGTTTAATAGAGTCATCAGCAAGTGCTAGTTCAATAGAGCATTTTTCAAGATTTTTCAATTCAAGCACTTCATATAGTTCTTTAGATAAAACAGAGACACTAGATCCTAGATCAAGTATGGCATGGTGTGTCTCTTTTCCAATAGTTACTAGTACCTTAGGTATCCACATATCCCCAAGCTTAGGTGGTATCATAGCCTCTTGGTTGTACCTAGCAATCTTTTCTTTCAAGACATGATTAGCAATATAAGAACCAAAACCTGCTTGGTTAGTGTTGATGGAAGGATCACTTGCAAATTTTTGTAAGATAGATATTAATTCATGCAAGCTACAATTTTCTAAGTCAAGCAAAGGATCCTTGACTTCATTAAGCATTTTAACTTCCTCAACTTCAACCTCTTTCATTACCCCAATAGATTCTTTAGCAACTCTCTCTTGCTCATGAATGTGTTCCCAAGACTTATTGATAACCTCTTGGCAATATTTTATTGTTTCCTCATGTTTTTGGGCTGTAATGATGCTCTTTAATGATGAGACTTCCTTAGTAAGCTGATCTACCCTTTCAAACAAAGCATCTTGTTTTTCAAACTTAGAGATAAATTCCTTATTAAGCTCTTTTTGGGTAGATATAAAAGATCTAATGGTGTTTTCCAAGTCACTAGAAACATTACCACTAGAAGCATATTTATTTGGCACATATGGGGGTTTATTATAAGAGTTATAATTGTTGTTACCATACCCATTATTACCATAGTTCCTAATGAAGTTGACATCAATATTTTCAGAATTGTTTCCAACTAGTTCTTGCAAAGGAACATTTTCAACACTAGGTTTATTAAGCAAAGCAAGAATAGTATCCATTTTAGATGACAAATCATTAGTTTCTTCAATAGAGTTCACTTTCTTAGAAGGATTAGGTGCCCTATCAGTATGCCATTGACTATAGTTTTGTAAAATGCTTTCCAATATATTTTTAGCTTCTACTATAGTCTTACTCATAAAAGCACCTCCAGCAGCAGAATCAAGTATGTTTCTAGACATGTAGTTTAAACCATTGTAGAAAGAGTGTAATATGGTCCATTCATTAACTCCATGTGAGGGACAAGTTCTAAGCATAAGTTTTATCCTATCCCAAGCCATAGCAACATGTTCATTTTCATTTTGCCTAAAAGAAAGGATGTTGTTTCTATTTTGCAAAATTTTAACAGGGGGATAATATTTCTTAATGAAAGCTTCTTTTAGATCATCCCAAGAATTAATACTACCAGATGGCAAGGAATGCAACCACTCTTTAGCTTTTCCTCTAAGTGAAAAAGGAAATAACTTCAGTTTTAGGATATCACTTTCCACATTTTTAAACTTTTGCATGTCACATATTTCAACAAAGTCATGAAGATGCATAGAGGCATCCTCCATAGCACTACCACCAAATTGTTCCCTAGTTATCAAGTTCAACAAACTAGGACTTACTTCATAACTCTCAGCATTTATCTTAGGTGTGGCAATAGCTCTCGTGATAAATTGATCATTAGGAGTGTTTGTGTAGTCACACAGCTTAGTTCTTTCTCCCATTTTAGCAAGTTTTTTTTGGTATTTTTAATTTTTTATGCAAAACTGAAATAAATATGATATGATATGCAATGACACTAACAAAACAAATAAATTGCTTTGTAAGTAAAGATGGATAAGATGGTGCTCACGTAGGTGCAACCTCCCCAAGCTTAGGTGTTAGCACAAGTTGGTGACGTTGACTTTGTTGTGAGATGAATGCGATGATGCACACCCTTGGATAAATCTCTCAGCTACGATTCCCCGGCAACGGCGCCAGAAAACGTCTTGATGATCCCGAAGAGCAAGTCTTGATGCCTGCACAAATAAACGGGATTAGGTTGAGACTCCAAGTGCAGAGTGTATAGTAAGTGGAAGACAGTTTTCCCCACGAGGGGTGACTCGAGGGTTTAATATCGAACTCTCGGGGAATCTGAAGTGGTAGATTTATCTTCTTATCCTTCTTTTGGTTACCTACAAAACAAGGTTAGATGTTTTGGTCCTCAACCTCACCTGTGGTTGTCAAGCACAAGGTGTAAGAATGATATCAGGATAGTTATGCAATGCAAACAAGAAATAAATATGCAATGATGGTGGATGCAATGTAAATGATATTTTTGGGTTTTTGAATGATGTATGCAAGATGAAAAGTATTTTTGTATTTTCGGATTTAATGATGGCTGAAAATAGAAAAGTGGTATATGGTGTTGGAAAGGTGTTTCTTATGATTAAAAATGGACTGGGGTTCATGGTTTCACAAATGCACTCTCTCTTTATAAAGTGGTAGACAATGGAACACACAAGTTAACATATGAGATTGCAACACAGGGTTTGATAACAAGTTACTTAGATATATGGGCATCACGTCCTAACATAGAGATCTTTTGGTTATTAACCTCTCTTATACTCCACCAAGATGCGAACTAAATCATAACACCTCAGTAATTAAGATAACTCAGAGTATAGCATTAAGTATCATGACATGAAGTGAAAATAAGAACATGCTAGATCTAGTCATGGAGTAGTGGCAATGGTCACGCCCACATCCCCGGTAGCATGGTATTTTAGTTTATCCCTAGTGAGGTAACAAAGTAAGGTAAAGATACCAAAGTGGATCGCAGAACTTTCTCTCACGTTCACTGCACTAGCCACCCCCCGTTACTCCAACTAATGCACACGTTCCCCCACACACGCTCTCATAAACATGCTTGATCAAAACAAGTAGACAAGAACGGGGTACATAATATGCATCTATACTCATAACTGAAACAAACATTGCAATCTCAAACATATATTAACTCATAAAGATCCACCACAAAGGTATTACAACGGTGACCGTAATCATGTTCAGCAGCTCATACGGTGCTAATTAGTGAAGCTCAAGAGAGGAGAGATACATAAGTTACTTCCACAAACCCATAGTCCAGAGGTGGACTACTCCCTCTTCATCATGGAGACGGTGGAGAAGTCGATGGAGAAGATGGAGACCACGCCGGCAGCGCCCCGCCGGAGTTTTCCCCCTCCAATCTGCAGCTCCTGATCTCCGTTTCGGTGTTTCTGTGTTTGTGCGGCGCTCCTTCCAGAGAACGACGGGGGACCTTTTTTATAGGCGTTTTTAGGTCAAGACGAAGGCGGTGGAGCGAAGATCGACGGCAACGGAGCCACGAGGCCCAAACGGGTGGGTCCCACGCGGCCACAGTACCTGGCCGCGTGGGCCATGCTCGTTTGGCCCTCGGGCCTCCGTTTGCTTGCTTCCTTTTTCCGTAGTCCTTCTTCCTTCCAAATATTGACGCCCGTAAATTTCCAGGTGATTTCGTTGACGTTTGGGTCCCTGAAACATTAAAATACAAAACTAGGGTTTTCTGCCTGTGCAGGGTTAATTCCAAATAAATGGGAAAACTATGAAGTATTCCCAAAATCATGATAAAACATTGATATAACCCTTATATGATGCAAATATGATTGGAATATAAGCAATTAAAGTGCAAAGTTCATGTATGCATTTTACATGTATCAGGGACCAGAAGCTGATTACCTGGAGATGGGTCGCGTCATCCCGTTTGGATCTATTCATGTCTTCGTTGGTTTCATTGGCGGCGGATCTGTTACCTCAGTCCAAGAAGGCGACTCAGCAGAACAATTCGCCAGTGACGGAGAAGAGTCTCTGGAGAGCATGGACTCGCAAGAATTTGGGTCCCTCATACCAGCTCTTGAGGACAGTTACTGGGATTACGCACCAGTGGTAGGACAAGAGGCGGCACCAGTTGGAGTCTACATGGCCGGAGGTGCAAGTACGTCAGGAACTGCGGGAGAAGCCGAAAGATCGACACCTCTCGGCAACCCACTACTTATCCCGGTGTCAGCCGCGAACGCCGCTGTCCGCGCAACGGAAATTGAGGCCGCCAGGGCCGAGCTCCTGTACGAGGTTCGGAGGATGGAAGCAGAGCGCTGCAGGGTCGAACAGGTGAACCAAGGAATCCAACAGGAACAGCAAAGGATAGCCGCGCTAGCCGCGACTCAAAGACAAGTTGACTCGCAGGCGCAAGCGCGCGCGACTCAACCAACAATAGAACTTCCACCCACTCCAGCCGCTGGAGACCAACCAGTCGCAAGGATTTTGGAACCATCGATTGACCACGAAGCGCAGCAACTACCATCGCAACAACCAAGGAGGTTTCATACCCCACAAGGCCACTACCAAAGCCCGGTCGATAACATGTATGCAGCGGCGAATATCTTGACACAGATGGTACCAACAGGCGACGACCCAATCAACACTGAAGCACGGCGTGCGATACAGATGTTGAGCACTGCTGTCCTACAACAAGCCAACAGGGCAGAAGCCGAGGGGCAGCAGCCCCCCGTACAGGCCGGCCGCGGGATCGCGGCAGAAAGAAGCGTCCAAAGCCGGCCACCGGAGGATGTATCAAGGGTCGCGCAGAGGTAGCAGGAACAAGCCGCAGAAGCACAGGCTATCATGCCAACGACGCAGACGCGGCTCGTGGAAGTTAACAACCCTACGGGCACATCCACAGCTTGTCCTCGCGACTCAAAGGTCCGGCATGCTTCACGGAGAAGATCAGATCGGAACCTTTCCCTGAAGATTTCAAAGGACCACGCAAGGTGGCAAACTATAACGCCAGCATGGACCCTACCACCTGGCTAAACAACTACGAGATGGGGATGAGTATTTTAAATGCTTCAGAAGAGATATGCGCAAGGTACCTCAACATGATGTTGGAGGGCGCGGCTCACATATGGCTGCAAAATCTACCCCCCAACTCCATAAATACCTGGGAAGAGTTGAAAGACGCTTTCGTCAAAAACTTCCAAGGAACCTGCAAGCGACTCTGCAATATAGAAGATCTAGAGCGTTGCGTTCAAAAGGAAGGCGAGTCAAGTCGCCACTGGATGAGGAGGGTGGCAGAAATTATACACTCCTCAGACAACATACCTCCAAGCTCAGCTGTCCTAGTCATGGAGAAAAATTGTAAGTTCGAACCACTGATCCATAAGTTAGGTCGCATGAAGGGCAAAGTCAAGAGTCTCAGCGAGGTAATGGCTGCGGCTAACAAATACGCTGGCTCAGACAAGACCGAGATGCGTCAGATGGAGAAGAGGAGAAGGCCGCTGTTGAAGGAAAGAAAAATACCAGCAACAAACTAGCCACAACAACGCGAATCAAAACAAGCGCAAGAGTGAAGAAGGAAACTCCGGGCTTGTCGCCAACACACGTGGAGGTTTCAGGGGCCAACGAGGAAGAGGCCGAGGAATCGGCTCTCGTCCAATTAACATGGAAGAAGTTTTTAATCGGCCGTGCGATCTTCACACGGGAGGCGACGGGCGGCCAGCAGACCATACCAAGGCGCAATGTAATTATTACAAGAAGTGGAAAGAAGAAAGCCAACACAACAGGGGAAACCACCATGAAGGAAGCCCTGGTGCGACTCATGGTTCAGCGCCGGACCGCACAATGCGAGTAACCCCAGGCAGGTGGGGCAGTACCATACAATAGTTATCAACACCTCCAAGAGGGAAGAGAAATTAAGTCGCAGAAGCCAGCAGGTAAATACTGTGATGCCAGCAACCCCCAATTGGCTAAAATGGTCAGAGCATGCAGTCACTTGGAGTCGCGACGATCATCCGCCACAAGTGCGAGAGCCAGGGAAACTGGCGCTAGTTGTGGCACCTATGTAGCAGGATACAAGCTAACCAAAGTACTTATGGACGGGGGAAGCAGCATAAATATCATGTACTACGATACGTTCAAGCGCTTGGGGCTCATGGACTCCAGCCTGCAACACACGACGACCGTATTTCACGGCATCGTCCCAGGAAAGTCAGCACAGCCAGTGGGAAAGATAACCCTGGGAGTAACCTTTGGGACGGAAGAAAACTTCAGAAGCGAGTTCATATGCTTCGAAGTGGTAAAATTCAGAGCCCATATCACGCCCTGTTCGGACGAACGGCCTTCGCCAAGTTTATGGCCAGGCCATGTTACGTTTACCTACAGCTGAAGATACCAGGACCAAGAGGGGTCATCACGTGCACGGCGATAGAGAAAAAGCAATAGAGTGCGAGGAGGGAGATGCAGCCTTCGCAGAATCAGCTTGTGCCGCTGAAGAGCTAAAGAGTTATAAGTCGCAGGTGGATCCCAATGATATGAGCGTAGTTACCACGCCATCTGCCGAACCACCAATGAAATTCAAAGCGGCCCAAGACACCAAGCAGATAGATCTTGTTCCTGGCGACTCATCCAAGCAGGCGAGCATCGGAGCCCACATGGAGAAAGAACAGGAGCGGGCACTCATCGCTTTCCTTCAGGAAAACAAGGACATCTTCGCATGGAAACCATCAGATATGCCAGGGGTGCCAAGGGAATTGGCAGAACACATCTTAACGTGAACCCCCTGGCCAAGCCAGTAAAGCAACCGCTGCGGCGTTTCCACGACGACAGGAGAAAAGCGATAGGGGAAGAAATAGCTCGCCTATTGGCCGCAGGATTCATCACAGAAGTGTATCACCCGGAGTGGGTGGCAAACCCAGTCCTAGTTATGAAAAAGAACGGCACATGGCGAATGTGCATTGACTACACCAGTCTCAACAAAGCCTGTCCAAAGGACCCATTTGCCTTGCCAAGGATTGACCAAGTGATTGATTCAACAGCCGGATGCGAGTTGTTGTGCTTTCTTGACGCCTATTCAGGCTACCATCAAATCAAGATGAAGAAGGAGGACCAGGAAAAGACATCCTTCATCACACCTTTGGGGCCTTTTGCTATGTAAGCATGCCCTTTGGATTGAAGAACGCAGGTGCGACTTACCAGAGGTGCATTCAAAGTTGCTTGCATGAGCAGATAGGTCGCAACGTTCACGCCTATGTGGACGATATCGTCATTAAATCGCAAGTAGGCCAGGATCTCATCAGTGACTTGGAAGAAACCTTCACAAATCTCAGAAGATATAACATGAAGCTCAACCCGACGAAGTGCGTCTTTGGAGTACCAGCGGGGAAGCTATTGGGGTTCATAGTGTCAGAAAGAGGCATCGAGGCCAACCCTGACAAGATAAAGGCTGTAATGGACCTCCAAAAACCAGAAAAGATCAAGGACGTACAGCGACTTACCGGTTGCGTCGCGGCGTTAAGTCGCTTTATATCAAGACTGGGAGAAAAAGCCCTGCCTTTATACAGACTGCTGAAAAAATCAGATACCTTCGTTTGGGACTCAGAAGCCGACGAAGCTTTAACAGCCCTGAAGATTCAGTTGACAAATGCTCCAGTTCTGGCAGCTCCAAAAGATAAGGAGCCCATGCTATTGTACATAGCTGCAAACTCTCGTGCCGTAAGTGCCGTGATGGTTGTAGAGAGACAAGAGCCAGGCAAGGAGTACCCAGTCCAAAGGCCAGTATACTACGTAAGTGAGGTGCTCACGGCTTCAAAGCAGCGTTACCCTCAGTGGCAGAAGCTAGTGTTTGGAGTATTCATGGCGAGTCGCAAGCTGAAGCACTACTTCCAGGAACACCCAATAACTGTGGTCAGCTCGGCACCACTGGCAGACATCATCCGCAACCGAGAAGCAACAGGAAGAGTAGCCAAGTGGGCGATCGAGCTGGGTCCACACCATATAAGCTACGAGCCGCGCACATCAATTAAGTCGCAAGCTCTCGCAGATTTCATCAATGATTGGACAGAAATTCAAGTCGCTCCCACCATGGCAGAAACAAAATACTGGACCATGCACTTCGATGGGTCAAGACAGCTACAAGGCTCGGGGGCTGGAGTTGTACTCACTTCCCCCAAGGGAGACAAGCTAAGATACGTGCTCCAAATACACTTCAATTGCACAAACAATGTAGCAGAATATGAGGCATTGCTTCACGGACTCCGCATAGCAAAGGAGATGAATGTCAGTCGCATCCGTTGCTTTGGAGACTCAGATTTGGTAGCTCAACAAGTTTCTGGAACATGGGACAGTAAGGATGCAAACATGGCTGCATACAGACGAGAGGTGGACAGAGTTGCTGGACACTTCACTGGCTTCCAAGTTGAACATGTTGATCGAAGACAAAATGAAGCAGCAGATGCCTTGTCTCGGCTAGGATCCAATAGGCAATCAGTCCCGCCCAATGTTTTCTTGGATGAGTTGCATAACCCATCAGTTAAGCCTCCAGCAGAGATTGACATCGCAGAGCCAGAGGATGATTCAACTTTAGTCGCAGCCCTGCATGAACAGCCGGCATGGACAGAGCCATACATGGCATATTTAAGTCGCGGAGTGCTACCAGAGGATGAAGTAGAGGCGCGCAAGATAACACGGCGATCCAAGGCCTACACAATAATAAACAATGAGCTATACAAGCGCAGCGTCGCGGGACATTCCAAAGATGCGTATCACCAGAAGAAGGACGAAAAATCTTGCACGAAATTCACGCAGGCGATTGTGGCCATCATGCTTCGTCAAGATCTTTGGTGGCAAAGGCGTTCAGACATGGTTTCTTCTGGTTAACGGCGCTAGCAGACGCTGAGCAGATTGTCAGAGTGTGTGATGGATGTCAAAGATACGCCAGGCAAGATCATATGCCAGCTCAAGCACTTCGTACAATACCCATCACATGGCCTTTCGCCGTATGGGGTTTTGACATGGTAGGACCCTTCAGACGGTCCTCAACGGGAAAAACTCACCTCCTGGTCGTGGTGGACAAATTCACAAAGTGGATAGAAGCAGAACCCGTGGGAGATTGTGAAGCTGAAACAGCAGTCAAGTTCTTGAAGAAGGTCATATTCCGCTTTGGATATCCCCATAGTATATTACAGACAACGGAAGCAACACCTCTGAAGGAGCTACACAAATATTTTGTGCGAACAATGGGATAAGGCTGGACCTCACGTCAGTATCACATCCGCAGAGCAATGGACAAGCTGAGCGAGCTAACCAGGAAATTCTCCATGGGATTAAGCCGCGCCTTATTGAAAAGGTTGAAGCATCTCCAGGATGTTGGGTGGAGGAACTGCCAGCCGTGCTATGGAGTTTAAGAACAACCCCTAATAGATCCACAGGATTTACACCATATTTTATGGTCTATGGAGCAGAAGCGGTTATGCCCAGCGATATCATACATGATTCACCAAGAGTTGCGGCCTATGTCGAAGCAGATAATGAAGCAGCTCGGCAGGATTCTGTGGACACATTAGAAGAGGTCAGAGATTTAGCAGCATCAAGGTCAGCGGTGTATCAGCAAGACTTGCGACGCTATCATGCCAGACGCATCAGAACCCGCACCTTTCAAGAAGGAGACCTAGTGCTGCGACTCAAGCAAGACCATAAGGGAATGCACAAGCTATCTTCTCCATGGGAAGGACCCTACATCATCAGCAAAAAACTAAACAATGGATCGTACTATCTGCTGGATGTGAGAGAAGAAAGCAGTGATCGCCATGATTTCGAGGATCGTCTAGAAGCGCCTCGCCCTTGGAACGTCGCGCAACTGCGACCTTACTACACATAAAAAAGCTAATCAGAGCTAAGTTTCATCTTTTCCAGCTGCCTATAGCTGAGTATCATCCTAGCCACTAAGGGCTCTTGCTTCAAAATTGGTCGCCACCTAGGCGCGACCTGCAACACCTGTATCAGAAATCGGCCGCCACCTAGGCGCGGCCGTACCTTATGTATCAGAAATCGGCCGCCACCTAGGCGCGGCCGTATGTCTCAAACTGGGATCGCCGCCTACGTGCGACCCAACCCTATGTATAACACTCGGTTGCCACCAAGGCGCGACCTTATGTGTCATCATAAACAAAGCTGTTTATAGCTATATATCATTTGTTTCTTGGGGGCTTTGTACCCTGAAACAGCCAACCTACTGGCAACCATCAAACTTACCTTAAGTCGGATTGCAACTTGCATTATGCGTCCAAAGTACTGGGGTGTGGCGTCAATCGAGCTTGATTGCCTATCATGGCCGCTCTCGACCCTGAACACACATGTTCCTAGGAAATACTGAGTCGCGCGAGTGCCCACTTAATGGACTCAGAAAGGCCTAACTAGAGGTCAATGTACTGCTTATAGTACGGCAACACCAATTGCAATTGCTTATATCTTAACAATTGTTTCTTATCTATGACATCAAGCTACAGGTGACGATCTTCAAAACCTCCTGAGAAGAATTGAGATGATTGTCAAATCACATCAGCTCAATCCTTGGGGGCTACAGCATATTGTTATCAAAAATTTGAAGATTGGTCATCATCAAGTGTTGAAGCTATCAGGCAAACCTTGACAGAGTAAGAAGCTCACGAAGTCAGATGCATTTTCAAGGCCGCCCCAAAAGTGCGAGTAAACACCAGTCCAACGTGATCATGAGTCGCAGAGCAAGGAAGTGCAAGCTAGAAAGAAAAAAGTGCAGCCTAAACGTCCAAGGAACCTTTCAAAGTCAAGAAAACATATCAAGATATTCCATGAAGTTCAGGCTACACTTGGGGGCTAATGTCGGGGGAATAATTAACCCGCGACTTATTCAAGGCCAAAACAGCGACTTCATGATCACGCTATTATTGGGCCACGTAAAAGATGGGCCGATCAAGGATCGCGGCCTGCCAAAGGAAGGCTCCAGAAGGTCGGTGGTAAAACTTGCCTTGGATGACAAGCTTGCAATCGGCTTCGTGTAGAACTCTTGTAACCTAGCGAGCCTCTGTGTATATAAAGAGGACTCGCAGGACTTAGACAGGGTCAAGCTATCAAGCCCTAGAACCCTAGCTCTTACGGCGAGTTCCCAGATCGGATCGCCTCCATTGTAACACCACATATATCATATCAATACCAATCTAGGGTTGGCAGGAAGTAGGTCTTTACCTCACATTGAGGGGCCGAACCTGGATAAATCTGTGTTCGTCCTTGTTCCTGCGATCCCAAGCTCGGAGACGATTGACTCGCGCAAATCCCACACCTACGAAGTCATCCATGACATCTGACGTGACAAACCCACGACAGCTACTGCTGTCACCAACCCTAGATCCAGAGGGTTCTAAAGCCCTTCCCGGCGCCCTGCCGGAGGGGGAGATCATCACCGGAGGCATCTACACCACCATGCCTGCCTCCGGAGTGATGCGTGAGTAGTCCACCACGGGACTACGTGTCCATGGCAGTAGCTAGTTGGTTGTCTCTCTCCCTTGTACTCTCTTGTTTAGATCTTGTGAGCTACCTAACATGATCAAGATCATCTATTTGTAATGCTACATGTTGTGTTTGCGGGGATCCGATGAATTGTGGAGTCATGACATTATTGTTCAGTTTATTTATCATATGTTTTATTTATGATCTTGCATGCTCTCCGATGCTTGTGGATGCTTTGGCCGAATTAATTGCTAGTATCTTAGAGAGGGTATTTATGCTAGATAGTGAGTTCATGCCTCTCTTGTCTGAGCTCGAGTAGACAGAAACGATTAAGACTTGAGATGTGTTGTTGTTACTAGGGATAAAACAACGGTATTTATTGCTATATGTTGTAACCATTGCTTACATTACGCACCATGCTTATTGCAATTATCTGTTGCTTGCAACTTAATACTTTCGGGTGACAGCCTAGATAGCAATCCTGGGGTGGATTATTAGTCATAGTGTAGGAGATCGTAGACAGAAAACAAAAAAATTCCTACCGACGATAACCATAAACTAGCCAGGATCTATACTATGCAGATATACTAATACGGAGGAGATCAGAATACATACCCTTGTAGACCGGAAGCGGGATTACATTCCCGCACAAACGTTGTCGGTGGAGACGACGGCGCCGACCTCAGGGTCGTGTAGCGGAAGAAGACGGATCCCAGCGCCAAACAATGGCGCCTCGCAGTTCCACACGCGTACGGTGTGGATGACGACCTCCGGGCTCCAGATCCAGCAGAGCAGCGGAAGTGGAAGAGTGGATCTAGCAGCATGGCGGTGTGCGTATAGTACAGAGACTTCCCTCCCCGTACGCAGCTCCAGAAACGGAACCACGTTCAAGGTAGGAGAGAAGAAGGGAGAAATTGGTGTAATTCCAAAGGCATGGGGGTCCCCTATTTAAGGAGGAGGAGGGAGACCATCTCCCTTGGCTAGGCCATGTGGGACTAAACCCCACATGGCCACCCGCCGGCCAAGGAGGAGCCGCCGGCCCTGGTGGGCCCATTTGGCCCAGCCAGGCCGACCGGCCCTCCTCCCTCCTTTTTTTTCCTTTCTCCTTTTTGGGATTTCCCCCTAATGGGCCTCTAAGGTCCATATAGGTTTAATGCCTTTTAAAATTCAAATTTAATTAAATAAAACATATATTTAATTACTAATAACACTTATTAATATTAAATACATATTATTTAATTCATTCGGACCCTTAAACATATTTCGTTGCCTCCGATCTCCATCGGACATGTCCGAAACACTTCCGGAGTCTCCGGTTTCTTTTCTCTCTAAATCCAATCTAATCGTCACCCACCCTTAAGTGTGTTACCCCACGGTTCGGGATCACTCTAGACATGATCGAGACATCCTCTCCGATCAATGACTAATAGCGGGATCTGGATATCCATGATAGCCCCTGTGTTTCCACGAATGTCTTCTATCGTTTGAACCTTTAGACGTCCAGTCTCATCCTCTTGCCTAGCGATACTTAGATTGTCCGAGCGTCGTTCTTCGGTATCACGATTACCGAGCATGACCCCGCCATTGACAAATCTATCTTTACTCGTCTGTGACATTACATCCCCGTGACCTAGTCACATGCTTGCAAGCTCATTAATGTAATTTCATCGAGTGGGCCCAGAGTATCTATCCTGCTATGTGAACTGGCAATTCCCGCTCTTGATCACTCGTTTCTACTGCTTCCTTCCGATACCCGAAAGTGTCACCTTTATTGTCACGCTATATAAGTCATGCCGTTTGATGCGATCAGCCGTATCTTTCAGAAGCAGGGATTTGATATGATCTCACAGTCGAAGGTATGAATACTACGTTTCTATCTTTTGGGTATGTCCATCAAACCATTCACCTAATGATATGACTCCGTTGTTAACCGACGCCATTGTCCATGATCAGGAAACCTTGATCATCAGTTACCCAACGAACTAGTTAAATAGAGGCTACTAGGGACCTGGTTGTTTTCATACCACATATGTATTAACGTTTCCGCGTAATACAGTTATAGCATGGTATTAAAACGTATTATGACCAATTGAGATATGACAAATAAAATCACTTTATTAATTGCCTCTAGGGCATATCTCCTTCACATAGATGCAGTTGAATAACGGTCTATGTATTTTCACGTAATGCCCATATTAGATGAAACAATGAACTTTGTGTCATGATAGTATTGTGTTGCGCCCATGTTTGTCAATTGCTTCGCTGTAATTTGTTTACCCAACATGTTTATCTTTTGGAGAGACGCCACTAGTGGACTGTAGACACCGGTCCTATTTTCCTATATTGCTTACAACCATTTTATAGATTTTCCTAGTAATTTGCTCGCTGATCATTTTTGCTCTCATATTATTTTACACACATACATTTAATCCTTTGTGTTCAGCAAGCCGGAGAGATTGACAACCTCTCTGTTTCGTTGGGGCAAAGTAGTTTGTTCGTGTGTGCGCGGGTCCACGTTTACCTCCTAGCGCCAGGGAAGGGAGACACCTTTCCGAAGCCTTCTCCAAGTCCTACTGGATCGATAAACTTTGGTTTTGTATCAAAGGAAAATTGCCGCCACGCTACATCATACCTTCCTCTTGGGGTCTCCCAGCGAACATGTGATTCACGCCATCAGTACCATTCAGAACGAAAGAAACATAAGAGTTTTCCGCAACAAATCTGTGCCACTATCTATTCATCTCGAATCCATCAAGAGCTAGGCCAAACTTTGGGCTTTATCGGGAGCTAACAATTTGAGTGTTGTAATACTGGGAGAGTAATCTGTTAGACTTTTGTTTCCTCTCTGCGTTGTCAAACTCTCTTCTATATTAATGGAAAGAGGCAAATCTTTTGCCTCCATTAAAAAAAAGTCCAAACCAGAATAAGGGTATGAATGTGAGGTGGAGACAGTTAGGCAGGTGTATTCACGCCACCATCTCCACGTGCAGTAATCACAATTTTCATAAACTTATGCTTTATATTTCAGTATTAACAACATCACTAGTGTGAGAAATAACGGTGGGCTTACTAGTGTGACAATATGTATAAAAAATCGCATAGGTAAAGCAACAGTAGAAACAAAGCATTAATAGTTGCAACTAGGACATTGAAATCAAGGCCCATACTTTGCACTAACATTAATAAAAGGGATATTTAATTCTGTGCCCCTGGATCCTTAGTTGTGCTCACTTTTCCCCACTCTGTAAACTTGTGCTCTCTTTTCTCCATCTGGTTAGCTGCCACGCTCACAAATGTTCATAGCGGACGTTTGCCGTCGGGTCAATGCATTGACCGTTAACTGCTGACAAGTGGGGCCGTGTCTTTGTGTTTGTCCGTTGCGTGCTGACAAGTGTGGGGCCGACCTTTGAGCGGTGCGTGCTGACGGGTGGGACCGCAAGGAGACACGTAAGGGCAGCAGCTATGTCTGAACCTGAAACTGAATCGAGACAGTGCCGCACCGCGCCGCTCTCCGCCGCCGTCGTGCCGCGTCCGCCGCCGTAGTGCCCTCCACCCCTATACCCCCTATTCCGCTCGTCGGCGACGCCGCGTCTCCGCCACATCTCCCCCACCTCCCCCACCTCCCCATCTGGGATTAGGAAGCGATGTTGAGTGCGGCCGCGACGAATGCCCTCAACAGTGGAGAGGATTGGATCGAATCAGCGGCAGATAATTCATGGATTACACCTGGGTAAGCAATGTTTCTCCTTAGATTGATGTGCTGACTCGTAAATTAGGCAGTATTTGACTTCTGGTAGCTTAAATCGTTCCAATTTTGCTGAAATGTTGCCGGCCTAACCGCACCTTTATTTGAACAACGTAGGATTGATCCTTCGCTGGCTTTCCGGCTGGCGGTTAGAATGGAAACTAGTATTCTGCGTGGTACTAAATCCCAGTTGCTTACTACGTTTTTCTATCCCAAAGTGGTAGAAACCAGCAATTCCTTGAAAGATTTCCGCGATGCACTCCGTGCGTCATATCCCTGGAGCGATGCCGATGCTGTTGAACTGAGCTATTTCAACAGTACCGAACAAACATTTGTCCCACTAACATGCGACGAGCATCTGAGGCTGCTATTTACTCTGAATGCTGGCAGCCGTTTCGGTAAAGTCGGTATCGATGTTCTTCAGCCACGGGCAGAACGGGTCGACAAAGGGAAGGGTGTTCGGACATCATCTGTCTCTGCTAATATCCAGCACACCCCGGCACTCCTTGTAGGTCGAGACCAAGTAAAGCGAGTGGTTCTGAAAGCCACAACATGCCTTCTGCCGATTCTGCTGCTCATTCTGCTGCAGCTTCTCCTGAACCTTCTGCAGTCGGTGTAGAAGAAGATGCACAACCTGACGAGGAGGTGCCTCGAAATGATGATGAAGACGAGATATTGTACCCTGAACTGGTAGATAGACGCAGTCAGCAAGCAGTGGATGATGAATATCCAGAGGAGCCCATCAGCCGAGCTAGGTTTGATGACACTGACGATGAAGAGAAGGAGGAGAACATTGACAGCTTAATTGAAGATGAATACGATGGTGAGGACATGCCAACAATTGAGTGGAACAGGGAAAATCCTCAGCTTACTGAAGGCACCATTTTCGAATCCATGGTGGACTGTCGGAATGCAGTGACTACATATTGCATTCTAACTGAAAATACCTACAAGATCAAAAGGAGTGAGCCAGGAAGGTTCACAGTGTTTTGTCCATATCCTAGGTGTAGGTGGAGGTTGCATGCATCCCGTATGGTAAAAAATAGCAGCATTATTCAGGTAATCCAAGTTCATTGAGTATTTTAGTTTCAGATCAGTGAGTAATGTTTCTTAATTGTTTTGACCCTTTTTATTTTGTTTCAGATAAAGAAAAACAAACGGAAGCACACTTGTCCACCTGGAGGGGGAGCGGGGAAGGCCAAAGCCAAGCTAGCAAAAACTAGGTGGGTGGCAGATGCAGTATTGGATTGGCTGAGGGAAGATCCTAATCTTGGTCCAACAGCACTCCATGGGAAGCTTTTCGAGAAGTACAAGATCAAAATTCCTTACATGAGAGTTTTCAATGCTAGGGAAATGGCTCTTGACAGGATTAATGGTCAATGGAATGAGAGTTTTCAGCTGCTTTACACCTTTAAAGCTGAAGTGGAGATGGCTAGTCCAGGGAGTGTTGTAGAGATTGACAAGCATACGGTTCCCTTCAAAATAAAAGGGAAGTCATTTGAGAAGGAGTGCTTCAGGAGGGCTTTTGTTTGTTTCAAGGCTTGCTGGCAGGGGTTTCTTGATGGCTGCAGGCCTTATTTGTCTGTAGATGCTACCCATTTGACTGGAAGATGGAGAGGACAACTAGTATCAGCTTCTGCAGTTGATGGACACAACTGGCTATTCCCAGTTGCATTTGGTGTGTTGGAGGTAGAGTCCGAGGAAAGTTGGGTCTGGTTTCTGCAGCAGTTGCGCAACATTATAGGCACACCCCCAGGTTTAGCTATACACACAGATGCTTGCAAGGGTTTAGAGAGTGCAGTAGAAATTGTGTTCCCTGGAGTGGAGCATAGGGAATGTATGCGACACCTAGCGCAGAATTTTAAAAAGAAGTTCAAAGGTAAAGTTTATGATGAGAACTTATGGCCAGCATCATACACATGCAGCGAAAGGAAGCATGAGCACCATTTGAGAGTGTTGTATGCTCAAAATCCTTTGGTGAAGGATTACATGGATGAACATCATGGAAAGGTGTGGTCAAGAAGCAAATTCAACGAAGTCTGCAAAGTAGACTATGTGACCAACAACCTTGCAGAATGCTTCAATGCAAAGTTCAAGTCAGTGAAAGGTCTTTTGTTGTGGCAAGCATTTGACAAGATGAGGCAGATGATCATGATAAAGATGGCTCTTCGCAAAAGAATTGCAGAAACACAATATGTTGGTCATCTTATGCTCCCATCACTGATTAAGGCATTGCATTTGAAGGCAAGAGGACTGAAGATGAGATGCATTCGATCTGATACACTTGAGGGTGAGGTAGCCTATACTGACAGTAAAAATAGGTTATGGAGGTATCCAGTGAACCTAGCAACTAGGGTATGCAGTTGTAGACAATGGCAGATCCGTGGGAAACCATGCATACATGCCCTACATCTGATGACTGTCATTGGGGGTGCAGATGGTGAAGTTGATCAATATTGCTCTGACTATTTCTCTGTTGCCAAATTTATGGCTGCTTATGCTGAGAATGTGCCTGCACTCTTGGGAAAAGACCAATGGAACATAGTTGATCCAGGGTTCAAACTCTGCTCTCCTGTACTGACTAGACCACCAGGAAGACCAAAGAAAAACAGGTACAGGGCAGGTGAAGAGGGTCGTGTACCAAGAAAGCGTGCGTGCAAAAAATGTGGAATTCTGGGGCACATTGCTAGGCTCTGTACCAATCCAGTCGATGCAGCATTTGGAGAAGAGCAACGATGGACAGCAGCAAATGCAGAGGAGAATGCAGCAGCAATGGCAATTGAAGATGCAGCAGAGCTGGAGAATGAAGCAGAGCTGGAGAATGCAGCAAATGAGGCAGTACCGGCACCTTCGTATGTCTCCCTACCTTTTTTTATGCATTTGTACTCTTTTATACCGATGGCTTATAATTTTATTTGTCAGCTCTAGGATAAATGGAGGCAGAGGGCAGAAAAGGCCTAGAGAGGAAGAAACCCAAGAAACTGAAGTTCAACCATCATCCGATGCCTTAGAATTTGAAGCCATGGCTTATGATGGTTTTGAAGCTATAAGAGAGGAGGAAGAAGGGGTAATTGTTCCAGTTGTTCCTTTAATGATCATTGAACCCACAGATGACCGTCAGGTTGTCGTCAAGGGCTCGGCGAGTGGAAGTACTCTGTCAGCACCTGCACGGCCACAACCCCAAGTGAAGATCAAAAGGAACAAGTTGAATTTGAAGCCAAAGAGTATCCCAGCTAGGGAAACCCGGAGCAGGACGGTGAAGCCATCTGCGAACACAAGGAGCAGGTCCAAGATTTGAATTTGCACTTTGACCGCTTAGAACTTGATGAGTTGTAATAATGATGCTTGTGTTTGTGTTTTCAATTAGAGGTACTGTGAAAACTTATAAGTTGTAATAATGATGTTTGTACTTTGGTATCATATTTGTGGCAGAATTCAAATTGCAAACAAAAGTTGAATTTGAAGCAACATTTGAATTTGAAATAAAATTTAATTTGATGCAAAGTTGGAGTTGTTCAAACATATGAAGTCCATTGCTATGTGGTATGTATCTGAACCAACATCTGAATCCGAATGAGCAAAGGTGATCAATCCCCATGAGAAAAGTGCTACAAACGAGCTCCAAAGCTAGGGTAAACACCCCCATTTGTAAGCAGTTTTTTTCGACCTTGTCCAAATGAGCCAAATATTTTTGTATTAACACATATTCAATCCATATGGTGTCTAGTAGTAGTTTCACTATTTATTGAATTAATCTTCATATTACTATATTTTTTTTAAACATAAATGCTTTTAACTAAAAACCATAAAAAAAACGTTTGGAATATGAAAATGAAAAAGTAAGTTCAGAACCTTCTTAATCACTCCAAAATGAATCTTTGGTAATTTTTTTGATTTTTTTGAATTTTATCAAAACCTAAACCCTCTCTCCCTCTCCTTCGAACTCTGAACAGCTTCATACGTGATAGCTCATTTGTGTGAAGCTTTTTTCATGAAAATGTACCTACACCAAGTTTATATTTTTCTCATAACCATGTCACATATGACGGCAATGTGCACTGGTTTTGTTGTTTTTTTTATTTTTTTGAATTACTTATGCTCATTTCAACTTGATTTCGATGCCTCACTTCGGAAAATGGATTTTCATGAAAATGACCCTTAACCCTAAACCCAGGTTTTTTTGGTAACTATGTCTTATAAACCGACGAACTACGCAAGTTTTTTCATTTTTGGATTTTTTTTGAATTGTTTATGGCCATTTAAAGTTCTGGTCAAACCCTAATAACCCCGTTGACTGACTCTAAACCCCGCAGCATCTCGCCAAACCCTAGTGCCGAACGTCAGCCGTCCGATCAGACTCTAGCGACAAACTCCACCCGTCAGATATGGCCTTCTAGAAGGATTCCCGCGGGCAGGCATGAGCGCGTCTCCGCGCCGTTGGATCGTATGGACGGTTCCTCGCCTTGGCGATCCGCGTGATGCTGGTTCTGCATCCTGATTGGCCGTTCACGCATCCAGGTCGAAGTAGCCGTTGCTGGCCCCATTTGCTCCCCATTGCTGGCCCCGCCCCATTGCTCGCTCTGGTTCGTTCTGTCATTGCTCTGGTTCGTTCTCGACTCCCGCCGCCGCAGAGCTGTAGATCGCCGCCCAACGACGCCATGGTTTCGTGGAGCGACGGCGACGAAGATTCCACCAATCTGAGCTCGCTTGGCACCAACGTAAGTGTTCCAATCTCGTGTATTTGGGATTCTAGAAATTAGGTTTAGGGTTAGGATTTGGGGATTTCTAATCTGAGCACGAATCCGAGGTCTTGCGCTGAAAATTTCTTAGGGCCCAAATACCATGTACGATTCCGATTATTGCGGATTAGACGATGAAGACGAGACCAAGATCCGTTGTCATTGCAATTCCACGGTCCAGAAATGTGTTGCTTTCGAAGGATGTTGGACTGGCAGGAGGTTCTTGGCCTGCGCAGGGATGGTACGTGAAAAAACTGAACTTTTTTTTGGAGTACAACTTGAGATGTTTTCTTTTGTGTAAATTAGTAACAGAAACTTGTTTGATACATGTATGTAGTCTGGAGAAACTTGTGACTTTGTGCACTGGGTTGATGACGTGTGGCCACCTACGTTGTCCAAATCCCTGACAAAACTGTGGGAAATGCATGGGGAAATCAAAGATGCTAGAGTTCGTGACGCCTTAGACGTTCTTGAAATAAGGTGGAAGTACCAAGATGAGATTACAAAGCTTCACCTTGACTTGAAGAATTCCCAGGATGAGCTCATGAAGGAGGTTGAGGAAAAGCAGGTTGCACTAGCCCTGAAGGCCAAAGCAGAACAAGCACTTGTTGATGCAAGAGCTGAACTAGAGGAGAAGAACAAACTGGATGCATCAACTTCCAACATGCACAAGTTTTTGAGGCAGAAGGCAGAGAAGGACAGGGATTTGATTAAGCAAGAGAAGAGGAAGTTGGAGTGTATGGTTGCCGATCTTCTGAAACAGAAATCCAACTTGGGGGCTAAGTTGCAGAAGATCAAAGATATATGTGATGAGTAGAATCATTGGCTTCATCATGTGTTGTAACAGTTATTGCTTATCTGAACAAGTAGTGGTTGTATTTCAGTATGGTTGTTGTACTAGTAGTTGAAAACATTTTAATGTGGTGATGGTAACATGTCATGGAAGCTTAATGCAATGGACAGTCAGCTTAGTTGAGTTCATCAGTTACAGACAGTGCTGAAAAAAAATCGTGTTGGGCCCAAACAGAATCAAGCTTTGGTTGGGCCGTGCCATGACTTTGTCTGATAGGCCCACAAACACGCGATGTCTCTGTCTTTTTTTTTTTGTAAACCTTTGTTTCTTTTTTCCTTTTAATTTATTTTCTTTCTACGATTCAATTTGATTGCCCAAGCTCTTATATTTTCTGATAGTAAAATACAAGGGTTTACAAAATGCACAAAATAACTAGTTGCCGTGCACGGGCAAACAAATATTTTGGTTCGGTTGCTCACCAAATAAGTTGTAATAATGTATCATATTTGAGGCAGAATTCAAAATTTGAAACAGAAGTTGACTTTGAAGCAACATTTGAATTTGAAACAAAATTTGAATTTATTTGATTTCCCTTAACCGTATGTGCTTTTTCTCTTTTCTTTTTCATGTTTTTGGTTTTGATTATGTTTGCTTATCTCAACAATCACCAACAGTTCCCTAACTACTTTTGACACCTTAATCTCATTTTTGACACCAATCAAATACATGACTAAAATAAAACAAATATAACACACCATTATAACACTCATAACTTAGATAAATCAAGCGACATACAATTTCTTACATATAACACTAGATAGATAGATGGGATACATGGGATCCCTAGATAGATAACCCTACATAGAAGGGCAACACACACACATACAACGCACACAAACGCAACATAGATAAAAGATGCCCTAACACAATAGCTAGGGCCTAGCTAGGGCACCGTCTTCACTGCTTGCCTTGGCTTCACCGCCGTCTTCACCACCATCTTCACTGCTCCTCGACCTGGCCGTTCTCGCCGAGGTAGTATGGGAGGCTGTGCATGCGGTTGGGGGTGGGGAAGATGCTTTCCATGTCGGTGAAGATGTTGTAGGTGGTGAATGCGATGAACTCGCACCCACACCAAAACACCTGGCCGAGCAGGTAGTACGCATCGAACCTGTTGGTGAAGTGGGCGACGTGCCCTATCACCGGAGCGTTGGCGTGGGGACGATGTTCGTCGAGGCGGAACATGACCGGCGAGCCCGCCGGGAGGTGGGCAAAGCCCGCACGGAGGAACCCATACGCAAGGTCCCGAGCACCCCTCCAGCGTGAGAACGCCCACACGCGGAGCGCGTTCTCGACGACGACGCCGGCAGGGTAGCGTTCCTCTGGTACGGCTGGCGGCATGTGGAACGTGGGGACGTTGTACTGCATCTTCGCGTCGAGGAGTTTGCTTTGGATTTCGGTGGAGAGAAGGGGCGAGGCACAGATGGAAGTGTACACGAAGAGATGGGTTGGTTTAAATAGGAGCCGGGGAGACGAAGAGGAAGAGATGGGGTGGTAAACCGTGTAGACGGAACGGCTGGTTTTCAAATTGGATCTAGGAGGTGTGGTGCCGATCCGTGGCCTAGGCTAGGCCTTCTTTCGACCGTTTTCACATTGAATCAAATGCATGAATAGATGCCTCCACCGTCGTGTGAACCGATGATCGACTGAACCGATGCTTCAATCGAGCCTGCCGTGCCGCCCTGCCTAGGTTACACGTCCATAGTTGCGTGCGTCGCGACTGAATCGAGCGGCAGGGCAGGGACGCAGCTGTGCGTCTGGTTGCGTGCGTGGCGGCGCGCATGCATGCGAGCCGTTCTACAACGCTGGCGTGCCGATCCGTGGCGTGCGTGCCGATCCGTGGCGTCAACGCTGGCATGCGAGCACATTCTACAACGCTGGCATGCGTGCCGACCCGTGGCGTCAACGCTGCTCTTCCCATGCATGGCAGGCTGAATCGATGCACCCTAGTAGGCTGAGTCGGGCGCATGCATAAAGGCTGGCCTCGCTAATTTAATTATCAAGAAATGGGCCCGTTCTACAACGTAAAAAGCCCACCACGGTCCAACAAGCAAAGCCACAGAAACGCAGCCCCACCTGTCAGGTCAAACGAGCGTCAGTCAGAATGAGTCCCACGCGGCCCCACTAGTCAGAGTTAACGGACTCGACGGATACGTCCGTCTGTGGCATTCATGAGAGTTTCAACTAACGCAGTTGGGAAAAGTGAGCAAAAGTTAACATCGGTGGGAAAAGTGAGCACAACTAAGGATCCAGGGGCACAGGAGTAATAGTCCCTTAATAAAATAAGTGAAAGCAGAGAAACTTATAATTCAGTCGTATTTACCTTTTTCATACTGCTGACTAATTCTCAATTCCCGTTATTTGCAACAATAAGTTCCAGTGAAGCCCAAGCATCTTCAACCTTTCTTTTATTAATACTCCCGCCAACAGAATTATACAATATATATTATCATGACTTCATGAGCAGGAAATCTTGCATAAAGATTTATCAATAAACCATGTCAAGCCAAGGGCATTTAGTAAAAAAAAATTCTCCTTCAAATTTGTGCGATGCTTTATCCATGATGTGTCAAAACTAAGCGCCGATCCACATAAGCTTGATATGGAGAATAAAATTTGACGTATATAGAAAGAATTTTTAAGTTCATGGCAATTACAATTATTAGTGGATTCCAGAGAATAATACCACTTCAATCAGGGGCGGAGCTTGAACTTGAATAAAGAGAGGTCAAAATAGTGCTATATTTTTTTGTGTATTTTCTTCTCCCTAGAAAGTCCATCAGCTTCAAAGTTCAAACCCTTTTCGAGTCAAAATCAGCTCCGAACTTTCAGGTGCAATGACAAAACCTAGAGAAGTATAGCACAAAATAGATGTAATAACAAGAAAAAACAAATCTAGCTCCAAATTACTCGATGGGTACAAAATGCATGTATCAACTCGCCGAGCTTACAAGCTTGCTTGCCCCCAAGAAAAACCTGAGATTGATGAACATGAACTGAATTTTATAGAGGGATAGGTCGATAATATAAAACAAGGCCATTGTATCATCATATACAATCCAATCATTCACGAGCTTCTAAATTTGCGACTCTCAATCTAGCTTCCTAAGTTAAGAGATCTAGATGATTCCCCTTCTTTAGTACTTTGTTGTGCACACTAGATTACCTCTAATCTCACGTTTGCACGTACGTGTTGCATTGCACGCAACTGCTGTACTTGGTATGGTAGCACATATTGATATTGCATGGAACTTATAAGAAACGGAATCTGATTATCTAAAGGAAAAGGAAACATAGTAGGGCAGAGACCAATTGCAGCTGGTCACCGATTAATTCTGATTCCAAGTCATGAACGCCTCGTTCTAGCACATCTCGTCTTCTATTAACCACAGTGTGTTTCATTGTTCTGCGTATGCTAGTACTAGTATGGATCTGAAGGGCACAAATTAATATGGCACTGCGCAGCGGCAATAACCCGCACCAGGCAGAAGACCGAAGCTGACAGAGTGCCGCGGAGGCGTACCACCGGAAATATTACGGGGTCCAGGAGGTCGAACAAGAGGCCGTGGCCATGCAAGCCAGCCCTTCCTGAGATTCCAGACGATCTTGTCCTGGAATCCTCCTCCGTCTCCCAGTGAAATCGCTCGTGAGGTTTAAGCGTGTATGCAAGACCTGGCACTCCACCATCTCAGGCCCATCCTTCATCCAGATGCACCTACGACGCTCCGTCTCCAACCAGCGGCGGCGGTCTTGCTTCCTCATCACCCCACATCTGTTGGATGAAGTCACTCATGATCTATGGCCAAACACATTCTCAAACAACATCTGCTTCTACGGGTGGCAGCCCGAAGAGGGCTGTCAAACCAGCGTGAGCCTCGTGTACGCAAGGGACTTCAAACGGGAGTTTGGATCGGTGTACAGGTTTGCACACTGCGATGGCTTGTGCTGGTACCCACGGACAACAAGATGTACGTTCTCAGCCCCGCCACAAGGGACCTTCTTACGTTGCCGGAGAGCCGCCGGCGGATGCTCGACCCGTCCGACTTCTGCCGTGCGACCGTCGGTTTCGGCCGTGACCCTGGCACGAGCAGGTACAAGGTAGTTCAGTGCATCCGCCATTCCGAGGACAATGGCCTGGGGAACTACAACTACAGCACGGGAATGGAGGTTCTTACTATCGATAGGAACAGCAGCAGCTCTGCATCGTGGAGGGATGTTGTTCCTCCGTACCCTGTTAGTAATTGGAGAAACGCGGTCTTCTTCAAGGGGTCTCTGATCTGGATCCTCCGCAAGCTCCATGAGAGGGGGCCCCCGGAGACCCGGCTGCTTCGCTTCTGGCTAAAGGCTGAAACGTTTAGCTTCACCGTGCACCCTCCCTGCCCTGCACTTGACCACCAGAACTTCGCCAAGTGAACTGAATGGCGAATTCTGCCTAGCTCAATATGAGTCTTCGCGTCAGGTTGGTATCTGGATGACCAATGGCGTAATAAATCCTCGGGTGTGTGTAGGACTCAGCTGACTGAGACTTAACTTAAGTCTCAGTCAGGTGACGTTACCTCTCCTTCCTCAACTCCGGCGATCCCTTGCCGCCACGTACCGCCGGCCATGCCGCCTGCTGCCGCCACCCGCGCCGTCTCGGCGTCCCACCCTCCTCCAACCGCGGCCCACCGCCGGTCCGCCGCCGCCCGAGCTTCCCTCTAAACCCCCACCGCCGGCCGAGTCTTCTCCGGCGCCGGCACCCCCACCCCCCCAAGTTAAGTTACTTGCTCGCCTCCGCCGCGGCCAGCCGCGTCTCCGGCGGTTCCGGGTCGCTCCAGTCTCGTCGTCGCCGTCGGCCGCCGCGGCCAGCCGCGTCGCCCGCCCGCCGCCGACTCGTCCATCGCCAGGAAGAAGAAGGTGGGAGGAGGAAGAAGAGCTGCACGAATCGTGAGGCGCATCGGAGGGTGGAGGAGGTGACTGAGACCTAAGTTAAATCCCAGCTAGCTGAGATTTAGCAAAACCGTAAATCCTCAGTGGGATCGACGATACATTCTTAATGTGGAGCCGTGCGTCACCATGTCTATTTCGTATGGTGGACTCCTTTTGAAGAAAGTGAACCATATGATCTCCAAGTACAACTTACAGAATAAGACCATGGAGGATCTAGGTAGCTTGGAAACTCTAAGGTACAATGGACCAGGTCGGCACACTGTAGAGTACAAGGGCGAAAACTTGTTTTACTTCGAGATGATTCCTTACACTGAAAGTCTTGTTCCCGTAGCCAATGCATGATAAAGTTGTGATTCTTGACTTTTATGTAACTAGCAGGGTGGCCCTCGCAAATGCGAGGGCATGATCTTTATTTTATTTAGATTAGAGAGATGACCATCGTCTTTGATTTGTTGAGATTGACCGGGAAATAAAATTAATTATTTTTGGACATTCACATTATGTGAAAGAGTAGTCACAGCTCATGCTTAATAACTATTACCGATAACCCTAAAAAAAAATAACTATCACCTATATAGAAATAAATATTTTTCGGTGAACGACTATTACTCCATTTATATGTGTTATTTTGCGTGATATTAAATTGATCTATTCTATTAAATCTCAGATTGTAAGCTAGTCGGTAGTTTTTATGTGGATATTAGATCAGTGTGTGCAAGGATTAACAATCGTATTGTCAAATAATTAGGGGTTGCTTGAGCAATGACGGGATGATGTTTGCACTACTTGAGACATGTCCGGTACAATCTTCAGAGTGATGGAATAGGAAATATTTTTTCTTATCATAGGAAAATAATATCCTTATTAATAAATAAGTCAACTAAAAAAACTTTACTTTGACATGATCTTTTTGCCTCCCGTTTATTTTATTTGTTTCGAAATTACATAAGATTCTCATATTGTATACAATACTGTCGTCTTAGACTATAAAATTTGTCTACTGTTTACTAATAAAAATATCCAAAATTACATAAAAAATTCATATGAATATCTTATATGAATATATTTAAAAAAATAGAAAATAACATAATTTTTATCTCTTCAATTATCTTACTTTTTCTCATGTTTCAATAATACACTTATACATAAAAACCAATGTTTGAAAACTTTGACAAAAGTCTAGAAGGCCATTTATGCTTCGATGGAAGCAATATTATGTTTGAATACTTTTTTTAACTCTCTCCCTTCTATCCCGACTCTTGGATTTAGACATTTTGCATTCTTGCTCACTTGTGCTTGCCATGTAATGTAACATGACTAGGATAGCATGGATGGCATATCCTTTGCATTATAATCAACTTTCGACATTTCTAATTAATTTGCGTCATTAAATTTTAAGGATAAGAAACAGTATGAACTTCCTCTCAAAAAGCATAAAACTCATCATACAAGAGTGTTTAGTTAGGAAAATCATATGAATTCACTTCACACACATATATATATAGGGTGGGACTATTCTACAATCCCCTTAAGAGATTGTAGAATACCTATTCTACAACTCCTACCAAAATAACCTTCTAAAGCCGTACGTACCCATCCGAAAAAATCAAACTGCCCGCTCCACTAACCCCACACCGACCCGGTCCACCCACCTCCTGCATCGGGTCAACTCCCACCCCACCTCTCGATCCCGTCCCCACTCCCCACGCGATCTCCGGCGCCGCCCCGACTGAAGCTTCCCGCGCGACCTTCCTCCGACGCCTCTCCGACTCAGCTCCCCGTGCGCCTGCCACCAGCGACGCACTGGATCGCCTCCTCGCCGGCGCCTTCCGGGATTCCGGCCACCTGCTCCGCCGTGAAGCCCCATCCGCCGATTTGCGAGCCACCGCGCCTCCAGTTCGGCGCCGGGCCACATCCAGCGCGCCGCTCGCAGGCCACCGCCCTCCACCTCCCCGCGCGTCCTCTAGCGCGGCGCCGACGCCCTCCACCTCCAGCGCGACCGCGCCCTCTTCGACCTGCCCAACGGGTGCGAGCCTCCTTGCCGTCCCCTGGCTCCTCCCCCGGAGTTCCACCAGCGCGCCGCCTCCCCGGCGAGTCGCCCCCTCGTGCCGCCCGTGCTCCTCCCGCCGAGCCGCCCGTGCTCAACCAACCGCCGGCCATGGACTCCCGGGTGTGCCGCCGTGGACTTCGCATCCATCGTCGGAGTTAACCGCACTCCAGCGGGAGGTTCATCGTCGGAGTTCACCGCACTCCAGCGGGAGGTTCACCGCGCGCGGCCTCGGCGGCGCAGCCATCGTCGGAGTTCACCGTACTCCAGCGGGAGGTTCACGGCGCACGGCCTCGGTGGTCAGGACTCCCTCCGAACCTCCTGACGGGATGGAGCAGACGCAGAGCAGATGCCAAGCCGGCAGCATGGTGTGAGACGCCGCTGATGGGGAGGTTCAGAGCAGCGACTGGGAAAGTTAAGAGGAACGCGTTTTTGAGGTTCATCCTTTGAACTTCACCTCGCCCCTCCTCTGAATTTCTATGGTGCCCAACGTCTAAGGCTGAGAACACAGCTCTGGACTGGCTACCCCATACCTTTGAGCTCTGGCGTGAAAGATAACAAGATTCATGAAGTTTGCCTTTTTTAGTCGTGAAGTTCAAGCCGTATGTGCTTGGAGTTCATATTTTTTTATATGTAAAAATTGCACGGGAATTATGTTTCACACAGACTGAAGTTCACAGTTTAAAAGGTTCATTCAGTTTGTATACGTACATAGTCCATTTTTTGTGGCAGCTCGCTTCGAGAGTTGGAGGCAAAAAATAGAGAAGTCAACTTATTGAGCTACATCAGTTCGTTTAATGGGAACTGAACTCCATTCGAAACTTCAGCTAATGTGCATCTACGTCCTTGTCAAATGTTTATTTTGTCTGTTCTGAAGTTGTTCCGAAGTTCTTTTGTGAAGTTCTGTGAAGTTTTTGTGAAGTTTAGTTGCTTTTCGAAGTTAACTTCAAATGACGCGAAGTTACATTCACTTCTGAGACAGAGTAGTCCCCCTATATAAAAAAATAAGCGAAGTTTATAACAAAAAGTTTGAAGTTCACTTGCGCGACGGGCGAAGTTCAGGCGGAATTGTAGAATAGCTGTATACAAAAATAAGCGAAGTTCATTAGAAAAAAGTCGAAGTTAACTTGCGCGACGGGCGAAGTTCAGATGGGATTGTAGAATAACTATTCTACAAGTGGTTGTAGAATAGCTGAGATGTATATATATATATATATATATATATATATATATATATATATATTCCAATAGGTTATTGTCGTGTCTCGACGGACGGACACCGGGAGTAAAGGATACTCCCTTTTTAGGTTCGGCACAGGGCGCGAAGGAGGCTGAGAATCGTCTCACCCGGGTGGAGCAAGCTGAGCTCTCCGATCTGACGTACGAGCAATCAACACAGAGATACATAGAGTTTACCCAGGTTCAGGCCGCCCGGAGGCTCAAAGCCCTACTCCTGCATGTCTGGATTGAGGTGTTCATCATTGGGTGGCTTACAATGGTGGACTCGGGTGTGTACCCGACAAGGTGGTGGCTAGAGGTAGATGACGAGCAGATCCTACCCGGAGGAGATCACCTCTCCCTCTACCCTCTATGCCCTAGGCTAGTCTCTCTTGTGTTCTGCTTCGGTCTGTCCTCCCTCTCCTCGGTGGCCTTGGTCCTTCTTTTATAGGCTAAGGGGATACCACACAGGTCACGCGAGGGGCGTGGGGATTTTAGGTGGGAAAACCCCCGGTGGTCTTTGGAAGCGACGTGGCCTCTTCTCGTCCAAGCGTCTCCTCCGCGGTTAGGTGAGGGCGTCCACCTTTAAGGAAAGCGGGTGGACAGGGTCTGACAGCCCCACCGCGCGACCACGCTCCATAGCGACGTAGCTGAGGCGCGCCCTTCGTCTTGACGCCCAAGTCTTCTACAAGCTTCATTGTCGATACTGAACATCAATTATTATCGATTAGTTCTCCTAACAACAATCCAAGTTGTTGGTATTAGCAAGCACATGCCTAATAACTGACCACCGATACTCCACCTCCATGCGCATTTTTACGTGATATCTCTATTTTCTTCTGATCCTATTGTACAAAAAGGTTATGGATGAAAATGTCATCAAGTTATAGAGAGAAATACATCCCCCATCATGGTGCCACTTCTTCTTACACGAATATTTAACATTTCATTGAAAAGAACCAATTTGAATCTTCATATGATTCCTTTTACCTTCAGCAACTAATGAGGCTCGAGGAGGTGAGGGATCTCACTAATTAATCTCTCGAGTTATGTTAGGTTATTATGTTATTCAGAACATTGTGAGTTGGTTGGGATTGTATCGTCTGAAATAGAGGGTATTGGAAATTTCTAAGTCACTAAGTTCTCATAAGTATGGATGTTATCGCGTAGTAATCCTCGAAGCAAGTGGTTCCAGTTGCTCATCTTTTATTTTCTCGGCAATTTACGAAATCGGCAATGGAAGCATGTCTTGCGAGCAGTGTGTCCCTCACAACCACACGCCCATAATTTAACTTCTCGCATAATCATTCAGAAACTATGAGGTTAATTAAACTTGTTCATGTTTCATTTTTAATATTTGTATTTACTCTTAAAAAAGAAGATGTGTGCTACACCAATTATCCCACCGGAAGCGTTCTAGCTAGTTAATCTAGTGTACACATTTTTCTTTTCTTAGCACCAAACTAAGTCACTACCAAGCGTGTCATCTCTACCATCCATGTCGACACCAAACTACCCTCTAAACTCGAGGAAACTGAGTGATAAGGCATCCTTGACGTGACGATTGATAATTACATTCCCATCGAACCATATCTTCGAAATATGTATCTCTGCCTTTCTGTTTTTTAGAACATAACCTTGAATAATAAATAAATGTTCAAGATCTCTGATATAATCGGCTCTAAAAAAGTTTAGTTGACCCATTCTTCATTCTCTCACACGCTCAACTACGTGACTCTGTATGATGACCTCCTTCCCTTTTACTCTTCCAATCTCCAATCACACGGTTATCGATTTTTTCCAAGTGGAAAATTAGAGAATAAATAAAATGTGGGACCACTCAGTTCCAGACTTGGTAGTGCCAGCTACGATATATTTTATTGGAGTGAAATTTGGAAAATGTATAATTGAATGTGACAATATGAATCACTTGAAATAAACATATTTGCTTGGTTTCAGATCCACTACAAGATTATTGCGGACTGGCTACTAGCTGGTTACAACATGTAGATCAATAACAAGCAAACTGTTAGATTGAAGACCTATTCTACAAGAGTCGAAAAACGACACGAGCTATCCATGCAGCACATGCTCAATGTGCGCCTACTTATTTAGGATCTCAAACTGAATCAGTTAAGAGTGTGTGTTGTGTTGATTCTCCCCTCTGTATGTCCTTATACTCGATATATATACCTGCCCTGCATCTGCAAGGATGTATACATTAAGCGGAGCTGCTATCCATGCATACCAAATTACCTCTCTTCCATTTAGCATACACATAATACTAGTGTTTATTTAGTATCACGTAAAACTCAAAGTGTGGCGTGACCAAGAGACTAAGACGTAAGACTTCTATTTTTTATCACATTATTCGGAATCCTTCTATGATTCTAACCTCAGCGGTTTTTATGAAACAAACAAGGAAATCATATTGTATATCTATTAATGAAAAGAACAATGAAACACTTTTTTTTTTGAGAACCGCAGGAGATCTACGCGTACTTATATTAATCGTACGAAGAAGAGTTGTTACACAGCAAGATACCACAAGGTTTAGCCACCCGATCCACTTTGGGATGGTAGCTCCACAACAATGAAACACTAGGAATCGGTATCTAAATTTCATTCTCTTATACGGGGTAGAGACTCTCTTATTCAATTATTATCTTTCCTGATTTTTTTACTCTATTAATGCAAAAATAGAAGTCGAATAATTTCTATGGATTATTCGAGAACCTGCATTGGTCAAACTATAGCTAGTGCATTAAAAGCCGAGTGTCTGAATGCTCTGAACCCAATTCACGTCTCTCACGCCTTTTTGTTGGGCGAGCATACATACATGTGGAACCTCCACCCCATATTAGTTATTGTTAAAACGGATGTATCTATACGTATCTCAGTGCTAGATACTCCCTCTGTCCCTATTTAGGTGGCGTCTTTGTTTTGCATGCACCAACTTTGATCATGTATTTCACCAACAAAAGTGTGATATTTGTCACAAAAATTATACCATTAAAAACTTTGTTTCAATACAAATATTTTGTTGGTTAAACGTGTGATCAAAGTTGCTGCACGCAAAACTAAGACGGGACACAGGAGTACACTCATTTCAACGAACTAATGCAGCATGGAGGGAGTACAAAGAATTTCAGAATTGTTTGAGGTTAAATACTGTTTTTGTTTATAAAAATACCGGTGGATTCATTATGCATTCTCATTCTTTTTTGCGTTTTCCGTCGAGGCCACAGCAAAACTTGTTCATTTTTCCTTCCTCAAGACCACAGCCCAGAGCTCAATCTCAAAAAAAAAGAAAAAAACCACGCCCGTGGGCCAGTGCTAGTCAAAGGCGGCCGCAAATCGTCATCTCCCGATTGAATCTACCCAACGAGGTCCAGAACCCAACCCTCCGGCGATGGCCGCCTCCGTCGTAACCCTCCTGCTCATCATCGCCGCAGTTGCCCCACACCCCTCCTCCGCCAGCCACGTTGTCACCTTCACCCCTAATCGCGGCGTCTCCCCCTCCTCCCTAGCCTGGGACCCCACGGCTCAGCACTTCGTCGTCGCCGGTGGAGGCGACGCCGTCCTGTCCGTCTCCGACGCCGGCGTGACCGAATCGATCGCGTCCTCCGGCGCCTCCTCGTAGCGTCCGAGGGTTCGTTCTCCGCCTTCGACCTCCGTTCCCCTCGGCCCCATCGCCTCCTCTTCTCCACCCCGCTCCCCGACCCGCCGCACCCGGCGGCGTCGCCGTGGACCCGCACTCTGGCGCTGCCTTCCTCACCGTGGGCCCGCACATCTACAAGATTTCCCCTCAAGGCGACCTCGCGGCGCTCCCCGAATCGCCCGTGTACGGCTCCGAGCCCTTTCCTCCCTCACCGCACACGTGAGCCGCGGGTTCCTGATCGTGGGCCTGCCCAGCACCGGCCACCTCCTCCGCGTGGACATGGAGGACGGCGTCGCGAGAATCGTTTCCGGGCCCTCCTCGCCCCCCACGCCCGTCGCCGTTGCGGTGCGGAGTGATGGGTTGGTGGCCGTGGGCGGATCCGCGACTCTGCGACTGGTCGGGAGCAACGACGGGTGGGTGTCTTGCGCTGAGCACGACGTGGGGGCCAGACGGCGCCTTCGCGGTGGTGGCAGTGGCGGTGAGGGAGCGGAAGCGGGTGTACACGCTGGTGGAGGCGGAGGTGGAGGGGATGAGGGAATGGCGGATCGAGGAGGTTGCGTGGAAGAAAGAAGGAGAGGGGGAGATGGTTGCGGGGTTCATCTTGGTCGGCGCCGCCCTCGCCATCTTCATGTTCTGGAGGTTCCAGATGCGGCAGCTCGCCGGCAACATGAACAAGAAGATCAGATAGAACCACCGCAATGATTGGCCGTCTCCACACTTTGTTTTTGGTATATACTCCCTCCGTTCGGATTTAATTGACACACATTTTGTTACACGTGGATGTATCTAGACATCAAACAAGTATAGATACATCAATATTTGGACAAAATCAAGTCAATTAATTTGGAACGGAGGGAGTAGTTTCTTGTGAAACAGAGGGAGTATTTTTCATTAACTGTGAATCCCTTGATCTTGCTTGTTCTTTGGTTCTGCTTGCCAATTGTACCTTGGAATGTCACACGATGTAATAGGTTATTTCCTTTCTTATTAGAATCACGATGTAACTGATACTACTGCATATTTGTTATATGATCATAGTGGAGGATTATTTCTGGCTGCAGTGATCTAATTAGACGGTTAACTACATCTATTTGGGCAATCAAAATCATGGTTTTATGCACTGTCGTTTGTGCTTATTTTCAATGTTGCGTATAAAATATATTCACTTGTTTTGTTCAGTTAATAAGAGTTGTATCTTATAATGGATCCAGTTATGTCCACTATGAATTTGTAAAACAAATTAATCCTCTTTGTCCACTTAATAACAACTTATGTCTTATATTGGTTTTCTCATCTCACCATTCTCATCTGAATATATGACGATCGGACAATGTACATAATGTGAATATTAGCGATACGTGGTGTATCTGTTGACAACAAGATACTTCATTAGTTTCTAGTTGCACGATTTTGTAGGCGATGTATAGGTGCCCATGTGGTGGTGTACATTCTATCTTACATACGATAAGTTTTTTCTTGCACTCCAACTTGTCTGGCTAGCCTAGCTTCTTCGCGATATGCATCAGTCGGTTTAATCTCAGTATTTGCATCATGCATACATTCGACCACTATAATAAACATCAATGGTGTATATAATGTTTAGCCCATGCAGACGAATATGGTGGCTTGTTGTCTCTTGTTTTAATAATATAAATAATAGATAGAGGTGCTAATCAGTTGCAAATAAAAAAAAGCATTACTCTCATCTAAGCGTTTATCTTGCCTCTTAGACAATGATCAATATCTCCCGCAACCGGTGGTGCCTATACCACCTTGTTAGTCCTAGTTTACGTCATCAATTAATATCGCCTCAAAACCTCAAACGTAACTCTATTTCAGAGGAACCTCTAACTTAACTCTTAATATTGGGCCATCCTTCCATTATGTTTGCATGTTTACAAAGTACATACCTTTCATCATGCACTAGTAGTAAACCACCCCAAACTTCTCGAATCGTAAAATGACTTGTAGTAACCAATATTTTGCCTTCGACTAGTAGTAAGCCATCCCAAATTGTCAATCCGCAAGCTTACTCATATACGTTAGTTTGTTTTGGCATTGTGTTGTATTCTAATGGTCACAACTTATATAACAAGTAATCCATTTTACTATTTGTTTAACCAACAAGCCAAATTTTTTGCCGCAAAACATTATAAAAAAATTAACACAACAAAGTCCAAGTCATAAACTACAGTACAATTACAGTTTTGCATCAAGAGATAACATACTAGCTATTACAAAATAAACTTTTATGGCTGATAGATTCAATCATCCATTTTTTGCAAACTTTTTTATTCAATAAGTAGTTTGTCTTTTTACCAATATTAGTAAAATAAAAATATTACGAATGTTATTTTCACTAAGAAGGAAGCATAGGTTTATTTACAAATATCAATTTAAAGGAAAAAAAATACTCCCTCTTGTAGACTACTCTGGAAATACAAAACACTCGGTTCCTATGAATGAGCCGAAGTAAGTTGCCATGAAATAACCATTTACAAAAACGGTTAATCGTTTTTTTTAGAAAAAATAAGACAATGAAGTACTTGCATTATTTACACTTTGACAAAAAAAATGTTTCCCAACTATTATCAATTTACAGTATTTGTAACTTCTTTCCTTCCCACAAAACGTGTAGTAGAAGGAAAGTGTAGAAATTTGGTATATTATGAATTAGTAGTCTCCAAATATATCGTTTTATTATAACCTAAATATCCAAATATGGAAGCCAATAATACATACTATTTTTCTTAGTGAATGATTTTTGTTTGCTAAGTGCACGTACCTCGCACAGGCCAATAATACCTACTTAAAAGTCATGCATGGGTTTCTCGAAAATTATTAAAGAACTCTAATACCGTCTTGTTGAGTCTCCAAGGACTTATTTTCCAAATAACAAGTATACCTATGGACGTATAGAGGAAAAGAATTTTCTTGGAAAGGATTAAAATGGAATGACCTCTAACTAAACCTATAGAACATGTTGGTAATTCCCATACTTGTGTGTTGCTATCACCTGCAATATTGGAAAACATAAAGCTTGTTTATGCATTTCATGAATTAACTGTATTTTTTTAGTTCGAGACTTTTTTCGAAAAGGGGGAGCCTCGGCCTCTGCATCAATCAATGCATACGACCCTTAGTGTGGGACTTACATGTGCAATCTAGTTTATATGTTTGTCAAGTGGTAGAACAAGAAAACAAAAACAAGGGAGCCAGATGAGAGATAATATAGAAGGGGATAATTAGTTCTAATACTCCTAGGAATTATTAAAATTTTGCTTCATGGTGTGTGTCAGGTATTTCATCGCTCCTCCACTACGTTGCAACACCCCACCACCCTGGGGCTGGTAGTATCCAAATAGGGAGGCAAATAATACCTACTTAAAAATCATGAGTCTCTAACGATTTTTTTTTCAAATAACAAGAATAACTTCTAGCCGCATAGAGAGAAATAATTTGCTTGTGCATGATTAAAATGAAATGATCTTGAACTAAAGCTACAAAACTCCTTGTGAATTCCCATACTTGTGTGTTGCTATCACCTGTCATGCTAGAAAACCTAGAACTTGTTTATGTGTTTCATGAATTAACCGTGATTTTTAGTCGCAGACTTACATGTGCAATCTTGTTTATAGTTTGTTATCGGCGTATCAAAACTCCTTGTGAGTTCCCATACTTGTGTGTTGCTATCACCTGTCATGCTGGAAAACCTAAAACTTGTTTATGCATTTCATGAATTAATCGTGATTTTTTAGTCTCTGACTTACATGTGCAATCTAGTTTATAGTTTGTTACCGGCGTATCAATCGAGAGGCAGAGCTAGAAAACAAAGGAAATGGAGCCAAATCAGCAATAATAATGAAGGCATAATTAGTGATAATACTCCTAGAACTTACTAAAATTTATAAGTAAAGGTAGATCATATATATTACACTTTTTGGTTCATGGTGTGTCTTGTGGGTGGAAGGGATTTGTTGCCTAGATAGCCCTCTCGTCGCTCCTCAAGTGGATTGTAAAACTCCAACCACCCCGGAGCTGTTGGTCGTTACGCTTGATAGCTATCTAGGGTTTCTAAAATGGTCGCCTAGACCAACACAAGTCTTTGAACGAAACAGTTGCTTTACATTCTACGTAGATTACAAGAGACCACGCCGGGAGAGGGTGAAGGGAGAGGGGGCGCTTGGCGAGGTAAACACATGCTTGATGAAGAAGCTGTTAGTACATTATTTAGTTATTGGAAGTAAATAATGCATATAAACACTAGTTAAGCGTCAACTTATCATCAAGCCGTGATGATGTACAAGATAAGCACCTTATCCATCTCGTATGCAAAGGATGTATATGGGTGACAGAGAGGAATATAAGTACCATTTCTATGCAATTATATAGTGCCAAACTATATATTTCGTCATGCAGAAACCCACGTCAAGATATTTGCAGGGACCAGATATATCTTTCTTTTATTCTGCGAATAACCTGATATATCTTCAGCAACCATCAAATCCTATCTTGTTAAACTGGTATTAATACTGAAAATTTATAGCACAATAATATCTAATAATGGATTCACAATTTATAGTACATCCTTTCGGGGGAAAGATTTAGTTGTATTCCATCCAAAATTAATTAGTCCGTCCATAAATACGAACCCCGAGAACAGTGTTTTCTTGCACTCTCCGGCAATCCCTGCAGGCCGTGACTGAACCTCACAAGTACACCAACGGAGCACCGGGCACCATCCCATTCCCATCGATGCCTAGCCTCCTCAGCAAAGTGTCCGGCGCCGTGGCGGCCAGCGCCCGCAGCGTCTCGCGCGCCACACGCCGCCTCCTGCGCGCACGGCGGTTGTCCCGCTACAAGAAGGACGCGGCGGCAACGGACGGCGTGGGCGTGGTGGACGACGACGGAGCACTGTGGCGCCGGAAGATACTGATGGGGAAGCGGTGCGAGCCGCTCAACTTCTCTGGCTGCATCCACTACGACAGCCACGGCCGGCCGATCCCGCAGCCCCGACGTACGGTGAAGGAGGCGGTCACGAGGCTCTGCCGGTCGTCGGACGTCGTCGACGAGGCCGTCGTGCCGTGTCCAAGGAAGTGAAGCGTAGTGCGCCGCTCCAGAGCTAGTTAATGAGCTTGTGATCCCATCATATTCATGGCATGCATGCTCGTCCCGTTTGGTGACTAGGCAGTTGAAACATGGTCGTCTGGTGAAAATATAAAAATTCTCTGATTTGTGGACGTACGTTGGATCGGTACAGCATGGCCTGTGTGTGAGAACTAATAGAAAAATACGCAGTTCTTTCATAGGTAAAATGACAAAGCCCGGAACGAGTACGCGGCGTACTGTACGCCATGCATGAATTCTCTCTTCCCCGGTTATCCAACTGAGATTCTCTAGCTTACAGGAGATAACTCAGGCCATCTTCATCCTCCTCCATCCCACTTGTTCGTCTCGATCCGGTCGACCTGTCTCTGCTGTTGCCGGCCGTCGGCCTTGGATCTGGACGGGCTGCTGCCGGATGACGGCGACGACGGCCACTTCCCGCGAGGCTCGTGCTACATGAGGACAAGCAGGTCAGGTCGTGATTCGTGCTCCGTGAGGACATGCAAGTTTTCTTGCGATCAGGCAATGCGTCAGATGTTGTTCGGTGCCTATAGTGCGAATAATTGCACAGCTCGTTACAACCTAAAACAGTTGCAGTTTTTTTTTATGAGCAGACTGTGAGAATGAGATCGGTAGTGGCAAGACCACACAAGCCTTGCACGGCGCCCGCAGCTCGTCATGGACTCCTTCGTCTGCAACATCGGGCACGTCGACCACAACAAGTCCCCTAGCCCTTACTGTCATGATTACCAAGGTGCGCAGTAGTAGTTGTGTTCTATAGATAATAGATCGAGGTTACCGAACGGAGAAATTCAGCCCAACATTTCGTTTTGCATAGGCATGGTATTTTCCATCGTGTGCCAATGTTTACATCAGGACCATGCTCGAGCTGTATCTGGTGGGTTCGCATTAGACGAGGAGAAAATAAGCTCACAACATTTTTGCGACTACAGTTTCATTTGCGCGGCGATGTCCACGCCCGCGCATGTGTGGCAGTGGTGAATGTGACGATCGGTGTATTACAACAGTGTTCACTACAAGTGGGGCAGCACCAGCAAGGGGTGATTTTATTTTTGGTGGTGCTCTTGAGTAGCGATTCTTAATTTGCGAGGTGAGATCCCAAAGTCTAACCATCATTTGGTTGTACCTGACAAAGACAGATTTTACCGTTTCACTGTTGAGGGTATTGTCTAGAATCAGGACTTTCTCTGAGGGTGAAAACAAATTATCTGACTTTAGTGGATCGGGCGATGATGGCGGTTGTGTGTTAATCTTTTCTTGGAGGCGTCGCTTTTTGATACGTCCATTTCGCATCACTATTTTATAGCATAATTTACTGTTATTCAATGATATATTTCATATTAAGAGGAGTTACTTATGTTATTTTGTCTTATTTTGCATGTTTGATGATCATTGGATAATTAACTGCCGGAGTCAGATTTCAGCTGGAAAAAGCAACGTCAAGCACTATATTTCTGGAGCACTAAAAATATTTCCGAGAAGACAGATGTTCCTATTTTATCAGAAGATGGACTAAGCCAAAAGGGGAGGCTGAGATGGGCCAGGAGGGGCCCACACCACCCCTGGGCGCGGGGCCCACCTTGGCCGCGCCCTGCCAGGTGTGGTGCCCCTGGCCCACCTCAGGCGCTCCCCCTTCGCGTACTTCATCCCCCAGAAACCCTAAGACACGGGGAGTCCGAGAGAAAATATTCCGCCGCCTCCACGAGGCGGAAACCACAGAGAGAGAAAAGCTCTCCGGCAGGGAGAAATCTGCCGGGGAAATTCCTTCCCGGAGGGGGAGATCATCGCCATCCTCATCGTCATCGCGCTGGACTTCATCGGGATCATCATCATCATCATCTCCACCGCCATCACCACCATCACCGCTGCACCATCTCGTTCCGCTGTAACATCTAGGGCTATACTTTGTTTAGTTCATAGGGGAAACTCTCCCGGTGTTAATTACTCCTTGTGGTTGATGCTATTGAGTTTTATCGGTGAATTAAAGTATATGTTCAGATCGTTATCCATCATTATATCACCTCTGATCATGATCCATATGATGTCTCGTGAGTAGTTCGATTAGTTCTTGAGGACATGGGAGAAGTCACGCTGTTAGTAGTGGAATTATGTTGAGTAATATTTAATGGTTTGATATTTAAGTTGTGGTGCTATTCTTCTAGTGGTGTCGTGTGAACGTCGACTACATGACACTTCACCTTTATGGGCCTAGAGGAGTGCATTGTGTATTTGGTTGCTAATTGTGGGGTTGCCGGAGTGACAGAAACCTAAACCCCCGTTAGTATACCGGTGCACAAGGGAGCGTAGGATCTCAGAGTTTAAGGCTGTGGTTAGATTTATCTTAATTACTTTCTTGTAACTGCGGATGCTTGCAAGAGGTATAATCACAAGTATGTATTAGTCCAAGTAAGGGCGGTGCATTAGCATAGGTTCACCCACACAACACTTATCAAAACAATAAAGATTAATCAACTATGTGAAGCGAAAGCACTTGACTAGAATCCCGTGTGTCCTCAAGAACATTTTGTCATCATAAGTAAACCAACCGGCTTGTCCTTTGCTCTAAAAAGGATTGGGCCACTTGCTGCAATTATTATTACTGTCTTTTACTTACTCGCATTTTATTTACCTGCTATATCAAAAACCCCTAAAAACTTGTCTGCTAGCATTTACAGTGAAACCTTTACCGAAACTCCTTGTCAGCACCTTCTGCTCCTCGTTGGGTTCGACACTCTTATTTATCGAAAGTACTACGATACACCCCCTATACTTGTGGGTCATCAAGACTATTTTCTGGCGCCGTTGCCGGGGAGTGAAGCGCTATTGGTAAGTGGAATTGGTAAGGAAACTTTTACTGTAGGTGCTATTTTTATTTCTGCTTGCTACTTTATTTTATCATGGAGAGATCTCCATTTGAATCCCTGTTTGGAAATACTACTACCACTGCTAAGGTAGTAGAAGAGGAACCACCTGATCAAGTAATTCCATTTAAAATACCTATGAAAATTGTTGAACGAGTTACGAATAACCGCTATGCAGGAGATGGAACTGTCCCTCCTGGGGATCATTTGCTATTTATTCATGAATTATGCGAGTTGTTCAAGTGTGCAGGTATTTCAATGGAAGAGGTCAAGAAGAAATTGTTTTCTATATCGTTGACTGGTAAAGCTGCAAAATGGTATAGGATGCTGAAAAATGGGCGTTCTATTGGCTGGGAGGAGATTGTGCCTCTCTTTTATTCTAAATTTTATCCTCCTAGTGAAATTCATCAAGATCGGAATCATATATATAATTTTTGGCCTCATGATGGAGAAAGTATTGCCCAAGCGTGGGGGAGATTGAAATCATTAATGCTCAAATGCCCCATTCATGAGCTTCCTGGTAATGTTGTTATTGATAACTTCTATGCAAGGCTTTCTCTTCAAGATAAAACTCTATTGGATACCTCTTGTGCTGGATCATTTACGCGTAATAAAGAGGAAGTTAAATGGGACCTTCTTGATCGGATTGAGGAAAATACTGAAGGATGGGAGAACGACAAAGGTAGAGAATCAGGTATAAAGCATGATTACGAATGCATTAAAACTTTTATGAATACTGATAATTTTCGTAATCTCTATGATATGTATGGTCTTGATTCTCAAGTTATTGCAAACTGTTACAAGGCTTTTGCCTCTTATCTTGATGTTCCTAAAGAAAGTTGCAATAAGTATCATTTGCCTTACAAAGATAATACTAATTCTGCCAATATTAAAAACATTGAAGTTCATACAGTTGATCGTATCTTGCCAGAACCTTATATTGAGAAACCACCTTTTCCTGTTAAAATTAGGGAACATTCTATCATAGCTAGTGTGGTTAATAAAAGTGCAAAGAAAGCTTTAGAACCTGCTGAACAAATAGCGGTTGAACCCACAATAGCAATAGTAAAGGATTTGGTAACTGAAAATGTAGAAGGAGGACATATTATCTTTTGTGAAGATGCCTCTAATATTGTTTCACATCCCGTAGAGCTAGGAAAACAAGTGTTCCTGTGCTTTCAGTCAAAATAGGAGAACATTGCTATTATGGTTTATGTGATATTGGTGCAAGTTCTAGCGCTATTCCTTTTGATCTTTATAAAGAAATTATGCATGAAATTGGTCCTTGCGAACTTGAGGAGATTGATGTGGTTATTCAGCTTGCTAATAGAGAAACTATCTCCCAATTGGTATTGTGAGAGATGTTGAAGTTTTATGTGGTAAGACTAAATACCCTGCTGATTTTCTAGTACTTGGTTCTGTTGCTAGTAAAGCGTGTCCCATTATTTTTGGTAGGCCTTTCTTGAATACATGTGGTGCATTATAGATTGTAAGAAAGAGAAAATTTACACTAAATTTAATGGAGAATCTTATGAGTTTAATTTCTCTAAGTTTGGTAAACAACTTTATGAAACTGAATTACCTAATGAGAATTTTCAAGTTGAACAACTTGCTTCTATTGCTGTTGCTCCTAACAATGCCTTGCAGCAATTCATGGAGGAACACGAAAGTGAAGTATTTATGGAGGAGAGGAATGAGATTGACAATGCCTTTCTTCGTCAACCACCAATACTTAAGCATAATTTGCCTGTGGAAGATTTGGGTACCTCAGCGCCTCCTAAGGAAGATCCTGTCTTCGATTTAAAACCGTTACCTGATAATCTTAAGTATGTTTATCTTGATGAAAGGAAAGTATATCCTGCTATTATTAGTTCTAAACTTTCAGGTAATGAAGAAGCAAGGTTATTAGAAGTACTAAAGAAACATCGAGGAGCTATGGGATACACTTTGGATGATTTAAAGGGGATTTCTCCTACTATATGTCAACATGCCATCAACATTGAACCCGATGCAAAACCTGTTGTTGAGCATCAGCGTCGCTTGATCCCTAAGATGAAAGAAGTGGTAAGAAATGAGGTATTAAAACTTCTTGATGCTGGTATAATTTATCCTATTGCTGATAGTAGATGGGTAAGTCCTGTGCATTGTGTCCCTAAGAAAGGAGGAGTTACTGTTGTACCAAATGAAAATGATGAACTTATTCCTCAAAGAGTAGTAGTGGGATATAGGATGTGCATTGATTTTAGAAAGGTCAATAAAGTAACTAAGAAAGATCATTATCCTTTGCCTTTTATTGATCAAATGTTAGAAAGGTTGTCTAAGAAAACCCATTTTTGTTTCCTTGATGGTTATTCTGGATTCTCACAAATTGCTGTTAAAGCACAAGATCAAGAGAAAACAACTTTTACTTGTCCTTATGGAACTTATGCTTATAGACGTATGCCTTTTGGTTTGTGTAATGCTCCTGCTACGTTCCAAAGATGCATGTCTGCTATTTTTCATGGTTTTTGTGAAGAAATTGTGGAAGTATTCATGGACGATTTTTCCGTCTACGGAACTTCCTTTGATAATTGCTTGCACAATCTTGATAAAGTTTTGCAGAGATGTGAGGAGACAAATCTTGTTCTTAATTGGGAGAAATGTCATTTCATGGTTAATGAAGGAATTGTCCTAGGGCACAAAATTTCTGAAAGAGGTATTGAAGTGGACAGAGCTAAAGTTGAAGCAATCGAGAAAATGCCCTGTCCAAGGGATGTGAAAGGTATCCGTAGTATTCTCGGTCATGCCGGTTTTTATAGGAGGTTTATTAAAGATTTCTCTAAAATTTCAAAACCCCTCACTAATCTTCTTCAAAAAGATGTACCTTTTGTTTTTGATGATGATTGCAAGGAAGCTTTTGAAACTCTAAAAAAGCTTTAATCACAGCTCCTGTTGTTCAACCTCCTGATTGGACTTTACCTTTTGAAATAATGTGTGATGCTAGTGATTTTGCTGTAGGAGCTGTTCTTGGACAGCGGGTAGACAAGAAGTTAAATGTTATTCATTATGCTAGTAAAACACTTGATGCCGCTCAAAAGAATTATGCTACTACTGAAAAGGAATTTTTAGCAGTTGTTTTTGCTTGTGATAAATTTAGACCTTATATTGTTGATTCAAAAGTTACTATTCACACTGATCATGCTGCTATTAGATACCTTATGGAAAAGAAAGATGCTAAGCCTAGGCTCATAAGATGGGTACTTTTACTGCAAGAATTTGATTTACATATGTAGATAGGAAAGGTGCTGAAAATCCTGTTGCTGATAATTTGTCTAGATTAGAAAACATTTCAGATGATCCTATACCTGTTAATGATAGTTTTCCAAATGAACAATTGGCTGCGATAAAGGTAAGCTCACGCGAAAGTCCTTGGTATGCTGATTATGCTAATTTTATTGTTGCCAAGTATTTGCCTCCGACCTTTACAGCTCAGCAAAGAAGAAAGTTCTTTTATGATTTGAGGCATTATTTTTGGGATGACCCACATTTGTATAAAGAAGGAGTAGATGGCATTATGCGAAGATGTGTTCCTGAGTATGAACAGAAAGAAATATTGAGCAAATGCCATGGAAGTGCTTATGGAGGACATCACGCTGGAGATAGAACTGCGCAAAAGGTTCTACAATCAGGTTTTTATTGGCCTACCCTTTTTAGAGATGCTAGAAAATTTGTTTTATCATGTGATGAATGTCAAAGAGTAGGTAACATTAGTAGACGTAATGAAATGCCTATGAATTATTCTCTTGTTATTGAACCTTTCGACTGTTGGGGATTTGACTTTATGGGTCCTTTTCCTTCCTCAAATGGTTATACTCACATACTTGTTGCTGTTGATTATGTTACTAAATGGGTAGAAGCTATACCAACTTCTAGTGCTGATGGTGAGACATCATTAAAAATGCTTAAAGATATTATCTTCCCTAGGTTTGGTGTGCCTAGATATCTCATGACTGATGGGGTTCTCATTTTATTCATGGTGCTTTTAGAAAAACTTAGCTAAGTATGATGTTAATCATAGAATTGCTTCACCATATCATCCCAAACAAGTGGTCAAGTAGAATTGTCAAATAGAGAGATTAAGTCTATTTTGCAAAAGACTGTTAATAAATCTAGAAAAAATTGGTCTAAAAAGCTTAACGATGCTTTGTGGGCTTATAGAACTGCTTATAAAAATCCTATGGGAATGTCTCCTTACAAAATGGTTTATGGAAAAGCTTGTCATTTGCCTTTAGAATTAGAACATAAAGCCTATTGGGCGGTGAAAGAACTTAATAGAGACTTTAAACTTGCCGGTAAAAAGAGATTGCTTAATTTGAATTCTTTAGATGAATGGAGAAATGCAGCTTATGAAAATGCTAGGCTCTTTAAAGAGAAAGTTAAGCAATGGCATGATAGAAGAATTCTTAAGAGAGAATTTAACGTAGGTGAAAAAGTTTTATTGTATAGGTCTCGTCTCAGATTTTTTGCAGGAAAATTACTTTCAAAATGGGAAGGACCTTATATCATTGAGGAGGTCTATCGCTCAGGTGCGATTAAAATCAATTCACTAGATGGGGACAGACCACAAGTGGTTAATGGTCAAAGACTCAAGCATTACATTTCTGGAGATTCTTATAATGAAGATGTTGATCTTATCAAAGTGGTAACTCCAGAGGATTTTATAAAAAGTCAAATTCAGACAACTGCAAAAGCTGATTTGGAATAGGTAACAGTTTCGGTAAGAAAAAGTTCGCGATTTACTTTTCAACCTAAATATTTATTGTTTTTACATAATATGGAAAATTATGAGTCGGAAAAGGGTAGGAAACGGTGCCCGAGGGCACCACACCACCCCTGGGCGCGGGCCCCACCCTGGCCGCGCCGTGGGTGCGTGTGGGCACCTCGGAGCCCGTCTCCGACCCCGTTTCGTCCTGTACCTTCCTTTTGTCGTAAAACTTTTTGCTATATAATCACCCGGATCTCCCGAGGTCCGTATATCGTGTTTTCGTCGAGTTTTGGTTTCGAGCTGTTTTCTGCCAGGAACTATTTCGGATTTAGAGCGCCATGGTCTTCTCCAACGACAACGAGAGCAAGGAGGGCGTGGAGGACATCATGGACCAGAGGATCGAGGAGGAGGTCAAGAGCGAAACCGATGATGAAGTAGAGGAAGACTCAACTCCACGTCCTCGCGCTACTATTGCAAGCATCGGGGTGACTGCCAACCCTTTCAATCCTGTGCAGAACCTGAACATGGGTGGTGAGGCATCGCGTCATGCCTTTGCACCCAAGACACTCGCCTCAAACTCCAGTAACCCTTTCCATACCCTCATCCATAAGTATCAATTTGAGAGAGTTCCGGAGATGGAGTTGCCTACTTGTTGGGATATAGATCGATCTAACAATGCAGGAAAAGAAAGCCCTAAGTCCAGTGAGAAGTGGGGAAACAATTCCAAGAGCTGGGACTCACCTTCTGACCAGTTCATGAACCGCATCGAACACAATTCGGAGATGATCCGCATCCTCACATACAAGATAGATGAATTGAAGGATTTGGTCGAGAAGCTCATTAGGGCGTCGCCACCAAGGATCAAGCCTAAATCGTCGAGGGGTAATGGCACTCCCTTGGCTTGTTCCAAGCTTGGGGGAGTGCCCAGTATCATCTTTATCCTTTCGTTTTTATAATTTCGTGGTCATATCATGAGTAGAGAAGTTATCTTATAAGATGGTTTGCGATGTGGAGTGTCAATCCTTTAGTTATCCATGTATCCGTTGGTTTGAGTGTGTCTTGTTCAGAATATTAATGAGAAGTTCCACCTTTACTTTCGGTACATTTTATTTTAGCCTGCAATCTTCTTTATGTGCTGATCTTGCCATTAGTATTGACGCCACTTTTGGGTACATTAAGTAAATTATATTAGTTGTGGCAAACTTAGTATTGGTCATTAGTAGCAATACCATGAAAACTTAAGTAGAAGGAGGGAATTACATGCAAAAATATTATCCCTTTATCTTTCTTTCTTGCTAGCCAATAAGATTAGTATTCTTTGAGTTAAAACATTTGTGCTTACAGGGAAGATAGCATGGTTGCTTCTATATATATATTTGTGTGTATCCCCCAACTTTTATGCTTGCTACATGACCTTGCTAGCTGTCGTGGTGGGATCACGGCAGATGCCATAGGTATGGCTAAGATGGGGCCGAATGGTCGTTGGGGGAATCCGGGGAGGGTTTATGCACTCAAGAAGTGCACAAGCAAGAACACGCAAGAGACCGCAAGAATACGAACGAGAAAACAAGAAACCAAGCACACAAAGCACACCACGATGTACCCTGCTTCGGGGCCCTCTTGTGGAGGTAACACCCCTACTGCAGCACTATCCTACTCAGTGTATAGCTCAAAGTGACAAGTACAAGCTGCTCCTCGAGCTGTATGATGATACAATGGTGAGAACTTGAGGTAAAAGATGGAGCTACACGGGAGGAAGAAGGGACTCCAAGCTAGATCCGAGGTGTATCCGGGGTGTTCCGAGGTTCCTTTCTCTCTTTCTTTCTCTCTTTCTCTTCCTCTGTCGATCGATCTGTCCGTCTTTCAAGCAGGAGGGGGGTGAAGCCCACTATATAGGCCAGCCGAGTTACCATTGTGCCCCTCGCTGAACACTGTAGCCATGCCTCTGCCCTGGTCACCATCGTACCTCTGTCAGGGACAAGACGTGGCCTGCCCATCTCCTGCTGCTTAACGGCTGAACTAGCCTGTCTCCTCTAACCGAGACAGGACGTGGCCTGGCAGAGCTACCTCGTAGCCTTTTCCCAGATCTCGCGTGGTCAGCGGTCAGAGACGTGCTGCCCCGCCGAACCCGGGGCACGCCTCTGCCAGGCTCCGTGACAGACGCTCCCGCATCAGGCGCTCTTGTACCAGGCAAGAAGTGACAGGAGCATTGACTCCTGCCCGACCTACAGCCTCTTGCCTCGGTTAGCTCAGCACGGATGTGACGGGCTCTGTACCTCGGGTCTTGCGCTTAAGATCTTTACCAGGTTGGATCTTACTTCCTTCCAACAGCTTCTCCTGCTCTCACAATACAAACCATAGCACCGAGGTAGTTAGGTCGGCTGAACATAGCTCGGACAGTGAACCTCGGCCCAGGCCAACGGGATACCTCGGATCCCTCTGGGCCAAGATAGGTCGGCCTTTGTATCCTCCAGGTCAAGATGAAGCTCGGACACTCCCAGGCCCAAGCAGGTCAGCCCTTTCCGTACCTCGGCATATCTTTAAACTCATCTTTATGCCAAGCCTTGACCCTACCCGGGGGTAGCCCCCCGACATTAGTCCCGAAGCTGGTGCGGTCCTACGACCTCGGATGGAGGGCCGTAGCAGGTTCAAAATAAGCAAGGCACCACCTCTAAAACCGACCTTTAAAATATCTCCGCCGAGGTACTTCCCACAGACCATAATTTAATCCGAGGTTGATCTGCAATCTGAACTTTCCGAGCTGTTTGACTCAGCACAATCTTGCCCCAAGATCTTCCGAGGCACGTGGCGAAGAATTTCTGCCCGGACCTCGAAACCCGACCTCTGAAAGACAGGTCCTGACCACACGCCGCCCTCGTCAGCCGGACCCACCAAACAGCGCACCTGCGCACTCAAGTGCGAGACCAACTTGACCGCCCGACTCCTCGATTCTCGCGCTGACCAGCACAGGAAATCCGAGGCTGGCGGTTGCCACTCTGATGCCCACGATGTGGCCGATCGTGCGGCCACCAACCGCGCAACCGTGCGCTCACCCGCACACGATCCCGCGCCTTCCCGGTAACCGCGCGGTAGTGCGCAGTTACCGCACGCCGTTACCGCACGCGGCTTATAAATAGGGGCCCAGGGGTAACTTCATCTTCTTCTTCCCCACTCGCCCGCTGCTCCGTGCCCTCTGCCTCCATCGCCGCCGTCGAGCACTCGCCGCTGCGACCTCGCCGTCTCGAAGATTCTCGCCGGAAACGCGCACCGCGCCTTGCGCCGCCACTCCGCCGTCGATCCTTCGCGCCACCCTCGATCTTCGAGTACCTCACCGGTGAGTTCTTCGCTTCCCCTCCACGGCCATTGTCATGAACATGTTCATCCTTCGATGAACTCGAGGATCTTGATGAATCTGATGAACTTGAGGAACCCGATGCTCTACCTTTGCACTCTTTTAGCCATTTTAGATCTCATCTAGACTTGTATCAGACGCACCCGTAGCACTGTCCTTTTAGTTTTGCCCCGGATGAACTCGATTTTATTTCCCTTTTTAGCTCACCGGTAGATCTTTGCTAGTATCTCGCATGGTAGAAACATGTTTCCCGCCTAAATTCTTTAGCTCGGCTGTCTCGAATGATCCGAGGTATTTTACCCCGGCTATCCTGAACTGTCCGAGGTACTTACCCCGGTTGAACCTTCCTCTTCTGCAGGAAAGCGTCAACATGTCTTCTGCCTCGGATCCCGCCGAGGAAGGAGCCTGGAGAACGAGGTAGCTGGGAGGGATCCGACGTCACGGAGGTCGACATCAAATGGCTCCGAGATTCACGGCGGATCCCGGCTAAACTCATCTGCCGGTTCCGAAGAAAGAAGATATCGAACCCGAGGTGGAATCCGGGGAGCGGTCGTCTTCCTGGATCACTTCGAACGTGGCTTCGGGCTCCCGGCCGGGAAATTCTTCCGGGATTTCTTGGACAAATTTGGGCTACAACCACACCACCTGCCCGCCAACGCCGTCCTCCAACTTTCGGCCTACGCGACCTTTTCCGAGGGTTACCTCGGATTATGGCCAAGCATCGAGTCCTGGGCCAAGTACTTCCAGCTGAAGAAGCAAAGTGTCCCGAACAAGAAGGTCGTGGACAAGGAGATGACCGCTTGCGGGGCGGCCTCGATTTCACCTCGGCGCCTTCTGAGTTTCCTCGGATCAGGGCCTGGACTCCTGCCGCAAATGGCAACGCTCCTTCTTCTATGTGAAGAACCCGGGCACCGAAGATCTCATCAATTTGCCGGAGTTCACCATTGGAACCCCCTGCCCAACTCAACTGGGATTATGAGCCTGCACCCGACGCTCCCGAGGTTCTTCTGATCCACCAAACCATGATGTCACTCCAGGAGAAAAGCTGGGGAGCAGATGACATCTTGCGTACCATGATCACCCGCCGAGTTAGCCCTTTACAAGCGCGGGCCCATAAGATCTGCCACATGAGTGGCCGCTACGACCCCACTCACAGCACCTTTGAACTTGATGACTCCGAGGTGAAGAGGCGCATCCGGCCATCGCCAAGACCACCATGCCCGATAAGTGGAAATGGGGTGTCAAGCCCTATGACCGAGATCACCTTCCAGCTCAAGTAAGTGTACTTTACCCGACGTAAAATATTCCTCGGTTTCATTTTCACCCCGCCTTGTATTGATTCTTGTGCTAACTCGGTTTTACCTTGCCACCTCTGCAGAAGTTCACTCGACAGGAAATCGAGGATGGCCCCCTTTCTTCTAAGGAGTGGACTCCCGACCTGCCTATCCCGGCCGCCGCCGAGGTTGAAGATCCGGACAATGAGGATCACCTCCCCATTCCCAAGGCCACCTCGGGTAAGACTCGTGGTTTCACCTCGCACCGCCCACCAGTTCGATCGTCTATCCAGGATTGGCCCGATGATGACGATGACGATTGCCAAATTCTGGAACCTGTCAACGTTATTCCCATTTCATATGCTCCTCCAACATATAAGAACTTTCATCCAGCGTCTGCAGCTTCCCGGAAGCGCTCAGGACCGGTACCTCGGATGCCGAGGCTTCCAAGACCTCGGAGACTGCGGCGCCCAAAGCCAAGCGTGCCAAGAAGACCTCGGCGAGGCACAAGAAGCGAGGCCCCGTGGAGAAGATGCGTAAGTCACCTTGCTCCTTTTTACCTTTCACACTGTTCCGAGGTTAAGTTTTTTATACTCTAACTTAATCTTTTCTTTTTCGTCTAGCCCGGCTCGGCAGATCAAGCAGAGCCATAGCTCGATACACTCACCACTGCCTCCAGTGGTTGAAGCTCAGACAACCGAGGTCGAGGTTAACCTCGGCAGCCCCGCCAGAGCCTCTCCTCCAGAACGGTCCATTGACCTCAGCAGCCCGGAGAAGACCATCTCCTCCCCGGTGCGTGTCTCCTCCGCCGAACTTCCACCGCCGAGCTCTGACTCCGGCCTGGGGCACTCTGCTCCCCGCCGAGATCAGACTCCTCCGCCTCCTCAGAAGGATGCGGAGACAGATCGCGCCAAGACTCCGGCTAAGACCGTGCAGGAGCCTCGGCTCTCCCCCAAGTCTCAAGCTGCGCGCAACCAGCAGCAACAGCAGCAGAAGAAGCAGAAGAAGCAGAAGAAAGATTCAGCTCCAGTTGTTGAGCCCCCCAAACAGCCACAGCAAACTCCAATGCCGCCACCGCCACCGGGCCCCAAGGCTGCGAGCACCCAACTGGTGCCGCATGTTCCCGCTTCTGCCCGAGGTCCACCTTGACAAGACCGCGCCCTCGAGCTCTCAGGTCGCCACCTCCCGAGCTCTTTCGCTGCTACCATCCAGCCGAACATCAGCAGCTGGGAGGTCGGGCAACTCCGGACCAAGAGCGGGAACAGCTTAGGCTCGGAGAAGCACTATGACATGGACTGGAACTCGGCTGACACTGCCGAGGTCTCCTCTAACCCGAGCTCTGAGCATCCAGTTGGACCTAGCGCCGTGCTCCAGTCCATCTACAACATGCAGACTGCGGTCCTTGATTGCAGCAAGAAGGCCTCGGTAAGTTTCTTTACGCAACTCTCTTTCTTCCTTTGAAACCAAATGACAAACATACACTATTCCCAGTCCCCGAGATTCGGGTTGAGCAATTGACACTCCACCGAGTTAAAATTGCTCGGCTTGAATCTCAAAAACTTGTCATTTCTCCCATGCTGAGTCCCCGAGGCCAATGCCAAGTCCCCGGGACTCAATTGGGCCTCGGGTGCTAGACCTCGGATTTCTTCGAACTGATCTCTCTATTTTTTCAGGAGTGCAACAATGCTCGGACAAAGATCTTCAAGAACCTCCTGCTGGATCACAACAGACTGAAGAAGTCTCACCGGACTCTTCTATCCGCAAAGGAGCAGAGCGACAAAGATTACGCCTCCAAGTTGAAGACAGCCGAAGATGAAATAGCTCGGCTGCAACAAGAGCTGAACCGGGCTAATGAAGCCAAAACTGCTGTGGAGGACGCTATGAAGGTCAAAGACCAGGCCGCCGAACAGCAGCAAGAGCTTGCCAAGACCCTGGAGAGCCGCGCCACCTCGGCCGAAGCCGAACTTATCGCCCTCCGAGCTATATCGAAAAGCTGGTTGTCCGAGCTCGCTCGGATTAATCACCAAATGGACAGTAAGTTTCTTTCCCCTTTTCCTTATTTTCTGCCGACCTACACCCCGTGCCACCGTATGCCTTATTTCAGCGACAGCCTTTTTGTCTTCTTCAGAGAACTTTGAGCACTCCAAGGACAAGGCTATCCGCGAAGTTCAAGCAGCTCGGGCAAAGAGGGCTGAGACAGAAACCCTCAGCGAAAGCTGGGATATCCAGGACCACCTTGTTGCCCTTAATGCTCGGATCAGGCCGCTCAGGGCCATTGGAACCAAGCTGGTTGATGCTGCCATCGAGGTCCACCGTGCCCTCTGGCCCAAGGTCAAGACTCCCACTTGCATCGACGAGCTCGCCACGAAGCTGAAAGGAGCCGAGGCTAGACTTCGGGAGTGGAGATGCTCATCAGCTCGGGCTGGAGCGGACAAGGCCCTGGTGTTCGTGCTGTCTGGTATGAAGATGTTGAGATCCACACGGTTACCTCCCTGCGCAGGGCTCTCCTTGGAACTCCACCCCGATGGCATTGCGAAACGCCAAGCAGCAGCCGACCTCTTTGCTAGTTATGCAAACACCCGGACCTTTGATGACGGGCGCCTCTATTCTGAGGATGAAGAGAGCTCGGACGAGGAAGCAGAGTCCGGTGAAGAAGTTCTGACGGCGAGGAAATTGACTTTGACGAGCCTGAGAGCTCCAAGGGCAAGGCCGGCAAAACAACCGAGGTGGCTGAAGGTTCTGATGATGACTTCAGCTTCGACGAACCTCCGAACTCCAAGGGCAAGTCCGGCAAAGCCGTAGCCACCGAGGTGATCTCCCCCGACGTGACGGACACCCCGGCATCCACTCCAACAACCGAGGTTGCTTCCGCGACCGAGGTGTTCCTGCGCCCGAGGTTGTTCCTGCGCCCGAGGCTCCTGCTTCCGAGGTCCCACTACCACAACTTCGGCGACCGAGGTCTCTGGTTCCGAGGCCTGAACTTGTCTCAAGAAAAACATTAAATCCCCGGTATGCCGGGTGCAGATGTAATATACACTTAAGTAGTTTGCCTTGCTACCAGTACTATTATCTTGCTATCCGAACCATGCTTTTCTAAGAATTTATGCCGAACCCTTTTGGAACGAGTCCCCGAGTTCACTTTCGTGTTTACTATACTTGGCATTCTTTGCTCTTGTCTACCATTTTGGCGTTCGACAGTCGAGTCACAAGATTGTTGTTTATAGCATACAGTACTTAGCAAATGTCGAGGTGTGTTTCAAAATCATCCGACATAAACGAAAGGTAAAGACAGGGGTTAGTAAACGACACATGCCGAACTATATTTTTGGACCGAGTCCCCGAGTCCATTTTCATGTTTCCCACGTTTTTTCATCTTTGCTCTTGACTACCATTTCGGCGTTCGTCAGTCGAGTCACAAGATTAGTTACACAGCATACATTACTTGAAGTTTGAGACGAGGTTCAAAATAGTTCGGCATATGAACGAAATTGACAAACAGAAATAAAACACAAGCACAAGAGCGAGGCAGTCCCCGAGCTTCAACCTCGGAGTGCCGACATTTCATTAAGGTTCATGAGTAGAAAGGTCGGAGTAGAGCTATATTCCATGGTCGCCTGACCTCTGATCCGGGGTTGTCCAGCCCATCTTCCTTGGTTCCTGCGCATCTATTAGATAGTACGAATCATTGAGCAGAGCTCGGCTCACAATGAACGGTCCCTCCCATGGAGGTGACAACTTGTGCCGACCTTTCTTGCGCTGCACCAGCCTCAGCACCAAATCTCCCTCGTGAAACACACGAGGGTTGACACTCCGGCTATGATAACGTCGGAGACCTTGTTGGTATATTGCTGACCGAGATGAGGCCAATTCTCTAGCTTCCTCAAGCAGATCTACTGCATCCTCCCGAGCCTCTTTTGCCTCGGCTTCAGTGTACATTGCCACTCTGGGCGCATCATATTCGATGTCAGTGGGTAGCATAGCTTCTGCCCCATAGACCATAAAAAATGGCGTATAGCCAGTTGATCGATTTGGCGTGGTCCTTAGACCCCACAGTACTGCTGGTATCTCATCTATCCAACACCCCGGCGTTTTCAGCAGTGGTTCAATGAGCCGAGCCTTGATGCCGGCCAACACTAGAGCATTTGATCTTTCCACTTGTCCATTAGACTCCGGGTGTGCCACCGAGGCTATGTCCAGCCGGATTCCCTTGTTCATGCAAAACCGAGCAAATTCTCCAACAGCAAAGTTCGTGCCGTTGTCCGAGATAATGCTATGGGGGTACCATATCGCAGAATGATCTCCTTCAAAAAAGTCACTGCTGAATGACCATCCAACTTCCGGATTGGTTTCACCTCGATCCACTTGGTGAACTTGTCCACCATCACCAGTATGTGCGTCATGTTACCTCGGGCTGGTTTGAACTCTCCCACCATATCCAAACACCATACCGCAAACGGCCAAGTGATAGGAATTGTTTTGAGCGCCGAGGCTGGCATATGCGTTTGCTTGGCAAACCTTTGGCATCCTTCACATCTCCGGACTATGGCCTCTGCATCAGCAAGAGCAGTGGGCCAATAGAACCCATGCCTGAACACCTTGGCCACCAGAGCTCTTGTGCTGCAATGATGACCACACTCTCCTTGGTGGATCTCCAAAAGCATCTCCTTGCCTTCAGCTGGCTCGACACACCGTTGCAACACCTCGGTTACGCTTCTTTTATAGAGCTCCTTGTTGATGATGGTGTACGCCTTGCCCTCCTTTGGATTCTCCTAGCCTCGGTTGTGTCACTTGGCAAGCTTCCCTCCGTTATGAACTTCATGATTTGCTCCGCCCACTCCGGCACTGGGTGCAAAGGAAAAAATTCTCGTCCACCTCCATTGGTTCGGCCACCATAATCTCCTCCATTATTTCCTCCACCATCCTGCGACCAGTCCCCGAGTCTTGATGAGCAGTCCCCGAGGTTCGGTGCGCAGTCCCCGAGCTCTGCCACGCAGTCCCCGGGTCCGACCAAACGCACCGACGTCTACCTCCATTGGAACAGGTCCGGGCTCTTGCTCCGCCGGGATGAAAATAGATTCGGATTCAGGAGAAGGTTTGATTGAAGGAGTTCTCAAGTGATTCAGGGCTACTCCAGGTGGTACTGCCTCTTTAGATGAACCGAGCTTTGACAACACGTCGGCAGCATTATTTTCTGTCCGAGGTATATGCCTGTATTCACACCCTTCAAAGAACCCGGATATCTTTTGCACATGGAACCGATATAACGCCATGTTGGCATCCAGAGCATCCCAAGTTCCAGAAGATTGTTGCACCACCAGGTCGGAATCGCCGAAGCACTCACACGCCGGATACCGATCTCCTTCGCCACATTGAGGCCATGGATTAAGGCCTCATACTCCGCCACATTGTTTGATGCTGAGAAATGAATCTGCAGCACGTATTTCAGCTGATCTCGCTTCGGCGAGGTGAGGACTATTCCAGCCCCCAGCCCGATCTTTGTCTTGGACCCATCAAAATGCATTTTCCAATAATTATAGTCCGGCCTGGGTGGCTCATACTGCATCTCGGCCCAATCACAAAAGAAGTCCGGCAACGCCTGGGATTTAATTGCATCTCTTCTCTCATAATGTGGTGCATATGGAGACACCTCAATCGCCCATTTGGCAACTCGGCCAGTTGCATCTTTGCACCCGATGATCTCCGAGATTGGAGCTTCGCACACCACCGTCATGGGATGCTCCTGGAAATAATGCTTCAACTTCTTGACCGCCAGGTAGACACCATACGTCATCTTCTGGTAGTGAGGGTAATTCTGCTTCGAGGTAGAGATCACCTCGCTCAAGTAATACACCGGTCTCTGCACCGACCTGCCACCTTCTTCGCGCTCCACCACCACTGCCACACTTACAACTCGGTTTGTGGCCGCAATGTAAAGTAACATCGGCTCATTGTGCAATGGTGACGCCAACACCGGGCAGTGGACAACATCTTTTTCAGCTCATTGAACGCCACGTCGGCCTGCGGGGTCCATGTAAACCCGGTACTTTTCTTCATGAGCTGGTACAAAGGTAAGGCTTTTTCTCCCAGCCGACCTACAAATCGGCTCAACGAGGCTAGGCACCCTGTGAATTTCTGCACATCTTTCAAACACTTCGGTAATTCATGTTCTCAATAGCTCGGATCTTGGCCGGGTTAACCTCGATACCTCGGCTAGACACCAGGAATCCGAGCAACTTTCCAGCCGGGACACCAAAGGTGCACTTGTCCGGGTTAAGCTTCAACCGATATTTTCTCAAATTCACAAATGTCTCCTCGAGATCCTCGAGGAGAGTACGTTTCTCCTTAGTTTTGATGACGATATCATCGACATACACTTGCACATTTTTGCCCATTTGAGAGTGCAGGCATTTCTGCATACACCTCTGATAAGTTGCCCCGGCATTCTCAGACCAAAACACATGACACGATAGCAATACGCCCCATACGGGGTAATAAAAGCAGTCTTTATTTGATCCTTCGGGTTCAGTGGTATCTGGTGAAAACCAGAGTACGCATCGATAAAAGACAACAGTTCACAACCAGCAGTGGAATCAATCACTTGATCAATCCGAGGTAATGGAAACGGATCTTTCGGGCACGCCTTGTTGAGGTTAGTGAAGTCAATGCACATGCGCCACACCTTGACCACGGCTGGCTCGTCTTTCTTCTTTTCCACCAAGACCGGATTGGATATCCAGTCCGGTGCAGCACCTCCATAATGAACCCGGCTGCAAGCAACTTAGCCAGCTCGTCCAGCACCACTTGTCTTCGGTCGTCTGAGAGACGACGGGTCGGTTGCCTCACCGGTTTCACCTCTGGCCTGACAAATAAAGAGTGCTCTGCCAACTCCCTCGGAACACCAGGCAGGTCCTTAGCCGACCATGCAAAGATATCCCGATTCTCACGGAGGAAGTGACAGAGCTCGCTTCCTATTTCTCGCCCAGCCCGGTCCCAATGATGGCCATATGCTCTGGGTGCTCCGGGTCAATGGGGATCTTCTTGGTCTCCTTGGGCACCTCGAATGCTGCAGTTGAGTCCGGGCTCATCAGTCCGGACATGCCGAGCTGTGTTGACTGCGCCATTGCCACCACTTGATGCAGCTTCTTCTTCTCAGCTGCGATCACCAAAGACTCGGCCAGATTAGACCCCGCCGAGGCACACTGAATGGCTCGCTTGTAGTCACCCGAGATGGATATGATCCCATTAGGCCCTGGCATTTTCATCTTCAGGTATGCAACATGGGTGGAAATCATGAACTTGGCCAGAGCCGGCCTTCCAAGCAATGCATGGTATGCACTCTCCAAGTCCACCACCTCGAACTCGATACTCTCAACTCGGCAGTTATCCTTGGTTCCAAATGCTACATCCACCCATATCTTGCCCATGGGTGCACAGGAAACGCCAGGCACAATCCCATGAAAAGTACAACTGCTTGGCATCAACTGATTTGGCGATATGCCCAATTTCACCATTGTGTCTCGGTACATGATGTTGATGGCACTGCCATTGTCCACCAGAACTCGGGTAAACCTCACATTGTTGTAGGCCCACACAACGTCGGATCTACCACCAGGGCATACTTTCCAGGGCTCGGCATGATCCGAGGTGTGTCTTTCCTGCTCCAAGTGATCTCCTGCTCAGACCAGTTCATATAGGTCGGCACCACCGGCATTACTGCATTCACCTCCATGGCACGCCTCTGCACGCTCTTCTTGTCAGTTGGCTCGGTCACAAAGACCACATAGCTCGCATGAGCCTCTCTATAGTCATTTCCGGGGTATTCATACTGCTGACTTGGTCCGGCACCATTATTGTTGTTATTACCTCGGACATTCACAACATTCACGGGCCTTGCTGCTGCAGGCCTCGGAGGAGGTGCAGTGGTTATCGGGGTAACATTTGCTCCGGACAGATTTGGGTTACCTCGGCTGAAATCTCTGAGGTGGTCCTGCTCTGTTTCCTCCGGCCTTCGCCCCTTCTTCCTGATTCTGCGGTTCCAGCTGCACTGCCGGGTTGAATGGTTGGCTGGCTTGCGCGGTCGGTCGTATGGTAACAGCAAGGACCATCTATCATTGATTCATAAGTCAAGGGTGGCTCCGGGTTCGGACTAAATGCCGGACCATTGATTTTCGGCCTCTGGACACCTCCAGCTCCGGGCTGATCCGGGTTCACCGCTGCAACTTGGTTCGAGGTGTATGGGTAGTCCGGCTCCCTCCTCTTTTGTCCGAACTCTTGGCGGTCATTACACCTTGGTCCGAGCCGGTTGTTTATTGGCTCCCTCCTTCTGTTACGTGCCACTGCCTCTGCTGCTGGCTGCATCGGATCACCCAGAGCATAAGAATCTGCAATCCGGATTGTTTCTGCTAGGGATTTCGGCATATCTCTTTGGAGCCTCTGCCACAGCATGCTGCCATGTCGACAACCATCTGCAAACCAGGAAATGGCCTGTGCCTCTACAACTCCTTCACAGGAATTCCGAACATTGCTCCACCGAGTTAAGAATTCTCGGTCAGTTTCATGATCATCTTGCTTACATGCTGCCAGGAGCTGAGGTCGGTTTGGCCTCTTGTATGTACTAGCAAAGTTGCTGTTAAACGCCAGCTCCAAGTCTATCCAGGAGTTGATACTATACTCCGGCAAATTATTCAGCCAGATCCGAGCTGGACCTTCCAACATGTGCGGGAGATACCGGACCGCCCATCGGCGATTGCCCCCCGCTATGTGCACCGAGGATACATAATCTGTCAGCCAATCTTGGCTTGGTGCTCCCGTTGTATGGCTTGGTGTTCCGACCTAACTGGAACTGAGATACTGGCGGTGGTGGCTCCTTCATGATCCGAGGTCCAAAACACGCCGGACCAGGAGGGCCTTCCTCCTCCAGTTGCTCGGACAAGTAGATTCTATCCAGCTTGTTACGAACATCGCCTGGAGCTAACATCCGACCTCCTATCCGAGGTCCCAACGCCCCATCCACTCTGTGGTATCCAGCTCGCGCCATGGCCGAGTCTCCATCATCATATCGGTCATCGCCTTGACCGACATTCTGAGGTTGCTGAACATACTCCGGCTCTCGCTGATATTGCCCCTGCGGCCGGGTTGTTGCTGATACCTCGGGGGCGGAGGTGGTTTACCTCGGCCAGCCGACGCTGCTTGCCCGCCATTCTGATTTCCCTGACCGGAGTTACCCTTAGCTCGGCTTGCATTACCTGGCCGGGGTTTCCCTTAGCTCGGCTAGCATTGCCCTGGCCCACCTTCTGCTTTGCTGCTAACACCGGATCATACATCTGCAGCTGCTTGTTCTGACCCGAGGTGACACTCCGGGCTCGATCGGCTCCTCCGACGAGTGGAGACGAGGCTTGCCCCTTGGACACCTGACTAACTGGCCTAGCTGAATAAACCATCTCGAATCACCAGCCCCGGCATATGCTCTGCGGAGAGCCTCATTCTGCTGGTTAGCTACATACACTAATTCATTGACTCGCTTCTGCTGCGCACGCCATGCATCTCCAGTCAACCCGGATAGCTCGGCCCTGCCTGCCTCGGCAGCTCTGAGGTTCTTAGCAGGGGAACTATATACCGGCCTTCCAGTCGACACGCGACTCTCACTCCTAGCCGAGGTGGTAGGTCGAGCCTCCCTGTTTATCTCATCATTGAGCCCCTTGCCTCTCTGCCGCACCTCGGCTCCCCTATTGTATCAACTGCTACCGGGGTGAAGCCATTCGCTGCATTGTACTCACGCAGATCTCTATTGAACTCATCTCTAGCTGTCATCATTGCTACAGCCTCCTTTTGCAACAGGACACGCTTTGCCTCTAGGTCGGCCACAGTCACCACTACATCCACTCCTGGATTTACTGGGTCTGCCAGTGTCTCCACTATCTCTACCAGGGTCGCACCTCGGCCCTGCACTCGGGGTACCAGGCAGCTCTTTCTCTAGCCTGGGCTTTGCAGATCTCACCTTAGCAACCTCGGCCGCTTGGATTTGCTGGCATCTACTTTGCCAGCGGCATCAACCGGACCGTCATCATCACCTCCACGCAGCTCTCGGGGCGAGTGATACGCCGACCTAAAGCCGCAGGAGAGGAGTTTCGTCGTCCACGAGCACCTGCTCCGGGTACTCGCGAACAACCTCGACAGCAACGTAGGTGACGAAGCTGCCAGCATCATGGTGAAGCCATGCTCGGGGAAGGGCTTGCCGGCGAAACACCCCGCGTTGTCGCTGATGAAGGTGAACTCACCGATCTTGGCGATAAGCCCGGAAAGAACACGCTCGCCTGAGCCCGTCCGGATGTAAACTCCCTCCAACGCCTCAATCTGCCCCACGGTGGGCGCCAACTGTCGTGGTGGGATCACGGCAGATGCCATAGGTATGGCTAAGATGGGGCCGAATGGTCGTTGGGGGAATCCGGGGAGGGTTTATGCACTCAAGAAGTGCACACGCAAGAACACGCAAGAACCGCAAGAACACGAACGAGAAACAAGAAACCAAGAACACAAAGCACACCACGATGTACCCTGCTTCGGGGCCCTCTTGTGGAGGTAACACCCCTACTGCAGCACTATCCTACTCAGTGTATAGCTCAAAGTGACAAGTACAAGCTGCTCCTCGAGCTGTATGATGATACAATGGTGAGAACTTGAGGTAAAAGATGGAGCTACACGGGAGGAAGAAGGCACTCCGAGCTAGATCCGAGGTGTTCCGGGTGTTCCGAGGTTCCTTTCTCTCTTTCTTTCTCTCTTCTCTTCTCTGTCGATCGATCCGTCCGTCTCAAGCAGGAGGGGGGTGAAGCCCACTATATAGGCCAGCCGAGTTACCATTGTGCCCCTCGCTGAACACTGTTGCCATGCCTCTGCACCGGTCACCACCGTACCTCTGTCAGGGACAAGACGTGGCCTGCCCATCTCCTGCTGCCTAACGGCAGAACTAGCATGTCTCCTCTGACAGACAGGACGTGGCCTGGCAGAGCTACCTCGTAGCCTTTTCCCAGATCTCCGCGTGGTCAGCGGTCAGAGACGTGCAGCCCCGCCGAACCCGGGGCACGCCTCTGCCAGGCTCCGTGACAGACGCTCCCGCGTCAGGCGCTCTTGTACCAGGCAGGAAGTGACAGGAGCATTGACTCCTGCCCGACCTACAGCCTCTTGCCTCGGTTAGCTCGGCACGGATGTGACGGGCTCCGTACCTCGGGTCTTGCGCTTAAGATCTTTACCAGGTCGGATCTTACTTCCTTCCAACAGCTTCTCCTGCTCTCACAATACAAACCATAGCACCGAGGTAGTTAGGTCGGCTGAACATAGCTCGGACAGTGAACCTCGGCCCAGGCCAACGGGATACCTCGGATCCCTCTGGGCCAAGATAGGTCGGCCTTTTATCCTCCAGGTCAAGATGAAGCTCGGACACTCCCAGGCCCAAGCAGGTCGGCCCTTTCCGTACCTCGGCATATCTTTAAACTCATCTTTATGCCAAGCCTTGACCCTACCCGGGTAGCCCCCCGACACTAGCCTTGACCACCGTACTGAGAGGAATGCTTCTCGTGCATCCAAATCCTTGAACCAAACCCATGCCATTTGAGTCCACCATAACTTCCTATATGTGGTATTTCTTTGCCACTCCAAGTAAATTTTCATGTGCTACCTTTAAATTATTCAAAATGTTAGTATTCCCTTTGTGTCAATGTTTACTAGCTCATGAGGAAGTAGTGTGGTTATCCTTTATTCTACTTGTCAAACAGACTTTACACCTGGACTAGTGCATAATACATCCGCTTATCCAATAATTTGCAAAAAGAGCTCGCAGCGGGTGCCCATCCCAATTAATTACAACTTTAACCAATTAATTCTCTGCACACTTTTGCCCTGATCATCAGTAAGCAATGACAAACAGTGAAATATCTGAATGTGTGTAAACCAAAGAGAAAGAGGGATGATCTGCCTTGCTGGTAGAAATAACGTCCTTCATGGGAGCCGCTCTTAAAAGTCTTTTTGACAGGGAGAATACTGTTTTCACCCCGCTACCATTCGTTGACAATTAACAAACACCCCTTTGAAACTTAATTTTAGCTCTCTATTGATTTCAAAAACTTAAAAGCTCTAGCACATGACTTAATCCCTGCTTCCCTCAGCGAAGGGCCTTTCTTTTACTTTCATGTTGAGTCAGTACACCTATTTCCTTCTTCCTTGAGCAAGCATTTGAGTTGTTGTGATTCAACCATATATATCATTAATATTGTCAATCATGTTCTTTATCCTTTCTTGTCTTAGCACAAATACTTTTGCCTCTAAGAATATAGCTTTGCAAGTTATCAATGACTGTAAAGAAGTGTGATAATTGAGTGTGGAAATTCTGCAATATAAGCTCTAATATAAAGACTCCTTTCGAAAGATAAGTATTGATTGCTTATTGTTCTATGACCAAGAATGAAGTGTGCCATTACTAATCTATAATTTCCTTCGTGTATTTTTATTGTGGTTGTTTCACTACTCATGTTCAAGTTAGGTTATATGAAGAGTAGTTGCTGTTATCACACCATAAACTTTTGTTCTAGTTTACTGAGCTCAGCTTTCGCTTGGGGACAAGCGAGGTCTAAGCTGGGGGGGGGGGGGGGGGGGGTTGATACGTCCATTTCGCATCACTATTTTATAGCATAATTTACTGTTATTCAATGTAATATTTCATATTAAGAGGAGTTACTTATGTTATTTTGTCTTATTTTGCATGTTTGATGATCATTGGATAATTAACTGCCGGAGTCAGATTTCAGCTGGAAAAAGCAACGTCAAGGCACTATATTTCTGGAGCACTAAAAAAATATTTCCGAGAAGACAGATGTTCCTATTTATCAGAAGATGGACTAAGCCAAAAGGGAGGCTGAGATGGCCAGGAGGGGCCCACACCACCCTTGGGCGCGGGCCCACCTTGGCCGCACCCTGCCCAAGTGTGGTGCCCCTGCCCACCTCAGGCGCTCCCCCTTCGCGTACTTCATCCCCCAGAAACCCTAAGACACGGGGAGTCCGTGAGAAAATATTCCGCCCCCTCCACGAGGCGGAAACCACAGAGAGAGAAAAGCTCTCCGGCAGGGAGAAATCTGCCGGGGAAATTCCTTCCCGGAGGGGGAAGATCATCGCCATCCTCATCGTCATCCGCTTGGACTTCATCGGGATCAACATCATCATCATCTCCACCGCCATCACCACCATCACCGCTGCACCATCTCGTTCCGCTGTAACATCTAGGGCTATACTTTGTTTAGTTCATAGGGGAAACTCTCCCGTGTAATTACTCCTTGTGGTTGATGCTATTGAGTTTTATCGGTGAATTAAAGTATATGTTCAGATCGTTATCCATCATTATATCACCTCTGATCATGATCCATATGATGTCTCGTGAGTAGTTCGATTAGTTTTTGAGGACATGGAGAAGTCACGCTGTTAGTAGTGGAATTATGTTGAGTAATATTTAATGGTTTGATATTTAAGTTGTGGTGTTATTCTTCTAGTGGTGTCGTGTGAACGTCGACTACATGACACTTCACCATTATGGGCCTAGAGGAGTGCATTGTGTATTTGGTTGCTAATTGTGGGGTTGCCGGAGTGACAGAAACCTAAACCCCCGTTAGTAACCGGTGCACAAGGGAGCGTAGGATCTCAGAGTTTAAGGCTGTGATTAGATTTATCTTAATTACTTTCTTGTAACTGCGGATGCTTGCAAGAGGTATAATCACAAGTATGTATTAGTCCAAGTAAGGGCGGTGCATTAGCATAGGTTCACCCACACAACACTTATCAAAACAATGAAGATTAATCAACTATGTGAAGCGAAAGCACTTGACTAGAATCCCGTGTGTCCTCAAGAACATTTTGTCATCATAAGTAAACCAACCGGCTTGTCCTTTGCTCTAAAAAGGATTGGGCCACTTGCTGCAATTATTATTTACTGCCTTTTACTTACTCGCATTTTATTTACCTGCTATATCAAAAACCCCTAAAAACTTGTCTGCTAGCATTTACAGTGAAACCTTTACCGAAACTCCTTGTCAGCACCTTTGCTCCTCGTTGGGTTCGACACTCTTATTTATCGAAAGTACTACGATACACCCCCTATACTTGTGGGTCATCAAGACTATTTCTGGCGCCGTTGCCGGGGAGTGAAGCGCTATTGGTAAGTGAATTGGTAAGGAAAACTTTTACTGTAGGTGCTGTTTTTATTTCTGCTTGCTACTTTATTTTATCATGGAGAGATCTCCATTTGAATCCCTGTTTGGAAATACTACTACCACTGCTAAGGTAGTAGAAGAGAACCACCTGATCAAGTAATTCCATTTAAAATACCTATGAAAATTGTAGAACGAGTTACGAATAACCGCTATGCAGGAGATGGAACTATCCCTCCTGGGGATCATTTGCTATTTATTCATGAATTATGCGAGTTGTTCAAGTGTGCAGGTATTTCAATGGAAGAGGTCAAGAAGAAATTGTTTTCTATATCGTTGACTGGCAAAGCTGCAAAATGGTAATAGGATGCTGAAAAATGGGCGTTCTATTGGCTGGGAGGAGATTGTGCCTCTCTTTTATTCTAAATTTATCCTCCTAGTGAAATTCATCAAGATCGAATCATATATATAATTTTTGGCCTCATGATGGAGAAAGTATTGCCCAAGCGTGGGGGAGATTGAAATCATTAATGCTCAAATGCCCCATTCATGAGCTTCCTGGTAATGTTGTTATTGATAACTTCTATGCAAGGCTTTCTCTTCAAGATAAAACTCTACTAGCAAAATGCCCGTGCGTTGCAACGGGCATAAAACATGTCACAACGACTTACGTTTTATGTAAAATCGAAATTTGGTTCTATCAACGTTTTATGCGGGCTTTCTCTTATATTTCAATTCTCTACTTGCTCATTGTATAACAATCCTCACAAAGTAAAAAAAGTACTCACCACTTACAATCTAGTTTTCTTTGTATACACCAACCAGATAAGTAAGAAAATCGATTAGGTCCCCGCCTTGTTCCTAAGACAGCCCAGAATTCTTCGCCATATGCAAATATGGTCTTACCAATCTGATTAGCGCACAAGCGGTTGCTTGCCTGCAAGTGGATCCTCCTAGTAAAATCGAAACACAAAGGCATCAATTAAGCCCAACCTTGAACGGGTGAACAACGAGGACCAAGTTCGGGCTTGCTATGCCAGCGGTATACACGCGCACATGGCCGGCGAATGGCTGCTGCGGTTAGCGCACGACAACTAAGTGCTAAGAAAGGGATGGAGATGTACTACGAGCTGCCGATGCTCGCTTGACTGCTGGCCGCCCCGCTTGCTTCCGCTCAACGCTGCTGGATGTGTCGCACGACGCCAGGCTGCCGGTGCATCGCTCCGCGTCCGGCGACCACCGCGAGCCCAGCCAGGGGCTCCATCGCGTTCTACTAATCCCTTACGCCCAAGGAAACCGACGTCGGAGCTCGTCGCCTCTTATTGACACGCCCGCGCGGCGTACGGCTCGCCGGCCGGGAGCTCGCGACAGCGGGATAAATCAATATGCCGACTTGTGTGGCAGCGGGGGCTAAACTCAGTGAAAGATGGAGGGGATCGATTGTGCTGGTACCGTGTCCCGACTCCCGTCGTTCGCCGTCGCTTCGAGAGACAGCAGAGAGGGGATCGACCTATCAGGGGCTAATTAGTGCGTTGGACGAATCAGCAATAGGACTGTGTATTTGTAGTCGTGTTATTCCGTGCTATTATTTCTAATCCTGTTCGGTGTTCTATTTCTAATCCAATCATGTTCGGTGTCCTACTCCGTGTTTTAATCGTTTTGTTTTTTTAGTGGGCAGTGCGTGCGACCTTGTGGGCCGATCGGACCTATGTGTGCCGTGCGACCTTTGTGGGCCGATCGGACCTTTGTGGGCCGTGCATGCGATTGATGATCGGCCGGCAGGCGACGTACAAAGCGACGTGCGTGTGATTGACGATCGTAGGCGTTGTTTTAGTCCCACCTTGACTAACAACCCAGATTTCAGAAGTGCGGGCGTGCCTTCAGATTTAGTATGTTGACCTACCGCCGCCAACCATCACCGTTTTCAATATTATATAGTAGAGATTGGATACCTCTTGTGCTGGATCATTTACGCGTAATAAAGAGGAAGTTAAATGGGACCTTCTTGATCGGATTGAGGAAAATACTGAAGGATGGGAGAACGACAAAGGTAGAGAATCAGGTATAAAGCATGATTACGAATGCATTAAAACTTTTATGAATACTGATAATTTTCGTAATCTCTATGATATGTATGGTCTTGATTCTCAAGTTATTGCAAACTGTTACAAGGCTTTTGCCTCTTATCTTGATGTTCCTAAAGAAAGTTGCAATAAGTATCATTTGCCTTACAAAGATAATACTAATTCTGCCAATATTAAAAACATTGAAGTTCATACAGTTGATCGTATCTTGCCAGAACCTTATATTGAGAAACCACCTTTTCCTGTTAAAATTAGGGAACATTCTATCATAGCTAGTGTGGTTAATAAAAGTGCAAAGAAAGCTTTAGAACCTGCTGAACAAATAGCGGTAGAACCCACAATAGCAATAGTAAAGGATTTGGTAACTGAAAATGTAGAAGGAGGACATATTATCTTTTGTGAAGATGCCTCTAATATTGTTTCACATCCCGTAGAGCTAGGAAAACAAGTGTTCCTGTGCTTTCAGTCAAAATAGGAGAACATTGCTATTATGGTTTATGTGATATTGGTGCAAGTTCTAGCGCTATTCCTTTTGATCTTTATAAAGAAATTATGCATGAAATTGGTCCTTGCGAACTTGAGGAGATTGATGTGGTTATTCAGCTTGCTAATAGAGAAACTATCTCCCCAATTGGTATTGTGAGAGATGTTGAAGTTTTATGTGGTAAGACTAAATACCCTGCTGATTTTCTAGTACTTGGTTCTGTTGCTAGTAAAGCGTGTCCCATTATTTTTGGTAGGCCTTTCTTGAATACATGTGGTGCCATTATAGATTGTAAGAAAGAGAAAATTTACACTAAATTTAATGGAGAATCTTATGAGTTTAATTTCTCTAAGTTTGGTAAACAACTTTATGAAACTGAATTACCTAATGAGAATTTTCAAGTTGAACAACTTGCTTCTATTGCTGTTGCTCCTAACAATGCCTTGCAGCAATTCATGGAGGAACACGAAAGTGAAGTATTTATGGAGGAGAGGAATGAGATTGACAATGCCTTTCTTCGTCAACCACCAATACTTAAGCATAATTTGCCTGTGGAAGATTTGGGTACCTCAGCGCCTCCTAAGGAAGATCCTGTCTTCGATTTAAAACCGTTACCTGATAATCTTAAGTATGTTTATCTTGATGAAAGGAAAGTATATCCTGCTATTATTAGTTCTAAACTTTCAGGTAATGAAGAAGCAAGGTTATTAGAAGTACTAAAGAAACATCGAGGAGCTATGGGATACACTTTGGATGATTTAAAGGGGATTTCTCCTACTATATGTCAACATGCCATCAACATTGAACCCGATGCAAAACCTGTTGTTGAGCATCAGCGTCGCTTGATCCCTAAGATGAAAGAAGTGGTAAGAAATGAGGTATTAAAACTTCTTGATGCTGGTATAATTTATCCTATTGCTGATAGTAGATGGGTAAGTCCTGTGCATTGTGTCCCTAAGAAAGGAGGAGTTACTGTTGTACCAAATGAAAATGATGAACTTATTCCTCAAAGAGTAGTAGTGGGATATAGGATGTGCATTGATTTTAGAAAGGTCAATAAAGTAACTAAGAAAGATCATTATCCTTTGCCTTTTATTGATCAAATGTTAGAAAGGTTGTCTAAGAAAACCCATTTTTGTTTCCTTGATGGTTATTCTGGATTCTCACAAATTGCTGTTAAAGCACAAGATCAAGAGAAAACAACTTTTACTTGTCCTTATGGAACTTATGCTTATAGACGTATGCCTTTTGGTTTGTGTAATGCTCCTGCTACGTTCCAAAGATGCATGTCTGCTATTTTTCATGGTTTTTGTGAGAAATTGTGGAAGTATTCATGGACGATTTTTCCGTCTACGGAACTTCCTTTGATAATTGCTTGCACAATCTTGATAAAGTTTTGCAGAGATGTGAGGAGACAAATCTTGTTCTTAATTGGGAGAAATGTCATTTCATGGTTAATGAAGGAATTGTCCTAGGGCACAAAATTTCTGAAAGAGGTATTGAAGTGGACAGAGCTAAAGTTGAAGCAATCGAGAAAATGCCCTGTCCAAGGGATGTGAAAGGTATCCGTAGTATTCTCGGTCATGCCGGTTTTTATAGGAGGTTTATTAAAGATTTCTCTAAAATTTCAAAACCCCTCACTAATCTTCTTCAAAAAGATGTACCTTTTGTTTTTGATGATGATTGCAAGGAAGCTTTTGAAACTCTAAAAAAGCTTTAATCACAGCTCCTGTTGTTCAACCTCCTGATTGGACTTTACCTTTTGAAATAATGTGTGATGCTAGTGATTTTGCTGTAGGAGCTGTTCTTGGACAGCGGGTAGACAAGAAGTTAAATGTTATTCATTATGCTAGTAAAACACTTGATGCCGCTCAAAAGAATTATGCTACTACTGAAAAGGAATTTTTAGCAGTTGTTTTTGCTTGTGATAAATTTAGACCTTATATTGTTGATTCAAAAGTTACTATTCACACTGATCATGCTGCTATTAGATACCTTATGGAAAAGAAAGATGCTAAGCCTAGGTCATAAGATGGGTACTTTTACTGCAAGAATTTGATTTACATATCGTAGATAGGAAAGGTGCTGAAAATCCTGTTGCTGATAATTTGTCTAGATTAGAAAACATTTCAGATGATCCTATACCTGTTAATGATAGTTTTCCAAATGAACAATTGGCTGCGATAAAGGTAAGCTCACGCGAAAGTCCTTGGTATGCTGATTATGCTAATTTTATTGTTGCCAAGTATTTGCCTCCGACCTTTACAGCTCAGCAAAGAAGAAAGTTCTTTTATGATTTGAGGCATTATTTTTGGGATGACCCACATTTGTATAAAGAAGGAGTAGATGGCATTATGCGAAGATGTGTTCCTGAGTATGAACAGAAAGAAATATTGAGCAAATGCCATGGAAGTGCTTATGGAGGACATCACGCTGGAGATAGAACTGCGCAAAAGGTTCTACAATCAGGTTTTTATTGGCCTACCCTTTTTAGAGATGCTAGAAAATTTGTTTTATCATGTGATGAATGTCAAAGAGTAGGTAACATTAGTAGACGTAATGAAATGCCTATGAATTATTCTCTTGTTATTGAACCTTTCGACTGTTGGGGATTTGACTTTATGGGTCCTTTTCCTTCCTCAAATGGTTATACTCACATACTTGTTGCTGTTGATTATGTTACTAAATGGGTAGAAGCTATACCAACTTCTAGTGCTGATGGTGAGACATCATTAAAAATGCTTAAAGATATTATCTTCCCTAGGTTTGGTGTGCCTAGATATCTCATGACTGATGGGGTTCTCATTTTATTCATGGTGCTTTTAGAAAAACTTAGCTAAGTATGATGTTAATCATAGAATTGCTTCACCATATCATCCCCAAACAAGTGGTCAAGTAGAATTGTCAAATAGAGAGATTAAGTCTATTTTGCAAAAGACTGTTAATAAATCTAGAAAAAATTGGTCTAAAAAGCTTAACGATGCTTTGTGGGCTTATAGAACTGCTTATAAAAATCCTATGGGAATGTCTCCTTACAAAATGGTTTATGGAAAAGCTTGTCATTTGCCTTAGAATTAGAACATAAAGCCTATTGGGCGGTGAAAGAACTTAATAGAGACTTTAAACTTGCCGGTAAAAAGAGATTGCTTAATTTGAATTCTTTAGATGAATGGAGAAATGCAGCTTATGAAAATGCTAGGCTCTTTAAAGAGAAAGTTAAGCAATGGCATGATAGAAGAATTCTTAAGAGAGAATTTAACGTAGGTGAAAAAGTTTTATTGTATAGGTCTCGTCTCAGATTTTTTGCAGGAAAATTACTTTCAAAATGGGAAGGACCTTATATCATTGAGGAGGTCTATCGCTCAGGTGCGATTAAAATCAATTCACTAGATGGGGACAGACCACAAGTGGTTAATGGTCAAAGACTCAAGCATTACATTTCTGGAGATTCTTATAATGAAGATGTTGATTTATCAAAGTGGTAACTCCAGAGGATTTTATAAAAAGTCAAATTCAGACAACTGCAAAAGCTGATTTGGAATAGGTAACAGTTTCGGTAAGAAAAAGTTCGCGATTTACTTTTCAACCTAAATATTTGTTGTTTTTACATAATATGGAAAATTATGAGTCGGAAAAGGGTAGGAAACGGTGCCCGAGGGCACCACACCACCCCTGGGCGCGGGCCCCACCCTGGCCGCGCCGTGGGTGCGTGTGGGCACCTCGGAGCCCGTCTCCGACCCCGTTTCGTCCTGTACCTTCCTTTTGTCGTAAAACTTTTTGCTATATAATCACCCGGATCTCCCGAGGTCCGTATATCGTGTTTTCGTCGAGTTTTGGTTTCGAGCTGTTTTCTGCCAGGAACTATTTCCGGATTTAGAGCGCCATGGTCTTCTCCAACGACAACGAGAGCAAGGAGGCGTGGAGGACATCATGGACCAGAGGATCGAGGAGGAGGTCAAGAGCGAAACCGATGATGAAGTAGAGGAAGACTCAACTCCACGTCCTCGCGCTACTATTGCAAGCATCGGGGTGACTGCCAACCCTTTCAATCCTGTGAAGAACCTGAACATGGGTGGTGAGGCATCGCGTCATGCCTTTGCACCCAAGACACTCGCCTCAAACTCCAGTAACCCTTTCCATACCCTCATCCATAAGTATCAATTTGAGAGAGTTCCGGAGATGGAGTTGCCTACTTGTTGGGATATAGATCGATCTAACAATGCAGGAAAAGAAAGCCCTAAGTCCAGTGAGAAGTGGGGAAACAATTCCAAGAGCTGGGACTCACCTTCTGACCAGTTCATGAACCGCATCGAACACAATTCGGAGATGATCCGCATCCTCACATACAAGATAGATGAATTGAAGGATTTGGTCGAGAAGCTCATTAGGGAGTCGCCACCAAGAGATCAAGCCTAAATCGTCAAGGGGTAATGGCACTCCCTTGGCTTGTTCCAAGCTTGGGGGAGTGCCCAGTATCATCTTTATCCTTTCGTTTTTATAATTTCGTGGTCATATCATGAGTAGAGAAGTTATCTTATAAGATGGTTTGCGATGTGGAGTGTCAATCCTTTAGTTATCCATGTATCCGTTGGTTTGAGTGTGTCTTTGTTCAGAATATTAATGAGAAGTTCCACCTTTACTTTCGGTACATTTTATTTTAGCCTGCAATCTTCTTTATGTGCTGATCTTGCCATTAGTATTGACGCCACTTTTGGGTACATTAAGTAAATTATATTAGTTGTGGCAAACTTAGTATTGGTCATTAGTAGCAATACCATGAAAACTTAAGTAGAAGGAGGGAATTACATGCAAAAATATTATCCCTTTATCTTTCTTTCTTGCTAGCCAATAAGATTAGTATTCTTTGAGTTAAAACATTTGTGCTTACAGGGAAGATAGCATGGTTGCTTCTATTATATATATTTGTGTGTATCCCCCAACTTTTATGCTTGCTACATGACCTTGCTAGCCTTAACCACCGTACTGAGAGGGAATGCTTCTCGTGCATCCAAATCCTTGAACCAAACCCATGCCATTTGTGTCCACCATAACTTCCTATATGTGGTATTTCTTTGCCACTCCAAGTAAATTTTTCATGTGCTACCTTTAAATTATTCAAAATGTTATTATTCCCTTTTGTGTCAATGTTTACTAGCTCATGAGGAAGTAGTGTGGTTATCCTTTATTCTACTTGTCAAACAGACTTTACACCTGGACTAGTGGCATATACATCCGCTTATCCAATAACTTGCAAAAAGAGCTGGCAACGGGTGCCCAGTCCCAATTAATTACAACTTTAACCTTAATTCTCTTCACACTTTTGCCCTGATTATCAGTAAGCATGACAAACAGTGAAATACTCTGTGTGTAAACCAAAGAGAAAGAGGGATGATCTGCCTTGCTGGTAGAAATAACGTCCTTCATGGGAGCCGCTCTTAAAAGTCTGTTTGACAGGGAGAATACTGTTTTCACCCGCTACCATTCGTTGACAATTAACAAACACCTTAAAACTTAATTTTTGCTCTCTATATGATTTCAAAAACTTAAAAGCTCTAGCACATGACTTAATCCCTGCTTCCCTCTGCGAAGGGCCTTTCTTTTACTTTTCATGTTGAGTCAGTACACCTATTTCCTTCTTCCTTGAGCAAGCATTTGAGTTGTTGTGATTCAACCATATATATCATTAATATTGTCAATCATGTCTTTATCCTTCTTGTCTTAGCACAAAGACTTTTGCCTCTAAGAATATAGCTTTGCAAGTTATCAATGACTGTAAAGAAGGTGTGATAATTGAGTGTGGAAGTTCTGCAATATAAGCTCTAATATAAAGACTCCTTTCGAAAGATAAGTATTGATTGCTTATTGTTCTATGACCAAGAATGAAGTGTGCCATTACTAATCTATAATTTCCTTCGTGTATTTTTATTGTGGTTGTTTCACTACTCATGTTCAAGTTAGGTTATATGAAGAGTAGTTGCTGTTTAAAATGAGTGTGTTGTTTAGTAATTACTGATGCTTCTTGTCCGTATTCTTTATTATCGACGCTTCACTCCATAAACTTTTGTTCTAGTTTACTGAGCTCAGCTTTCGCTTGGGGACAAGCGAGGTCTAAGCTTGGGGGGGTTGATACGTCCATTTTGCATCACTATTTTATAGCATAATTTACTGTTATTCAATGATATATTTCATATTAAGAGGAGTTACTTATGTTATTTTGTCTTATTTTGCATGTTTGATGATCATTGGATAATTAACTGCCGGAGTCAGATTTCAGCTGGAAAAAGCAACGTCAAGGCACTATATTTCTGGAGCACTAAAAATATTTCCGAGAAGACAGATGTTCCTATTTTATCAGAAGATGGACTAAGCCAAAAGGGGAGGCTGAGATGGGCCAGGAGGGGCCCACACCACCCCTGGGCGCGGGGCCCACCTTGGCCGCGCCCTGCCAGGTGTGGTGCCCCTGGCCCACCTCAGGCGCTCCCCCTTCGCGTACTTCATCCCCCAGAAACCCTAAGACACGGGGAGTCCGTGAGAAAATATTCCGCCGCCTCCACGAGGCGGAAACACAGAGAGAGAAAAAGCTCTCCGGCAGGGAGAAATCTGCCGGGGAAATTCCTTCCCGGAGGGGGAGATCATCGCCATCCTCATCGTCATCGCGCTGGACTTCATCGGGATCATCATCATCATCATCTCCACCGCCATCACCACCATCACCGCTGCACCATCTCGTTCCGCTGTAACATCTAGGGCTATACTTTGTTTAGTTCATAGGGGAAACTCTCCCGGTGTTAATTACTCCTTGTGGTTGATGCTATTGAGTTTTATCGGTGAATTAAAGTATATGTTCAGATCGTTATCCATCATTATATCACCTCTGATCATGATCCATATGATGTCTCGTGAGTAGTTCGATTAGTTCTTGAGGACATGGGAGAAGTCACGCTGTTAGTAGTGGAATTATGTTGAGTAATATTTAATGGTTTGATATTTAAGTTGTGGTGTTATTCTTCTAGTGGTGTCGTGTGAACGTCGACTACATGACACTTCACCTTTATGGGCCTAGAGGAGTGCATTGTGTATTTGGTTGCTAATTGTGGGGTTGCCGGAGTGACAGAAACCTAAACCCCCGTTAGTATACCGGTGCACAAGGGAGCGTAGGATCTCAGAGTTTAAGGCTGTGGTTAGATTTATCTTAATTACTTTCTTGTAACTGCGGATGCTTGCAAGAGGTATAATCACAAGTATGTATTAGTCCAAGTAAGGGCGGTGCATTAGCATAGGTTCACCCACACAACACTTATCAAAACAATGAAGATTAATCAACTATGTGAAGCGAAAGCACTTGACTAGAATCCCGTGTGTCCTCAAGAACATTTTGTCATCATAAGTAAACCAACCGGCTTGTCCTTTGCTCTAAAAAGGATTGGGCCACTTGCTGCAATTATTATTACTGTCTTTTACTTACTCGCATTTTATTTACCTGCTATATCAAAAACCCCTAAAAACTTGTCTGCTAGCATTTACAGTGAAACCTTTACCGAAACTCCTTGTCAGCACCTTCTGCTCCTCGTTGGGTTCGACACTCTTATTTATCGAAAGTACTACGATACACCCCCTATACTTGTGGGTCATCACTTTTGAAGAACCATTTTCGTAATCCGAGCTCTGCTAATTGTGGTGGTTGTTCCAACTCTTACGAGTCATTTGATCGTTTTGGGAGGGTTTTATTATGTGCACGTCCGAACTGTTTGGAAGACCTCTTCACATTATTACAAAGACTGGGTGTAATAATTATCTACTTGATATTAAGACAAAAAGAGATATAAGCCAGGGAGATACACTAAAGTGACCGAAACTTAACCGATATGATGTTTGGTGTCATACTTTGGTTTCTAGTGGATGGCCGTAAGTTAAGTCACGTCAACCTAACTCAGAGAATCCGTGTCTTGCATTCTACTCATCTACTTCCTCTGTCTCACAATATATAAGTAATAATATCTTATATTATGGGATGGAGGGAGTATCTCCAGATATACTTGGTCATGTTGCTACTAAATTTGGCTTTGAGTTCACACTAGACGTATCTCCGGATTGCATTGAGGTTGCATGCATCATTTCCCGTGGACCAAGCATCGACAGGTTATTATCACCAAAGAAACGGTAACAGTTGAAGACATAAATGTGAATATACACGAGATGGGTGAGAATAGGGTTTAGAGAAGCCACCCCCGTAAAGCGCCAACTACAAGCACTTAGAATTTTCTTGAAAGGAATGCGGTAGGGGAAGATCCCTACAACCGGTTTTTCTTTGAACTTTTAAGAACTCAAATCCGCGACCGTGAGAAGTTGAATCTGGGTGGATGGGTTGTACATCCACTTCCCCTAAGAAAGTGAGCTGGGTCCACTTCCTTTTTTTTCACAATCGGTACTATAAATTTTCACAAATCCTGGAATTAGTACACAATGAATCCTGCAGTACCAGCTCATTCATATCACATTATACTTGGTAATGCTGCTCTAGGTTTAGGTCCCCCCCCCCCCACATTAATTCGCACCATTTTTTCGATGAAACAAGCATCACTAGGTTATTTATTGCTAACGAAACAGTCGGAAATATTCCAACAATCAACATACGTTAATTTAACAGAAAACCAGAAAACGGTGGGAATTAGGTTTAGAGAGTACATATAGTGCAAAATGACAACTACAGGCGTTATCAAATTAGCAATAAAGCAAAAAGAGCCAACAACAACCTCACCAACAATATTTTATGTCCATGATATCATTAATAAATCCAAAACCTCCGAGGTGAGATAGAAGCCAAATTAGCAAAGAGGAAAAAAGTTGGGCGTCGACTTGAAAAAATGGTCACCACAACACAACAAAAATCTCCGGCCCCCCTCCCCCACCCCCACCCCAAGAAGGTCATCAACGATGATCTATAGGTGGAGGAAGTAACCCCAATAGACTCTGGATAGCATAGTGAGGCTTCATGCAAAAATGATAGTTGCCACCCCTGGCAGGACAAGAGGGTACCGACGAGTATCGGCGATCCTGCGCGAGAATAGAACTAATAGTTTTGCTCACACTGTTGCAAATTTGATTAAAGATATACCGTCATCATGGCACACCCCAGTACAATACACACGAATGATAACTTTCTATATTCATAAAACCCGAACAAAAGGATAAATCCCAACACACCTCAACAATAAGAAAACCAGATCCCCAACAAGGAGAAAAAATCTCACTTGGACGTCGAAGGAAAGTAGAGGGACACACAACCACTAGGTAGAAGGTACACGAGCTAGTCATTGGGTGCATGCTAATCGAGAAAATATCGCACATACCAACAAGGACCATGCCGCTATGACGGCCTTCTAACTACAGCTCCTAGCTACACCACCATACTTGGACCGCCAACTTTTAACCTCGTTGCCACATATTGAACATTGTTTGTCACCTACTGACCTACGCATCCAGTAGACTAAGTCACAATATCACTTGAGAAGTCCACATATGGAGCTAATATGGCTAAATGAGGAAAAGCATTGGTCGCGCCGCAGACGCCATGCAATATCACGTTGCCATGGCAACCCGCTCAGCACAGCACTTTTCGCATTGTCATGACACCAAGTATCACAGAGCATGAGAGCGCACCTCACCTCCCTCGAAAGTGATCATGTCGTAGGCAGAGGCGACTAGGATTCTGGTTACCTCACCTCACCTCCTTCACGCTACCGGCTACATCTGTCTTTAGTGTCTACTCTCCACGGTTCTGGTACTCAGGCTTTAGTGCACTTAATCTTCGGATTCTGGTGCCTAGACTATTGCTGGCCTTTAGCTGGGCAATTGTTACCAAGGTTTTGACTTCCTGGTCATGTTCGGTGACCTAGTGAATGCGCTCTCCCATTCTCCAACCCATCCATTCACCAACTTGTCGTGTTCTTGCCCCCCTGCCTTCTTTGCATCGGGTCGGCCCAGCGTACCCATCGGGTCAACATATACCGGCTTCCTCGGCCCATTGTTTATTTGAGGCTGACCCAGCCAACCATGGGCCTTGCTTTTTTGGGTCGGGCCAGTTACCCGTCTGGTCGACCCGGCCCATTCCCACTCTTAGATGCAAGACTCTTCTATTTATCAGCAGTGCAACATGATCATCCTACTTGCATATTTTCTTGAGGATTTGAGTATGTGGCTGCAATCAGGAGCGGGTGGGATTGATATAATTGTGAGTAGTTATCTTTTATGTTTGAGGGTGCTTAGTGTTGTGGCCTTTCTCTGTCTTGTACGTAAATTGAGCTAACGCTTATTGTTGGACTTTTTTCTAGCTGCGTACTCTTGAAAAAGAGGAGGGGTTTTTATAGTACTTTTTTACACGACGTGTCAGCTTCTCCAACTCCTATCTTCGTTGTGGTCGTGGATGTCGTATGTGATATGTCCCTGCTAACGGAATACCACGTCATAAATATCGTATATAAACATTTTCATGTATATCCGGGTGATCCTTTTGAGTCCATTATGAAAATATGTTTGTACTTGATCTGCACCCTTAGGATGTGTTTGGTTTTGGAACGAGGTGGAATGAAATGCCATGTTTACATTCCGGTGGAATGGAACCGTGCCATTCACGTGTTTGGTTGGAACCAAAAAGGTGGAATGGAACCGTTCCATTCGGCGTTTGGTTTGGGAATTAAACAGAGAATGTATCACAATATATTCCTTAAACATTGTATTAATTTGACCCCAAACTTGATCTTTTTGTCTCAAAATCGGACTTGACAGAGGCAAATCAGAGAAAGGGCAGCACATGTTCTTCTCATATTGCAAAATTGGAATGGACATAGTCAAAATCGGAGTGAACAGAAGAAAATCAAAGCACATATATAGGGTCAAATCCGGAGTCACGCCGCCTCCGTCGCCCTAGCTGTGCCGTGCCTGCTGGACACCGCCGGCGTGGCAGAAGTTCACACTGCCCTAGTCACGGTCGGCTCCCCTGTGCTTGCAGGCCACCGCCGCCGCGGCTGCGGTCGCCACCTCTGCCACCCTACTCGCGCCGCCTCTGCCGCACCTGCTGGCTGGAAGGGAGAGGCGAGGGGGCCGGTGAGGGAGAGGGAGAGACGACAAGAGGAGAGAGATGACGAGAGGTGAGGGCATAGGTCGTGGACTTGGTCGTTAGGATAAGGTAATTTCGTTTATCTTTGATAGTTAGCGAGCCTTTCGACCGATTCGGCCGAACGAATGTGTTCCGCATATAAGTGGAATATTTCATTTTGAGGAACCAGTTGATTCCGTTCCACTTCTCAACTAAACACAGGAATGGACTCTAGTACGGAAAAGTTCCATTCCATTCCATCTTGTTCAAAACCAAACACAAACACACCCTTTAGTTATGTAGAAATGCAGGCACACAAACGGATCTGATGGCTACCGTCGGAAGGACAAGGCCACCGCTGTCGGCTGACATTGTCCTCTCCCACGTCTGTTGTTTGCTCCTTCCGCTCGCTAAGTAAGTATACAGGACGCATAAGATAGAAGTACAGTAGGCTAAGGCAGTAAGTACCCATCTTCTACTTTAACTTATTCCTGATCTATGCTCTGATTCTGTTTTAGCTTCGTCCTAATTTATGCCCAGAGTCGATATGATAAATTTGTTGTGTGACGTAGCAAGTTACGATGTGTAAGAGTACTCAATCTGTCATGCTATTGTCTGAATGTTAGTCTAGGTCATGAAAAGAAAGGAATGTGATGATTTTAGACCAAAGTTACTGGGATGAATTGACTTCACCCATGGTTATTGCTACCCGTTTTCAGAGTAAAATTATGAGCACGAAAATGACTCTTTGCACATTCAAGCTCAAGATGAGATTAGTTTCAAGTAAATAAAATTGATAGAAGCAACTGTGTTTCCATCTTACGCATACAGTTCATATAATATTTTCTAGAAATGATTCAGATTAACAAGTACTCCCTCCGTTCGCTTTTAGTCTACATTCTAGGAAAATTCAGACAAATTAGACTGCATTAATTAGTACTACTTTTGCACACCCCACCATGCATCATAACTATGATCTCACAGGAAACAAAGCATCTCATTGGTTAAATACATCTTAATTAATGCAATCCCTGCATGAGAAAAGCAAACTGAGATGGGACCCACTCAGGATGTAGACTAATTCCGCAAAAATTTTGGAGCTAGAATGTAGACTAAATCCGAACGGAGGGAGTAACATACAGTAAAATGAATTTTATGTTGATGGCAGCAGTTTTTTGACATGGATGCCCAGATGTCCCCTCGTATTAGAAGAAAACGAAGCCTCTGTCACTGTAACGGTGTTACGAACTTACTTATGATTCATATCACAAATCACAGGTTAGGAGGTACAATATGGATTTGAGGAAGGTAGCTACACAATAGTTCAACGAGATACATGAATTCTGTTCGAGTTCATCTGATGAGCAGTGCCTCCTTTATGTATTGCCTGCGTTGTTGTGTCTCTGGACACGATCCCTACGCGCTTCTGTAACATCCCAAGTTTTTCAAAAAGTTGAAAAATCAGAAAAATTTAAAACTTTTGAAAACTATTATGTATTTTGCTTTGAAAAGAAAATTCATGCATGCATTCATCATCATATAGCTTTGTTTGCATTTTGATATTTCAAAAGTGGGAATAATAATTCCACTTGAAAACATATTTAAGAAAATATATTAAAAGGACTATCTATGTCCAATATATTATTTTGAAGTATTGTGGTATACTCCTTTGTGTTAAATTTTGGTTGTGAATTGTTTGTATGTTTTGGGAAATATTCTATTACTTACCTATTCTTTATTTTCAAGTTTTATAGTTTTGTTTTTGAAAGAAAATATTTATTTGGATTTTAAAAGAGTTTTGAATCCATTTTGATTTATCAAACTCTTTATAGACAAAATGATTTGGTGCAAAATTATCTTATTGAGTGATATGGGATCTTATTACCCATATTTGGTTATGGATTTTAAATCTAAGTTCAAAAGAATTTTTTATAAACCCTATTTATAAAAATTAACATAAAGATCTAATTAAACCTTTACGCAATATTTGAATTTCAAATTTTGACAAGTTTGGAAAATTATTTTTGAAAGTTTTAATGGAAAGGTTTTGATTTCACAAAACTATAGAAATTGGTTTGACTCGATTCCGATTCCGAAATCAAAAGTTATAAAGAAAACTAGAAAAGAATAAAGAAAAAAGAAAATAGAAAAGAAAAACGTAAAAAAAAAATGAAGTTCGGCCGAACTGGGCCTAATCTCAGCCCAGCTCGCTCGCTCGCCGCGCAGCCCGAGCAGGCCAGCCCAACAGGACACAGAGCCAGCCCAGCCGGACCGAACCAACTCGGGTTCGAACACGATGGCAGGAAATTTCGGTTTTTCCAAGTCTTTCCATTTAAACGTAAATATCTTGACAAATATAACTCCAAATCCGGATCCGTTTGATCCTACGCGTTCATAACTTCGAGCCCAAGCTATTCCACCGACCCTTGGCCTATATAAACACCTGTAGCCGCCGGCATCTCTTTCCCCCTTTTCGTTCCACCGAAACCCTAACCAGCGAAATCGTATTTCGTTTATTTACCCACCAAAACGATCTCGAATCGCACCGGAGCCTGAAGCAATATTGTCGATCTGTTCAATATCTTTCCATCCCGAGAGGCCTCAACTCTTTTCATCAACCGTGGAGGAAGAATTTCGAATCGCCATCCTTCAGAGCTGAAGTCGTATTTCTTAGATCTCTTCGCACTCGGTTCTTCAAATCGAAATTCCTTTGGTGAGAAGTTAAATCTAACCCTTACCTACAACTTTGCTATTGAACTCTTTTGATTTTGACGTACGGAATTCTCTGTACAATACAGATTGCTTTTGACGAATTTCGGAGGAGAAAACAATCTCAAAACTTCGGTCCGTAGTTACGAAAGTTGTTCCCCTGATCAAGACCCTTCTTTTGCCCCAAGCCTCACCTCTTTTGGTCAAGCGAGTTAGGAAATTTTCGAGTTTGAAGTTTCGGATCAGAAAGGTAATTTGCGATTTGTGCCCAATCTATTCATCCACTTAGGATATATTTGTGATAGTTAGAAAGAGCACGCAATTCTCTACAACTTTCATTAAGCATGTTTTTCCATCCGAGCAACTTTATTTTAGGTCAAAATTCGTAGTCAACCGTAAAGTCAGCTCCAGTCAGCGCTTCGTCATCGCCACGTCAGCGGTCAGAGTCAACAGTCAACCGAAGACCGGCAGTTTTGCAGAAAAATCCTAAATCTTAGATCTATCACTACTTTTTATTGGTTTGGCCAAATTTTACAAATAAAATATTTTTGGAAAGCTTATGACACGTAGAAACTTTTGGCATATTTATTTTTATGCTTTGACAAACTTATTTTGGTTCAATTTAAAAAATGGTTGTTTAAGTAAAATTTACTTAACTTAAATTTAAAAATTGATTTTTGGGCAAATCCAATTGTTTTAACTTTGTTTATTTAATACTTGGCCGTAGGAATACTCTACTATTTTTTTAAAAGTATTTTCTATTATTTTTGTAATTAATATTGATTAAATGCGTTTTAAGTGTTATTTTAATAATTAAAATTGATTAAAATTATTTTTTCTTCATCTATTCGTCTAATAAAATGACTTAGTCATATTTTGATCACTTTAGTTACAAAAGTATTTAGAAATATTTTGACTCTCCAAATAAAGTAACCTCTTCCTTAGAAAATATTCTAAGTACTTGCTATGACAAATGTTTGTCCTTAGAAATTTTATCAACTATTGTTCTAAGTATTATCCTTAGAAAATTTAGCAACTATGTTTTGTTTACTTTTCCTTGGAAATTATTTGGACTTATTGTTTGACCTTTGGTCCTTAGTCATATTTGGACCATCTTACTTGTCTTGCATTAACTTAGAATAATTTCATGGCATGGCATGCATATCTAGTCCTTAGAAATATTTTGCATTTCTTACATGACTTTCCTCCTTAGAATTTTGGAGGTGATGCTTGTTAGCCCTTTTAACCCTCCTAGTCAAAAACCACTAAGTTAGAAATTAGTGGAAACAATGAAGGACCAATGAAGATTGCATTGTTGTCCTTGGAGAATTCAACATGAAGTTAGAGGACCAATGAAGGACTTAGGCAAGAAAAACAAAATCCAGAAGCATCTCCAAGAAGTCAAGGTACTTAGAAGAAAATCAAGGGGAAGTTCACGAAGACCAACCACCTACATTTTTCTAAGTCTTTCTTCCTTTCTTTCTTTTCTTCCTTCATCTCTTAGACTTCATGGTGACTAAGTTATATTCAAGACCAACCTTGATGCTGCCAACAAAATCAAGTCTTCAGAACCATCAAGTCTGCAGAATTAAATGAAGTCAACACACCAAGAAGAAAGCTACAAGGAAGTCTGGAGAAGATTCTTGGAAGACCAAATACTTCTTTCTTTCTATCTTCTCTTTCTTTCTATTTTTGTCTCACCTTGGACATAGACCAAGTCCTTGGTGTTTAAGACTAAATTCATAGAGTGCTAATTGAAGAATACAAAGGAGTTGAAGATGTTTTGAAGATCAAACGTGTGAAGATTTAAACTAACCTTACAACTTTTCAAGTTGTTATTTCTTGCTCAACCCCAATGGGATTAAGTTATTTTATATCCTTTTCCTTAATTTGTTTTGTGTGTCTTTCTCATTATAATTCTGTGTATCATTTTGCATTCCATGCTTGTCATATTTTTCTAAGTGTTGCATTTATGATTGTATGTTTATTTGTGGTTTGTTTGATGTGTTAGAAATTACAGAGAGATACGAAGGTGGTTGCAACTGCTACTACTACACTCCCTGTTGCCAAGGCAAGTGGCACACCCCCATAAATTTCCTAAGTATTTTTCTATGCATGACTTAGTGTATTTCTTTATATGCATGTGTAGGATAGTATTGCTATGCTAAAACTACTATCTCCCTTACACTAGTTGTGTCTAGAATCCTATTGATAACTTAGTAGAATTATTGATGCTATGCAAATTTGTTTTATTCAAAGCTTAAATTCTACTAAGTTAATTTATCACCTGGGTGGAGTTGGGATTGCATGGCTGCCAGAGTTGAGTGTTTATTCACTTGTGGATTGCCACCCAGGAATAAAGGGACCAACGTTTTGTCTAAGTGAAGATGCTTCCAGTGCAGCCACTTGGTATTATGGCTCTGGCTTGACTAAGTTATAGGAACCTGATTCCGGCAGGTCTCAGCGGATGAATGTTTGTATGGGTCTGCCCAGAGGAACAGGGGATTGTTTCCCAAAAGTCTCGTCTCAACTCTCTCCTTTTCCTTAGCACAAATTGAGTGCTTGAGGATAGTTTGGGTTTGTTGGGTCTCGTGGTGAAAGTGCACAACCTCTCGAGAGTTAAATCTAAGTACTTAGCCGTGTCCCCGGTTACGGACAATTTGAGCAGCTGATCAAGGACGAGAACGGAGGCTCCCGACATTCCAATTTCTTAAGTTAAAATATTGAAGGTTGAATAAAGGTAGACAAGAGGGTGGTTTTCATGCCATACCCGTTTTGACAAAAGAGAAGTGTTTTATAAAGAGACAGGAAAAATTGGCTTTTATGCAAAACAGCCTTGAACTCCACCAGCCAAATATGCATATAGGCTATAGAGTTATTCCATTAAGTGTCCACATAGTGTCACTTGCCAGATCCATTTTTAATGGTATCTGACCCACTCTGTTGCAAAATTTTATTTTGTTGCAGATTGTTCTGACGACGAGTGAGTTTCGTTAAGGTTTCGAGTCTGCAACCAACATGTTTTCGCCTGTGGCACATGCAAAGGATGAGGACTCCATGAAGATTATTATTTCCGCCGCTTTACTCTTTCAAGCTAGCTATATGCTATGCAAGTTGTAATGAATATTTTACCAAGTCTGGATCATTCGATGTAATAATGATACTTTGTTGTGATACTACATCTTAAACTGTGTGTGCAAATGAAACGATCCAGGGGTTTGCACTATACACAGGTACCTTGCCATATTTTAAGTGCAGGTACGTTACAGATGGTATCAGAGCACTGTGTTGCCTGTAGATTCGAGACCCTAGACATGGATAGAAATAGGTTTGACCATAGGATTAAAAATCTATTTTATTCAGGTTACTAAAACAAAACTTTTCATTTTATCTTTCTAGTACTCTCATCTACTATCAACCTTCTAGAAAATTCTTATCTTATTCTAGATGACCTACCTCTTTGTATCCAAGAAGACATTTTTGGTGATGACCAAGAGTAAGTCTGAAACGTCATAGAGAAATGCTACGACTCAACCTGAAGCACTACCTGCCTGAAAGATCAGTGAAGAAATCAGATGATGAGCTCAAGCACCTAGAAGATTTTGAAGAAAGCGGAAGAAGAACTTGAAGCACTCAAGATGGAGATAGACTAGAAACTACCACCTTATTAGAACAACGACATCGTGTTAGGGTATTGATCATACCAACTTAGGTTGTATGCCAATACTAGATTGTTTTTCTGTGTTTGAACCTTATGGCGTTTGTTGGTTAGATGTTGATTGTAAGATGTTTTGTCTTGATCTGCTGTGTTGGGTAGGATTCTTACTTAGCATCTATCTATCTTTTACTCATCTATGCTAAACCCAAACAGATGCCTCGCCAAATCCCCAACGTTGATGAGAAGACAAATGCAAATCAACTATTAGAAGCACAGAATCAGTTGAGCTTGTTAATGAACCAAAACCAACCAGATACCAAGGACATTCCAGCACCACCTCCATCTCAAGATATGCTGATCAAATTCTTGAAGCTTCGACCAGAGAAGTTCTCAAGAACTACTGAACCTATTTTGGCTGATGATTGGCTACGTTCAGTAAATAAAGATTTAGTCACAATTGGATGCACAGATGCTGAGAAGGTTAGATTCACATCACATCTACTAGAAGGACCTGCAGCAGATTGGTGGGACAGCTACCAGATCACTTACCCCGTTGAAGAGATCACATGGGATTTGTTCCAAGAAGGATTCCGTGTTGCACATATGTCCTCAGGACTGATGAAACTAAAGAGGGAGGAATTTCTCGACCTTCGACAAGGTGACCGAACTATAGATGAATACATGAATGAGTTCAATAACCTAGCGCGTTATGCACCGGATGATGTTGATACAGATGACAAAAGGAGGAAGAGATTTCTAAATGGTCTGGATGGCAAATTAGCCATTTATTTAACAATTGCCCATGCCCCTGACTACCAGTCACTGATTGACAAAGCTATAGTCCTGGAAGGCAGAATGAAGCAACATGCAAGCAAGAAGAGGAAGCAGGATTTGGAAAACCATCACTCAGCATCAGAGCAGGAATGGAGCACTTCACATGAGGAACATGTTTGTTTTGAGTCCAACCACCATGAAGACCATAACCACCATTGTCGTAATATTAATGAACACGGCTTGCGTGGAGAAGATGACCACCACCTCAACCATGGTCACCATAGCCCCGCTCATATTGAAGAAGTTTATGACCTCGAAGATAAGCACCGTATGGGAGAAAACAGTAGTCAGAATCTCCCCCAAAACCCAATAAGAAGGACCTCAGTCAGGTAGAGTGTTTCAAATGCAAGAAAAAGGGACACTACTCCCGAAGCTGTCCAGAAAAGAAGACCGGCAATGGGACTAAGCCAATTCAGTACAGAAAGGGACATGTGTTTTCTATAAACATAGAGAGAGTTCTCAAGAAACCAGACCCAGTTATCGAAGGATTGATGTTCAACTCTTATCCTGCCTTAGTACTTTTTGATATTGAAGCAACACATTCCTTCATATCAAAGGACTTTGTGAGTAAAAATAAGATCCCCAATCAAGGACTTAGGAGACCCATCCGGGTAAGCTCTACAGAAGGAAAAATGCCAGCAAACACTGTATGCCAAAACATGACCTTGGGAATTGAGACACATAACTTCCCAAGTGAGTTGTTTGTGGTGGACCTACAAGGCTTTGATATAATCATAGGCAAGGACTGGATATCTAAATATGATGGTCAGATTGATCAAGCCAACAAAGCGGTCACGCTCACCACACCAGATAAAAGGCGGATCAGATATCAATGTAAAACCAGAAAAGAAGGCACCCAGAGAAACTTCAGGAGGAGTTTAGCCAAGTAGGACCAGAGACAATGTAATGATGATAAGGTTGTAATAGTTGCCATTGGAATTTTAATACCAACACAGGTTTCTTCTAAGGGTGGTAGCCACCAAGTTATTCCAGCCACAACCTTTTTGCTAGCCTTCCCGAATCTCGGGGACGAGATTCCTTTTAAGGGTGGTAGTATGTAACATCCCAAGTTTTTCAAAAAGTTGAAAAATCAGAAAAATTAAAAACTTTTGAAAACTATTATGTATTTTGCTTTGAAAAGAAAATTCATGCATGCATTCATCATCATATAGCTTTGTTTGCATTTTGATATTTCAAAAGTGGGAATAATAATTCCACTTGAAAACATATTTAAGAAAATATATTAAAAGGACTATCTATGTCCAATATATTATTTTGAAGTATTGTGGTATACTCCTTTGTGTTAAATTTTGGTTGTGAATTGTTTGTATGTTTTGGGAAATATTCTATTACTTACCTATTCTTTATTTTCAAGTTTTATAGTTTTGTTTTTGAAAGAAAATATTTATTTGGATTTTAAAAGAGTTTTGAATCCATTTTGATTTATCAAACTCTTTATAGACAAAATGATTTGGTGCAAAATTATCTTATTGAGTGATATGGGATCTTATTACCCATATTTGGTTATGGATTTTAAATCTAAGTTCAAAAGAATTTTTTATAAACCCTATTTATAAAAATTAACATAAAGATCTAATTAAACCTTTACGCAATATTTGAATTTCAAATTTTGAAAAGTTTGGAAAATTATTTTTGAAAGTTTTAATGGAAAGGTTTTGATTTTACAAAACTATAGAAATTGGTTTGACTCGATTCCGATTCCGAAATCAAAAGTTATAAAGAAAACTAGAAAAGAATAAAGAAAAAAGAAAATAGAAAAGAAAAACGTAAAAAAAAAATGAAGTTCGGCCGAACTGGGCCTAATCTCAGCCCAGCTCGCTCGCTCGCCGCGCAGCCCGAGCAGGCCAGCCCAACAGGACACAGAGCCAGCCCAGCCGGACCGAACCAACTCGGGTTCGAACACGATGGCAGGAAATTTCGGTTTTTCCAAGTCTTTCCATTTAAACGTAAATATCTTGACAAATATAACTCCAAATCCGGATCCGTTTGATCCTACGCGTTCATAACTTCGAGCCCAAGCTATTCCACCGACCCTTGGCCTATATAAACACCTGTAGCCGCCGGCATCTCTTTCCCCCTTTTCGTTCCACCGAAACCCTAACCAGCGAAATCGTATTTCGTTTATTTACCCACCAAAACGATCTCGAATCGCACCGGAGCCTGAAGCAATATTGTCGATCTGTTCAATATCTTTCCATCCCGAGAGGCCTCAACTCTTTTCATCAACCGTGGAGGAAGAATTTCGAATCGCCATCCTTCAGATCTGAAGTCGTATTTCTTAGATCTCTTCGCACTCGGTTCTTCAAATCGAAATTCCTTTGGTGAGAAGTTAAATCTAACCCTTACCTACAACTTTGCTATTGCACTCTTTTGATTTTGACGTACGGAATTCTCTGTACAATACAGATTGCTTTTGACGAATTTCGGAGGAGAAAACAATCTCAAAACTTCGGGCCGTAGTTACGAAAGTTGTTCCCCTGATCAAGACCCTTCTTTTGCACCAAGCCTCACCTCTTTTGGTCAAGCGAGTTAGGAGATTTTCGAGTTTGAAGTTTCGGATCAGAAAGGTAATTTGCGATTTGTGCCCAATCTATTCATCCACTTAGGATATAGTTGTGATAGTTAGAAAGAGCACGCAATTCTCTACAACTTTCATTAAGCATGTTTTTCCATCCGAGCAACTTTATTTTTGGTCAAAATTCGTAGTCAACCGTAAAGTCAGCTCCAGTCAGCGCTTCGTCATCGCCACGTCAGCGGTCAGAGTCAACAGTCAACCGAAGATCGGCAGTTTTGCAGAAAAATCCTAGATCTTAGATCTATCACTACTTTTTATTGGTTTGCCAAATTTTACAAATAAAATATTTTTGGAAAGCTTATGACACGTAGAAACTTTTGGCATATTTATTTTTATGCTTTGACAAACTTATTTTGGTTCAATTTAAAAAATGGTTGTTTAAGTAAAATTGACTTAACTTAAATTTAAAACTTGATTTTTGGGCAAATCCAATTGTTTTAACTTTGTTTATTTAATACTTGGCCGTAGGAATACTCTACTATTTTTGTAAAAGTATTTTCTATTATTTTTGTAATTAATATTGATTAAATGCATTTTAAGTGTTATTTTAATAATTAAAATTGATTAAAATTATTTTTTCTTCATCTATTCGTCTAATAAAATGACTTAGTCATATTTTGATCACTTTAGTTACAAAAAGTATTTAGAAATATTTTGCCTCTCCAAATAAAGTAACCTCTTCCTTAGAAAATATTCTAAGTACTTGCTATGACAAATGTTTGTCCTTAGAAATTTTATCAACTATTGTTCTAAGTATTATCCTTAGAAAATTTATCAACGTCGAGCAAGGCGCCACGGCGACGGCGACAGTGAGCTAGGGGAGGTAGACGATGACGGTTTTGCAAAAACCCCCTGGCTCCTGTGCACTGCTTGCTTCCCTTCTTCTTTCTCTTATTTACTTTTTAGTCCTTCTGTTTAATTGCAGTAGCATTTCTTGATTTAATTTGAGGCACTAAATCAATTTATAAAAATTTGGCAAAATTTGTGGGCCTTCCCATAAGGTGCAGAAGCTCCACAAAAATTGGCATAAAATAATAAAATGTTTTGAAACATTTTCTTTTATAGTGTTTTAATTATGGCATTTTAATTTATTTTTACTTTGTTTACTTTTGAATTTTTAAAACTAATTTGAAAATACTATTTGAGAGAGATAAGTAGTAAGAATGAAATGGGAGGGTTTGCAATACCACTCCACTAAATTTTGTTGGAAACAAAATGAGATCCTCACTTGGAGAATTTGTGTGGCACTTGCCACATTTATTTTTCTTGTTTTGCTTTTAATTTATTCTTCTTCTTTTCTTTATGTTTTCAATTAGAGCAAGCAACACACAACAAGAAGAAATAAACAACACAAGCAAGAATATGAGATCAACACATATAATTTAACAAAAGTTTTTGTTGGCTCCCATTTTTGGAATTAATAATATTTGTTAATAATTTTTGGGATGTTACAATCCTTCCCTCCTTAAAATAAATCTCGTCCCGAGATTTGCTAGGCTTAGGTACTAAAGAGGCCTGGGAATTCGCTCCTAAGATAATCTTCACGTTCCCAAGTTGCTTCTTCTTCAGAGTGGTTAGTCCACTGGACTTTGTAAAACTTGATCGCACGTCTTCGGGTAACACGAACATCTTCTTCGAGAATCTTGAGGGGTCTCTCGCGATAAGTCAAATCTTGGTTCAGGTCGATGGAGAGGTGGTCGATGTTTTTGAAAACATCAGGCTGGTCAGGAACTTCAAGACACTTCCGGAGCAAGGAAATGTGGAAGACATCATGATAATCTCCTAACTCCGGTGGCAATTCCAGCTGATAGGATACTTCTCCTCGACGAGCGATGATCTTGAAGGGTCCAATATACCTTGGCGCTAACTTTCCCTTGACATGGAAACGTTGCATTCCTTTGAGGGGTGTCACTCGGAGATAAACATAATCTCCAATACTGAAAGTGAGGTCACGGCGCTTGGTGTCAGCGTAACTCTTCTGACGGGATTGGGCAGTTTTGAGGCGCTCACGAATAAGCTGAACTTGCTCTTCAGCTTCACGGAGGGTATCTGGACCGAACAATTTGCTTTCTCCGGTATCAGACCAATTCAGGGGTGTACGACACTTCTTGCCGTAAAGGGCTTCAAAAGGGGCCATTTGCAGACTGGACTGATAACTATTGTTGTACGAGAACTCTGCAAACGGAAGACAATCTTCCCACTTGGAACCATAGGATAGAACACATGCGCGAAGCATGTCCTCCAATATCTGGTTCGATGATAAGCTGTGCTAAATGCTAACTTGGTTCCGAGGGCTTCATGAAGGGATTTCCAGAATCTTGAGGTGAATTGCGTACCTCTATCAGATACAATCTTCTTAGGCACACCATGCAGGCTTACTATTCTGGAAATATACAAGTCTGCTAACTGAGCTCCGGTATAAGTGGTCTTGACAGGTACAAAATGAGCAACCTTGGTCAATCGATCAACGATGACCCAGATTGAATCATGGCCTCGGTTGGATCTTGGAAGTCCGGTAATAAAATCCATTCCAATCTCATCCCACTTCCACTCGGGAACTTTCAAAGGTTGAAGCAATCCAGCGGGCCGCTGATGTTCAGCCTTGACTCGCTGACAGATGTCACATTTGGCTACAAAAGAACCAATCTCTCGCTTCATTCCATGCCACCAAAATCTTTCTCGAAGGTCTTGGTACATCTTGGTTCCGCCGGGGTGGATTGAATAAGGGGTCTCATGGGCTTCCTTCAGGATTAACTCCTTAAGTTCCGTGACATTGGGCACACAGATACGATCATTGAATTTCAGCACTCCTTCAGCATCTCGGTAAAACCGGGTGCTTTGCGAGGGAGATCTTCTTCCTAATTCCTTCAATGCTTTCATGACCTTTTTGGGCTTCTTTGATTTGATCCATCAGGGTTGGGGCTAACTCCAAATTGGCGAGATATCCATGGCTAACAAGTTCTAGTCCAAAATTTTCGAACTCTTTGAACAAGGCTGGTTGTTCGGCTTGGATTAAGGCATTCAGGGTACAGGGTTTGCGACTAAGGGCATCGGCAACTACATTTGCCTTTCCGGGGTGATAGTGGATTCCAATATCATAATCCTTGATTAATTCCATCCATCTCCTCTGTCGCAGGTTCAACTCCTTCTGGGTGAAAATATACTTCAGGCTCTTATGATCCGTATAGATCTCACAGCGATGTCCCGCAAGGTAGGGACGCCACTTTTTAAGAGCAAGGACCACAGCAGCTAATTCCAGGTCATGGGTTGGGTAATTCTCTTCATGCGGTCGCAACTGCCGGGACAGGTACGACACAACTTTGCCTTCTTGCATCAGAACGCAACCAAGTCCGAGGCGTGATGCATCGCAATACACGTCGAAACTCTGGGTGACGTCTGGCATAACCAGGATTGGGGTGGAGGTTAGTCTCTTCTTCAACTCTTGGAAACTATCTTCGCACTTCTGAGTCCATTCAAATTTCTTGTCCTTCTTCAACAGTTGGGTCAAGGGCTTGGCTATACTGGAAAATCCTCAACGAACTTGCGGTAATAACCGGCGAGTCCGAGAAAGCTTCGGATTTCAGTCACACTGGTCGGGGATAACCAGTCAATAATGGCTTGGATCTTCTCTGGGTCAACAGAAATTCCTCCAGCAGATACTATATGTCCGAGAAACGCCACTTCATTGAGCCAAAACTCACACTTGCTAAGCTTGGCATACAGCTGGTGCTCTCGGAGGGTCTCCAAAACTAGACGCAGGTGTTCAGCATGCTCTTCTTCGGTCTTGGAATAAATAAGGATGTCATCAAGGAATACTACCACGAACTTGTCGAGGTACTCCATGAAAATCTTGTTCATGAGATTCATGAAATAGGCTGGGGCATTGGTCAGACCAAAGGACATCACCGTGTATTCAAACAAACCGTAACGGTGGTGAAGGCGGTCTTGGGAATGTCTGTCTCTCTGATCTTCAACTGATGGTAACCTGTCCGAAGATCGATCTTTGAAAAGACTCGGGCTCCGTTCATCTGATCGAACAGATCCTCGATCTTGGGAAGGGGATACTTGTTTTTAATGGTCACGTCATTTAGCCTGCGATAATCCACACACAGTCGTGTGGTACCGTCTCTCTTGTCCACAAAAATAATAGGTGATCCCCAGGGTGAAGCACTTGGACGAACAAGTCCTTTGCTAAGCATATCTGCCAACTGCTTCTTCAACTCAACCAGTTCTTCCGGATTCATCCGATAAGGTCTTTGGGATATTGGGGCTGTTCCTGGGATAAGCTCAATTATGAACTCAATTTCCCGGTCTGGCGGCATACCAGGTAATTCCTCAGGAAAAACATCTCGGAATAGGTGAACAACACGGATCTCATCTAGGGTGGGTCGAGCTATGCCCTCGTGGCAGCCTGGTTGGGGGTGATTGGGTTCAGACACAAACTCCACTTCTACTTCTTTGTCGGTGGTGATGGATACAGCTCTTCTGGCACAGTCTATTCGACCATGGTACTTGGCTAGCCAATTCATACCGAGTATGACATCTATGCCTTGGGTTCCTAAAACAATTAGGTCGGCTGCAAATTTCTCGCCTGAAATCTCTATGGCAGTATTTGGACAAAATCTCTTGGTTTCTAGGGTGGAACCAGGGATTTGTATACTCAAGGTTTTAGTTAGGAAGCCTTCTACTAAACCTCCCTTAGCAACAAACTCCTCGGTAACAAACGAATGTGTTGCACCAGAATCAAACAGAACAGTTGCAGGTACTGAGTTGACAAGGAACGTACCCAGCACGACATCCGGCGCATCTTGAGCTTCTTCAGCATTGATGTGGTGCAGACGACCCTTGACAACAGCAGCATTTCCGCGGGGTGCGGCATTCTTGCCATTACCATTTCCATTGCGGCCTTGACCATTGTTCGGTGCCGGGGCATTGGGGCGCTGAACATTCCTCTTGGGATTGGGGCATTCCTTGGAGTAGTGACCTTTGTTGCCACATTCAAAGCAGACAACATTGGCATTGGGGTTGAAGTTGTTGAAGTTTCCTCTGGGACGGTTATTGTCATTGGGGCGGTTGAAGTTGTTTGGGCGGTTGAAGTTGTTTGGGCGGTTAGGGAAATTGGGGCGTGGAGCTTGGGGTGGTCGATAGGCAGGTTTGGGGTTTTGCTGAAAGATACGAGGCTTCTGACTGCTCGAACCTTCCTGAGCATTCATCCTCCTCTTGCGACCTTCATACATAGACTTGCGCTTGGTCTCCAGCTGGATGGCTTTGTCCACAAGTGACTCCAGATCACGGAAGTCATGGACAACCAAAGCACACTGCAGTTCATCATGCAGCCCATTCAGGAAACGTTCCATCTTCTTCTCCTCCTTGTCGGTGTCCTCGGGAGCATACCGAGATAAGTCGGTAAACTCATCAAGATAGCCGACTACATCTCTACTTCCCTGCCTCAGCTTGCGGAATTCATCCCTCTTCCTATCAATGAGTCCACCAGAAATGTGCTTCCTGCGAAACTTCTCCTTGAACTCAGCCCAGTTGATGACGTGGTCAGCCTGCTGGAGAGCTTTGGTAGCTTCCCACCAAGCTCGTGCAGGTCCAGCAAGATAGTGGGTTGCATACAGCACCTTTTCATTGTCTCCTACAGCAGCAACTTGCAGATTGTTCCCAATGGTAAGAAGCCAATCATCGGCTTCCAGTGGGTGAAGTCCCCTGGAGAAGGTAGGCGGGTTGGTTTTCTGGAAATCGCCTAAGGTGGATCGCGGGTTCTCATTGCCATTGCCATTACCACCATTGTTGTTGTTGTTGTTGTTGTTGTTGTAAGCGGCTGCGAGTTGTTGCAGGGCAGTGAGATGAGCCTGGCGCTCCTGCCGGGCATTTTCACGTTCCTCCATGATAAGCGCGAGAAGTTGAGCGGGGGTTGGGTCTGGTGGTGGTGGTGCTGATCCTGATCCTCCCGTATTGTCGCGACGGGGCGGCATCCTGAAGCACACCGGGTATAAGAGGCAAGGCAGAAAAGTTCGACTAAGGGAAAGACGATTTCGCAAGTGGTTGTTTAATTTAAGGATTATATGAAAATATTTCACACAGATTTAAACAAGACAAACATACTTATATTTCACAAACAACACATCAAGGAGTTCACATCAACTTCAAGCTTACAACATCAAGCTTACAACATCACCTTACATCTAAGACACATAGCATCTGGTTTCCAAAAGAACTACTACTACTCCGACTCGACTCGACTAGCGTAGGGGTCAACCTAATCCTGCGGTAGTGATCAAGTCACTCGCCTACTGAGGTGGAACCTCCAGCTCTAACACGTCAGCATCTGACTGGTAGGCTGGCTCCTCGGGATCCTCCTCCTCGTCCTCGAGAACAGCCTCGAGTGGCTCCTCCTCCTCGTCAACTAACTCCTCCTCATCATCCTCCTCCTCACAGTCCATCTCCTCCTCAAAGTCACCATCGTCACTGAGGAAAGCGTTGTTCTCCTTGCGGAGATCCTCGCCCTCCTCCTCCATCTCGTCAGTATGGTGCTCTAGATCCTCGATCAGCTGGTCCTGCTCTGCCACCTTCTTGCGGAGCTTCACGATGGTCCTCCTCAGCTGGGCCCTCTTTCCGAGAAGAGCGACCTTATCCTCCAGCAGCTTCTCCTCATTCTCGCGAAGCTCAACGAGCGACTCGCGGTCAAAGCGAAGCTGAATCCTAGTGCGCATCAGATCATCCTGGGTGTGCTGAAGTAAGAGCTCCATGTCCATGATGTAGCTCCCAAACATCGGGTGGCAAGGGGAAGGAGTAGGGTGTCCGTCGCAGTTGCGCCTCCCGTAGAACCGGAAACGGGAGTCTACTAACTCCGCCTTGTGCTCCTCACAAAGTCGGGCTATCATCCTCTGTGTAGCAGTACAGAGACCGTCAACCCAGGTGGCCTCCTTGGTGGTGAAGACGAGCGTCCTGGAACTGGGAGACTTGATGTTCCGGCGAACTGACGACCTGATGAGCCAGCTCAGCCTTCCGACACCGTGAACATCAATCTGGGCTCCCTCAAACTCTGGAGCGGGGCGACCTAGCAGCTTGCTCAACTCGAACAAGTCATTCTCGAACGTCAGCTTGCTATCCTTCTCCAGCTGAACGAACTCGGTCCAGTGGAGTGCCATCTACAAATTTTTAAGCAAAATTTTAAGTTAGTGGGATGATAAGTGCACAAAATTTTAAGGATACTAAGGAAATTGTAATGTTTAATGAGAATGAATTTTTGCATAAGTAAGAGGATTGGAGATAAGCGGTTTTCAAAAATACTTCACTCCTTTCTTTTAGAAATTACTCTTTTTGATAACACTTGTTTGACGACCATGCTAACTAAGGTTTCCTAAAGTCAGGATGGCTCTGATACCAAGTCTGTGGGGACCCCGGACTAGCTGTCCGAAATACCCGATTATGCTTAACACAACGATCCCGTGATCAGTCTGTCGTTGCACATAATCCGAATTGGATACCAAAGTTTACATCCATTACAGTACCGAATAAAAAGTCTTACATAAATGGTCATTTAGACCAAGTTCTTACATAGGTGCCTTCAAGGGCCAAACCAAAATATCAGCGGAAGCTACGGCGTAGTAGACATCATATTCTAACGATGACGACCCGACAGGCAGCTGACTTGTGGAGATCCTTAGTTCGCGTAGAAGTCGCCATACTCCTGCTCGGCGTAGTGCTCCTCCTCGTAGTCTGGCTAGGACAATAGCCAGGGACGAAACCAATATGAGTACATTTGAATGTACTCGCAAACTACCCCAACATGAGTATGCACTAACTTTAACTTACCACTTTTAATTGTTTTAAAACATCTCTATATCTTTATTGAAAAAGGTAAGAAGAGTTTTATAACTGTTTTTAAAAGAAATCACCATCTCATTTGTTTCTCCAAACCCTTTCTTTTCCGGACCAAGGCTCACCATGGTCCAATTAGTCCAACAACTCATACCACTCCATTTGGTATAGTTATATCATGCCATCACCAATTCATTTTCTTTTAAACTTAAAAGCTTTTCCAAAAATTTGCACATGATCTTAGGACAGCCTCCCAATTGTCCATATCCGGGGACCCGGCTATTCGAATAGTTTTGACCCTCTGCAGAGGTAGCACGCTTTTTATCCCACACCCATCCGGTAACTCATCGTGTCAGCCACGTCCCGCCATACAGGTGTATGCGAAGTTGAGCCACCGACCCTAGCCTCTCCTTTGCTCATGCTAGTATAGGATCCTACCCATATGATAATTCCCACCAACACTCAGTCCGGTCCCCGTCGGCAACCCTAAGTGTGAGGACTCATATGTTTTTCCCGGCGACCACATTTATGAAGTCTTCAATCCTCCTCCTTATCTTTCCATAGAGTTTGAGCGAGGACCCAGGTCAGGGGAGTTCACAAACCATCCCCTCATGCATAACGGAGTCATCTCCGTCGATGAGGTATCCCATACTAATAAGAGCAAATTATATGACTAAGCCCCGTTCCCATATGGGGGTAAGTGTGGTCGCACAGATTAAGATTGGTTGTCATAGTACTAGGATACTGTGCATTTTTCATAAACATTCCCATTTTTCCATTTCTCCACTTTAACACCGACATCTCGGCATTCCATAACCACACAAGTATTTCCAAAGGAGTTTGAATAAACAACATTGTTTTCCATCCTAAAGTTTCATAACTACTACATAGGGTGGCAAAATAATTTCCATACACTTTTGGAAAAGGTTTTGTAAACCATTGGTTTTAAGAGTAAATCATTTGATCAAAGTAGATGCATATATATTTAGGTGCAAGCTCAGAGAGTAGCTTGCCTTGCTCGGCAAAGGGGACTTGATCTTGATCTTCTGGTTCAACAAATTCCCCCTCCTCGATATCTCCGGCAACGTTCTCGTCTAATCGATAAACAAACAAATACAAGCAATCACTAAAACTACTCAAACAACATCACATCATCACAGTATCACAATCCTAAATGCTCTAAATAGCCACTGGATACAACAAACAATACAATTTAATTTCAAAACAATTGAATTAAACATTAATTGTTTAAGTCCAAATTATGGCAGAAACTTGTTAAACATGTTTAATTGCACAACTTGAGTTCTGTTGGTCACAAAAATACAAACTAAATTTCTATAGAAAGCTACTGATGTGTAGAAGACAACCCAATTTGAATTGGATCATTTGGAGTTACCAAACTCCCTACACATTGGTTTGAATCCAGTAGCTTAATAATCAAGTTTTGGTTACCAAATATGTTCTGTTGTTCCAAAAATTAAATCCTTTTAGGGGTAAGTAAACATTGCTATATGTGAGCTAACAAAATTGGTCCTAACTCATTTGGATCAACCAATAAACATATTTGTTTGTTTTTGTCCAGAAGGGTTTATCTTAAAGTCAACAATTAATATTGCTTAAATAATTCTACCAAAATTAGGGGAGCTAATACAAGGCAGTACTAAGCTACAAAATTGGTTTGGAATTATTTGGACTAACAGAGTATCAGAAACAAACAAGTTTAGATTTTGAACCTTCTGTGGCATTTTCAATAATTTTTTTAACTATTTATTTAAATGACATGAGACCAATTGGGTTGGTTAAACAATTTCATAAGCTTTCCAGAACAATTGAGTTTGATTTATTTGGATTCCTAAATCTCAAGTTATTGATTTTACAAATTGGGTCCAGTACTGAAATTCTTCTGAAATTAAAAATAGAAAAGGTGCTCAGTGTGGATAATGTTTAAATTTATGACATGGGGGACCCACTGGTCAGCGGCACAGCGCACGCAGGGAAATTAATAAAACCCTGACGAGCGGGGCCCGCTCGTCAGTCTCTCTCTCTTTCTTTTCTATCCGAAACGGTAAGCTACCGTTGGATGGAGATCCAACGGTCCGCGACGAATCCATCGGCGACGACCACATTTGGGCGGCGCCGTGGCTCCGGCGACGGCGAGGTTGGGCAAAACCTCACCTAGAGGGCTCGGGAAGGCTCGGGACGGTGCAGGGCGACGGCGGAGGCTCGGGAAGTCGTGGCGGACTGGTACTTGCTGGGGGGGCTGAATCGTCGACGGCGAGCTCTGCTTCCACGGCAACTTCCGAACTCCGGCGAGCGGCGGTTCGGCGATTCTGGGCACGATCCAGAGGGAAAAAGAGGTGGGTGAGCGCGGTGTCCAAAGGGGAAGAGGGTACGGGCCAGAGAAGTGAGAGGGGAGCAGCAGCACGGCACAGCCGTGTCGTCGCCTACCTCGGGCTGTCGAGCACGGGCACGAGCAGCAGCGAGCTCGCAGCAGCGGCTCCGCCCTCGTGGTGGTGCACGGGCGAGTGGTGGGAGTGTGGTGCAGCAAGGGAGAGGCAGTGGGGCGTGGGGAAAATGCGAGGTGCGGCTCGAGTTTAAATAGGCGCGACGGCGGCGCACGGTGGTCGCGGTCCAGCGGCGTCCAGAGGGCGGGAGAGGTTGGCGCTCGGTGTCTGGGGGGTCCGGGCGTGGGCTAGGGTGCGCGTCGTAGCGGATCGCGTGTCGAGGTGCCGTGGTCTGGGCCAATTTTGGCCGGCGCCGTCCGTTCATCCGGCGGAGAAATGGGGGACAGCGGCGTTAAGGCGAGGGGAGAGGGTCTCCTCTGCCCGCAGAGGTTGCAGTGGCACGGGGGCGAGGGAGAGCGCGGGCAAGGGGGCCCTGGGGGGCCTGGGAACGGCGACGTCGAGCAAGGCGCCACGGCGACGGCGACAGTGAGCTAGGGGAGGTAGACGATGACGGTTTTGCAAAAACCCCCTGGCTCCTGTGCACTGCTTGCTTCCTTCTTCTTTCTCTTATTTACTTTTTAGTCCTTCTGTTTAATTGCAGTAGCATTTCTTGATTTAATTTGAGGCACTAAATCAATTTATAAAAATTTGGCAAAATTTGTGGGCCTTCCCATAAGGTGCAGAAGCTCCACAAAAATTGGCATAAAATAATAAAATGTTTTGAAACATTTTCTTTTATAGTGTTTTAATTATGGCATTTTAATTTATTTTTACTTTGTTTACTTTTGAATTTTTAAAACTAATTTGAAAATACTATTTGAGAGAGATAAGTAGTAAGAATGAAATGGGAGGGTTTGCAATACCACTCCACTAAATTTTGTTGGAAACAAAATGAGATCCTCACTTGGAGAATTTGTGTGGCACTTGCCACATTTATTTTTCTTGTTTTGCTTTTAATTTATTCTCTTCTTTTCTTTATGTTTCAATAGAGCAAGCAACACACAACAAGAGAAATAACAACACAAGCAAGAATATGAGATCAACACATATAATTTAACAAAAGTTTTTGTTGGCTCCCATTTTTGGAATTAATAATACTTGTTAATAATTTTTGGGATGTTACAATCCTTCCCTCCTTAAAATAAATCTCGTCCCGAGATTTGCTAGGCTTAGGTACTAAAGAGGCCTGGGAATTCGCTCCTAAGATAATCTTCACGTTCCCAAGTTGCTTCTTCTTCAGAGTGGTTAGTCCACTGGACTTTGTAAAACTTGATCGCACGTCTTCGGGTAACACGAACATCTTCTTCGAGAATCTTGAGGGGTCTCTCGCGATAAGTCAAATCTTGGTTCAGGTCGATGGAGAGGTGGTCGATGTTTTTGAAAACATCAGGCTGGTCAGGAACTTCAAGACACTTCCGGAGCAAGGAAATGTGGAAGACATCATGATAATCTCCTAACTCCGGTGGCAATTCCAGCTGATAGGATACTTCTCCTCGACGAGCGATGATCTTGAAGGGTCCAATATACCTTGGCGCTAACTTTCCCTTGACATGGAAACGTTGCATTCCTTTGAGGGGTGTCACTCGGAGATAAACATAATCTCCAATACTGAAAGTGAGGTCACGGCGCTTGGTGTCAGCGTAACTCTTCTGACGGGATTGGGCAGTTTTGAGGCGCTCACGAATAAGCTGAACTTGCTCTTCAGCTTCACGGAGGGTATCTGGACCGAACAATTTGCTTTCTCCGGTATCAGACCAATTCAGGGGTGTACGACACTTCTTGCCGTAAAGGGCTTCAAAAGGGGCCATTTGCAGACTGGACTGATAACTATTGTTGTACGAGAACTCTGCAAACGGAAGACAATCTTCCCACTTGGAACCATAGGATAGAACACATGCGCGAAGCATGTCCTCCAATATCATGGTCTGGGGATGATAAGCTGTGCTAAATGCTAACTTGGTTCCGAGGGCTTCATGAAGGGATTTCCAGAATCTTGAGGTGAATTGCGTACCTCTATCAGATACAATCTTCTTAGGCACACCATGCAGGCTTACTATTCTGGAAATATACAAGTCTGCTAACTGAGCTCCGGTATAAGTGGTCTTGACAGGTACAAAATGAGCAACCTTGGTCAATCGATCAACGATGACCCAGATTGAATCATGGCCTCGGTTGGATCTTGGAAGTCCGGTAATAAAATCCATTCCAATCTCATCCCACTTCCACTCGGGAACTTTCAAAGGTTGAAGCAATCCAGCGGGCCGCTGATGTTCAGCCTTGACTCGCTGACAGATGTCACATTTGGCTACAAAAGAACCAATCTCTCGCTTCATTCCATGCCACCAAAATCTTTCTCGAAGGTCTTGGTACATCTTGGTTCCGCCGGGGTGGATTGAATAAGGGGTCTCATGGGCTTCCTTCAGGATTAACTCCTTAAGTTCCGTGACATTGGGCACACAGATACGATCATTGAATTTCAGCACTCCTTCAGCATCTTCGGTAAAACCGGGTGCTTTGCTGAGGGAGATCTTCTTCCTAATTCCTTCAATGCTTTCATGACCTTTTTGGGCTTCTTTGATTTGATCCATCAGGGTTGGGGCTAACTCCAAATTGGCGAGATATCCATGGCTAACAAGTTCTAGTCCAAAATTTTCGAACTCTTTGAACAAGGCTGGTTGTTCGGCTTGGATTAAGGCATTCAGGGTACAGGGTTTGCGACTAAGGGCATCGGCAACTACATTTGCCTTTCCGGGGTGATAGTGGATTCCAATATCATAATCCTTGATTAATTCCATCCATCTCCTCTGTCGCAGGTTCAACTCCTTCTGGGTGAAAATATACTTCAGGCTCTTATGATCCGTATAGATCTCACAGCGATGTCCCGCAAGGTAGGGACGCCACTTTTTAAGAGCAAGGACCACAGCAGCTAATTCCAGGTCATGGGTTGGGTAATTCTCTTCATGCGGTCGCAACTGCCGGGACAGGTACGACACAACTTTGCCTTCTTGCATCAGAACGCAACCAAGTCCGAGGCGTGATGCATCGCAATACACGTCGAAACTCTGGGTGACGTCTGGCATAACCAGGATTGGGGTGGAGGTTAGTCTCTTCTTCAACTCTTGGAAACTATCTTCGCACTTCTGAGTCCATTCAAATTTCTTGTCCTTCTTCAACAGTTGGGTCAAGGGCTTGGCTATACTGGAAAATCCTCAACGAACTTGCGGTAATAACCGGCGAGTCCGAGAAAGCTTCGGATTTCAGTCACACTGGTCGGGGATAACCAGTCAATAATGGCTTGGATCTTCTCTGGGTCAACAGAAATTCCTCCAGCAGATACTATATGTCCGAGAAACGCCACTTCATTGAGCCAAAACTCACACTTGCTAAGCTTGGCATACAGCTGGTGCTCTCGGAGGGTCTCCAAAACTAGACGCAGGTGTTCAGCATGCTCTTCTTCGGTCTTGGAATAAATAAGGATGTCATCAAGGAATACTACCACGAACTTGTCGAGGTACTCCATGAAAATCTTGTTCATGAGATTCATGAAATAGGCTGGGGCATTGGTCAGACCAAAGGACATCACCGTGTATTCAAACAAACCGTAACGGTGGTGAAGGCGGTCTTGGGAATGTCTGTCTCTCTGATCTTCAACTGATGGTAACCTGTCCGAAGATCGATCTTTGAAAAGACTCGGGCTCCGTTCATCTGATCGAACAGATCCTCGATCTTGGGAAGGGGATACTTGTTTTTAATGGTCACGTCATTTAGCCTGCGATAATCCACACACAGTCGTGTGGTACCGTCTCTCTTGTCCACAAAAATAATAGGTGATCCCCAGGGTGAAGCACTTGGACGAACAAGTCCTTTGCTAAGCATATCTGCCAACTGCTTCTTCAACTCAACCAGTTCTTCCGGATTCATCCGATAAGGTCTTTGGGATATTGGGGCTGTTCCTGGGATAAGCTCAATTATGAACTCAATTTCCCGGTCTGGCGGCATACCAGGTAATTCCTCAGGAAAAACATCTCGGAATAGGTGAACAACACGGATCTCATCTAGGGTGGGTCGAGCTATGCCCTCGTGGCAGCCTGGTTGGGGTGATTGGGTTCAGACACAAACTCCACTTCTACTTCTTTGTCGGTGGTGATGGATACAGCTCTTCTGGCACAGTCTATTCGACCATGGTACTTGGCTAGCCAATTCATACCGAGTATGACATCTATGCCTTGGGTTCCTAAAACAATTAGGTCGGCTGCAAATTTCTCGCCTGAAATCTCTATGGCAGTATTTGGACAAAATCTCTTGGTTTCTAGGGTGGAACCAGGGATTTGTATACTCAAGGTTTTAGTTAGGAAGCCTTCTACTAAACCTCCCTTAGCAACAAACTCCTCGGTAACAAACGAATGTGTTGCACCAGAATCAAACAGAACAGTTGCAGGTACTGAGTTGACAAGGAACGTACCCAGCACGACATCCGGCGCATCTTGAGCTTCTTCAGCATTGATGTGGTGCAGACGACCCTTGACAACAGCAGCATTTCCGCGGGGTGCGGCATTCTTGCCATTACCATTTCCATTGCGGCCTTGACCATTGTTCGGTGCCGGGGCATTGGGGCGCTGAACATTCCTCTTGGGATTGGGGCATTCCTTGGAGTAGTGACCTTTGTTGCCACATTCAAAGCAGACAACATTGGCATTGGGGTTGAAGTTGTTGAAGTTTCCTCTGGGACGGTTATTGTCATTGGGGCGGTTGAAGTTGTTTGGGCGGTTGAAGTTGTTTGGGCGGTTAGGGAAATTGGGGCGTGGAGCTTGGGGTGGTCGATAGGCAGGTTTGGGGTTTTGCTGAAAGATACGAGGCTTCTGACTGCTCGAACCTTCCTGAGCATTCATCCTCCTCTTGCGACCTTCATACATAGACTTGCGCTTGGTCTCCAGCTGGATGGCTTTGTCCACAAGTGACTCCAGATCACGGAAGTCATGGACAACCAAAGCACACTGCAGTTCATCATGCAGCCCATTCAGGAAACGTTCCATCTTCTTCTCCTCCTTGTCGGTGTCCTCGGGAGCATACCGAGATAAGTCGGTAAACTCATCAAGATAGCCGACTACATCTCTACTTCCCTGCCTCAGCTTGCGGAATTCATCCCTCTTCCTATCAATGAGTCCACCAGAAATGTGCTTCCTGCGAAACTTCTCCTTGAACTCAGCCCAGTTGATGACGTGGTCAGCCTGCTGGAGAGCTTTGGTAGCTTCCCACCAAGCTCGTGCAGGTCCAGCAAGATAGTGGGTTGCATACAGCACCTTTTCATTGTCTCCTACAGCAGCAACTTGCAGATTGTTCCCAATGGTAAGAAGCCAATCATCGGCTTCCAGTGGGTGAAGTCCCCTGGAGAAGGTAGGCGGGTTGGTTTTCTGGAAATCGCCTAAGGTGGATCGCGGGTTCTCATTGCCATTGCCATTACCACCATTGTTGTTGTTGTTGTTGTTGTTGTAAGCGGCTGCGAGTTGTTGCAGGGCAGTGAGATGAGCCTGGCGCTCCTGCCGGGCATTTTCACGTTCCTCCATGATAAGCGCGAGAAGTTGAGCGGGGGTTGGGTCTGGTGGTGGTGGTGCTGATCCTGATCCTCCCGTATTGTCGCGACGGGGCGGCATCCTGAAGCACACCGGGTATAAGAGGCAAGGCAGAAAAGTTCGACTAAGGGAAAGACGATTTCGCAAGTGGTTGTTTAATTTAAGGATTATATGAAAATATTTCACACAGATTTAAACAAGACAAACATACTTATATTTCACAAACAACACATCAAGGAGTTCACATCAACTTCAAGCTTACAACATCAAGCTTACAACATCACCTTACATCTAAGACACATAGCATCTGGTTTCCAAAAGAACCACTACTCCGACTACTCCGACTCGACTAGCGTAGGGGTCAACCTAATCCTGCGGTAGTGATCAAGTCACTCGCCTACTGAGGTGGAACCTCCAGCTCTAACACGTCAGCATCTGACTGGTAGGCTGGCTCCTCGGGATCCTCCTCCTCGTCCTCGAGAACAGCCTCGAGTGGCTCCTCCTCCTCGTCAACTAACTCCTCCTCATCATCCTCCTCCTCACAGTCCATCTCCTCCTCAAAGTCACCATCGTCACTGAGGAAAGCGTTGTTCTCCTTGCGGAGATCCTCGCCCTCCTCCTCCATCTCGTCAGTATGGTGCTCTAGATCCTCGATCAGCTGGTCCTGCTCTGCCACCTTCTTGCGGAGCTTCACGATGGTCCTCCTCAGCTGGGCCCTCTTTCCGAGAAGAGCGACCTTATCCTCCAGCAGCTTCTCCTCATTCTCGCGAAGCTCAACGAGCGACTCGCGGTCAAAGCGAAGCTGAATCCTAGTGCGCATCAGATCATCCTGGGTGTGCTGAAGTAAGAGCTCCATGTCCATGATGTAGCTCCCAAACATCGGGTGGCAAGGGGAAGGAGTAGGGTGTCCGTCGCAGTTGCGCCTCCCGTAGAACCGGAAACGGGAGTCTACTAACTCCGCCTTGTGCTCCTCACAAAGTCGGGCTATCATCCTCTGTGTAGCAGTACAGAGACCGTCAACCCAGGTGGCCTCCTTGGTGGTGAAGACGAGCGTCCTGGAACTGGGAGACTTGATGTTCCGGCGAACTGACGACCTGATGAGCCAGCTCAGCCTTCCGACACCGTGAACATCAATCTGGGCTCCCTCAAACTCTGGAGCGGGGCGACCTAGCAGCTTGCTCAACTCGAACAAGTCATTCTCGAACGTCAGCTTGCTATCCTTCTCCAGCTGAACGAACTCGGTCCAGTGGAGTGCCATCTACAAATTTTTAAGCAAAATTTTAAGTTAGTGGGATGATAAGTGCACAAAATTTTAAGGATACTAAGGAAATTGTAATGTTTAATGAGAATAAATTTTTGCATAAGTAAGAGGATTGGAGATAAGCGGTTTTCAAAAATACTTCACTCCTTTCTTTTAGAAATTACTCTTTTTGATAACACTTGTTTGACGACCATGCTAACTAAGGTTTCCTAAAGTCAGGATGGCTCTGATACCAAGTCTGTGGGGACCCCGGACTAGCTGTCCGAAATACCCGATTATGCTTAACACAACGATCCCGTGATCAGTCTGTCGTTGCACATAATCCGAATTGGATACCAAAGTTTACATCCATTACAGTACCGAATAAAAAGTCTTACATAAATGGTCATTTAGACCAAGTTCTTACATAGGTGCCTTCAAGGGCCAAACCAAAATATCAGCGGAAGCTACGGCGTAGTAGACATCATATTCTAACGATGACGACCCGACAGGCAGCTGACTTGTGGAGATCCTTAGTTCGCGTAGAAGTCGCCATACTCCTGCTCGGCGTAGTGCTCCTCCTCGTAGTCTGGCTAGGACAATAGCCAGGGACGAAACCAATATGAGTACATTTGAATGTACTCGCAAACTACCCCAACATGAGTATGCACTAACTTTATTACCACTTTTAATTGTTTTAAAACATCTCTATATCTTTATTGAAAAAGGTAAGAAGAGTTTTATAACTGTTTTTAAAAGAAATCACCATCTCATTTGTTTCTCCAAACCCTTTCTTTTCCGGACCAAGGCTCACCATGGTCCAATTAGTCCAACAACTCATACCACTCCATTTGGTATAGTTATATCATGCCATCACCAATTCATTTTCTTTTAAACTTAAAAGCTTTTCCAAAAATTTGCACATGATCTTAGGACAGCCTCCCAATTGTCCATATCCGGGGACCCGGCTATTCGAATAGTTTTGACCCTCTGCAGAGGTAGCACGCTTTTTATCCCACACCCATCCGGTAACTCATCGTGTCAGCCACGTCCCGCCATACAGGTGTATGCGAAGTTGAGCCACCGACCCTAGCCTCTCCTTTGCTCATGCTAGTATAGGATCCTACCCATATGATAATTCCCACCAACACTCAGTCCGGTCCCCGTCGGCAACCCTAAGTGTGAGGACTCATATGTTTTTCCCGGCGACCACATTTATGAAGTCTTCAATCCTCCTCCTTATCTTTCCATAGAGTTTGAGCGAGGACCCAGGTCAGGGGAGTTCACAAACCATCCCCTCATGCATAACGGAGTCATCTCCGTCGATGAGGTATCCCATACTAATAAGAGCAAATTATATGACTAAGCCCCGTTCCCATATGGGGGTAAGTGTGGTCGCACAGATTAAGATTGGTTGTCATAGTACTAGGATACTGTGCATTTTTCATAAACATTCCCATTTTTCCATTTCTCCACTTTAACACCGACATCTCGGCATTCCATAACCACACAAGTATTTCCAAAGGAGTTTGAATAAACAACATTGTTTTCCATCCTAAAGTTTCATAACTACTACATAGGGTGGCAAAATAATTTCCATACACTTTTGGAAAAGGTTTTGTAAACCATTGGTTTTAAGAGTAAATCATTTGATCAAAGTAGATGCATATATATTTAGGTGCAAGCTCAGAGAGTAGCTTGCCTTGCTCGGCAAAGGGGACTTGATCTTGATCTTCTGGTTCAACAAATTCCCCCTCCTCGATATCTCCGGCAACGTTCTCGTCTAATCGATAAACAAACAAATACAAGCAATCACTAAAACTACTCAAACAACATCACATCATCACAGTATCACAATCCTAAATGCTCTAAATAGCCACTGGATACAACAAACAATACAATTTAATTTCAAAACAATTGAATTAAACATTAATTGTTTAAGTCCAAATTATGGCAGAAACTTGTTAAACATGTTTAATTGCACAACTTGAGTTCTGTTGGTCACAAAAATACAAACTAAATTTCTATAGAAAGCTACTGATGTGTAGAAGACAACCCAATTTGAATTGGATCATTTGGAGTTACCAAACTCCCTACACATTGGTTTGAATCCAGTAGCTTAATAATCAAGTTTTGGTTACCAAATATGTTCTGTTGTTCCAAAAATTAAATCCTTTTAGGGGTAAGTAAACATTGCTATATGTGAGCTAACAAAATTGGTCCTAACTCATTTGGATCAACCAATAAACATATTTGTTTGTTTTTGTCCAGAAGGGTTTATCTTAAAGTCAACAATTAATATTGCTTAAATAATTCTACCAAAATTAGGGGAGCTAATACAAGGCAGTACTAAGCTACAAAATTGGTTTGGAATTATTTGGACTAACAGAGTATCAGAAACAAACAAGTTTAGATTTTGAACCTTCTGTGGCATTTTCAATAATTCTTTTTAACTATTTATTTAAATGACATGAGACCAATTGGGTTGGTTAAAAATTTCATAAGCTTTCCAGAACAATTGAGTTTGATTTATTTGGATTCCTAAATCTCAAGTTATTGATTTTACAAATTGGGTCCAGTACTGAAATTCTTCTGAAATTAAAAATAGAAAAGGTGCTCAGTGTGGATAATGTTTAAATTTATGACATGGGGGACCCACTGGTCAGCGGCACAGCGCACGCAGGGAAATTAATAAAACCCTGACGAGCGGGGCCCGCTCGTCAGTCTCTCTCTCTCTTTCTTTTCTATCCGAAACGGTAAGCTACCGTTGGATGGAGATCCAACGGTCCGCGACGAATCCATCGGCGACGACCACATTTGGGCGGCGCCGTGGCTCCGGCGACGGCGAGGTTGGGCAAAACCTCACCTAGAGGGCTCGGGAAGGCTCGGGGACGGTGCAGGGCGACGGCGGAGGCTCGGGGAAGTTCGTGGTGCGACTGGAGCTTGCTGGGGCGGCGTGAATCGTCGACGGCGAGCCGCTGAACTTCCACGGCAACTTCCGAACTCCGGCGAGCGGCGGTTCGGCGATTCTGGGCACGATCCAGAGGGAAAAAGAGGTGGGTGAGCGCGGTGTCCAAAGGGGAAGAGGGTACGGGCCAGAGAAGTGAGAGGGGAGCAGCAGCACGGCACAGCCGTGTCGTCGCCTACCTCGGGCGGTCGAGCACGGGCACGAGCAGCAGCGAGCTCGCAGCAGCGGCTCCGCCCTCGTGGTGGTGCACGGGCGAGTGGTGGGGAGTGTGGTGCAGCAAGGGAGAGGCAGTGGGGCGTGGGGAAAATGCGAGGTGCGGCTCGAGTTTAAATAGGCGCGACGGCGGCGCACGGTGGTCGCGGTCCAGCGGCGTCCAGAGGGCGGGAGAGGTTGGCGCTCGGTGTCTGGGGGGTCCGGGCGTGGGCTAGGGTGCGCGTCGTAGCGGATCGCGTGTCGAGGTGCCGTGGTCTGGGCCAATTTTAGCCGGCGCCGTCCGTTCATCCGTGGCGGAGAAATGGGGGACAGCGGCGTTAAGGCGAGGGGAGAGGGTCTCCTCTGCCCGCAGAGGTTGCAGTGGCACGGGGGCGAGGGAGAGCGCGGGCAAGGGGGCCCTGGGGGGCCTGGGAACGGCGACGTCGAGCAAGGCGCCACGGCGACGGCGACAGTGAGCTAGGGGAGGTAGACGATGACGGTTTTGCAAAAAACCCCCTGGCTCCTGTGCACTGCTTGCTTCCCTTCTTCTTTCTCTTATTTACTTTTTAGTCCTTCTGTTTAATTGCAGTAGCATTTCTTGATTTAATTTGAGGCACTAAATCAATTTATAAAAATTTGTCAAAATTTGTGGGGCCTTCCCATAAGGTGCAGAAGCTCCACAAAAATTGGCATAAAATAATAAAATGTTTTGAAACATTTTCTTTTATAGTGTTTTAATTATGGCATTTTAATTTATTTTTACTTTGTTTACTTTTGAATTTTTAAAACTAATTTGAAAATACTATTTGAGAGAGATAAGTAGTAAGAATGAAATGGGAGGGTTTGCAATGCCACTCCACTAAATTTTGTTGGAAACAAAATGAGATCCTCACTTGGAGAATTTGTGTGGCACTTGCCACATTTATTTTTCTTGTTTTGCTTTTAATCTATTCTTCTTCTTTTCTTTATGTTTTCAATTAGAGCAAGCAACACACAAACAAGAAGAAATAAACAACACAAGCAAGAATATGAGATCAACACATATAATTTAACAAAAGTTTTTGTTGGCTCTCCTTTTTGGAATTAATAATATTTGTTAATAATTTTTGGGATGTTACAGCCACGATCAGACTTCATTCAACATTGACAAGCCCAACACCAATGGTAACATAGACGAGATCAAGAGATACATTGACACAAGGTGGGTTACTCCTCCTGAAGCCATGTGGAGAATATTCGGCTTCAAACTATGTGAGTGCCACCCGTCTGTATTACAGCTGCCTCTTCATCTCCCAGATATGCAAAGAGTCACGTTCAAAGCGGGAGACAACCTGGAGGATGTCGCTGCCCAGGAGAACACATCCATGCTCACAGAGTATTTCGTGGCTAACCAGACGTACGAGTGGGCTCGAAATATTCTCTACAGGGATTTTCCAGGAAGGTTCACATGGCAACCTGCAAAGTACTGGAAGCCAAGGAAAAGGGATCACCAAGTAGGCCGAATCATGACAGCCAATCCAGCTGAGGTGGAGCGGTATTTTCTGAGGGTGCTTCTAAACCACGTACCAGGCTCGACGTCCTTCGATGACCTGAAGACAGTTGATGGTGTGCTATGTGATACCTTTCGTGAGGCCGCGGAAAGGAAGGGTCTAATCGAGGCCGACAACACACTTGATGAGTGTCTTACTGAGTCGGAGCAGTTCGCCATGCCAGCCTCACTCAGGAGGCTCTTTGCAACAATCTTGGTATTTTGTGAGCCTGGCGATGTGCGCGGCCTTTGGGATCGACACCTTGAGGCGATGTCAGACGACTACCGACGGCAACACACGTGTCCAAAAGCGGTGGAGCAAATGGTGTTGCTTGATATAAGGGGCATGCTACAATCCATGGGCAAAGACATAAAGTCGTTCCCTCTTCCGGACATTGACGAGACATATGACAACACTGGGGGCGAGGCTAGGGAGGTAATCGAGGAAACCAACATCAAGGTTGATGAGGAAGACGCTGCTCTGGCGGCCTTACTAAACACCGAGCAAAGGCTTGCCTACGACGAGATACTAAAGGCAGTTGATGGTAACGATGGCGGCGTATTCTTCGTCGATGGTCCGGGAGGTACTGGGAAGACATACCTTTACAGGGCACTGCTCGCTAGGGTTCGTGGACAGGGAAATATCGCGCTGGCCACAGCGACGTCCGGTGTCGCCGCTTCAATCATGCCTGGAGGCAGGACAGCCCACTCGAGGTTCAAGATCCCACTAAACCTTGAAGAAGGGGCAACATGCAGCTTCACCAAGCAGAGTGGCACAGCCAAGCTCCTGAGGATGGCTAAGCTCATATTATGGGATGAAGCTACGATGACGAAACGGCAGGCAGTTGAAGCATTGGACAGAAGCATGCGCGACATCATGGGCTGCCCCGACCGAGCTTTTGGAGGCAAAACTGTTGTGTTCGGTGGGGACTTCAGGCAAGTGCTTCCGGTAGTGAGGAAAGGGTCACGGGGTCAGATAATCGACGCGAGCCTGCGGAGTTCGAACCTATGGAAGGGCATGCGCCAGCTAAGACTCGTAAAGAACATGAGGGCGCAAAACGACCAGTGGTTCGCGGATTACTTGCTGAGGATAGGTAACGGCACCGAGGAAACTGACACAGAAGGAAATATCCACCTACCGGAAGATATCTGTATCACGTCTACGGGCGACGCAACCGACATAGATAAGCTGATCGACCATGTGTTTCCTGCCCTAGACCAAAATATGGAAAATCCAGATTATATGACTTCTCGAGCGATCCTATCCACAAAGAACGACAACGTCGATGGAATAAACATGCGCATGATTGAGCGTTTTCAAGGCGAGGAGATGATCTACTATAGCTTCGATAGTGCGGAGGATGATCCACATGGCTTCTATTCTCAAGAGTTTCTTAACTCGCTGGCTCCTACTGGGATGCCCCCGCACGCGCTTAAACTGAAGATCAACTGCCCCATTATACTGTTGAGGAACATTGACCCGGCTAATGGGTTGTGCAACGGCACGAGGCTGGTCGTCTGTGGGTTCCAGAGAAACGCCATCGACGCAGAGATTGTGGTGGGGAGAGGGTGTTTCTACCTCGGATACCTCTTTGTCCGTCAGACGGTGACATGTTCCCGTTCAGATTCAAGAGGAAGCAGTTCCCGATCAGGCTTAGCTTTGCCATGACGATCAACAAGGCGCAAGGGCAGACCATCCCGATCGTAGGCGTGTACCTGCCGGAGCCGGTGTTCTCTCATGGTCAGTTGTATGTCGCGTTGTCCAGAGCCACATCGAAAAGAAACATCAAGATCCTCGCCCTCAAGGTCAATGAAAAGGACGAGACCAAGAATTCAAAGAAGAGAAAACGAAACGAGTCCTTAGTAACGACCACAGCGAACATAGTCTACAAGGAAGTCCTTAGCACTTGAACTCACTGGACCAGATTTGAGCAAATTCCTTGATGATTATTATGTCTTTTAAAATGTAACGGATGCAAACAAATTTGAATTTTTTATTTATTATATGAATATATCTATGTGCATTTTTGTTTACACGTGAGATATTTGTGATGACAAAAAAAGAATTAAAGGGAGGAGCATTCAGTTAACATGTATCATTTTAAAATCATCATATTCTTCTTGATGGCAGGCAACGACAACAAGCAAAATATCAATATAAACTGCAAGCCTTGCATGTAGTTAAATAGAAACAAAGGGAAACAAACAGCTAATGCAAATTGAAATATTTATCATGCTACAGCTATGATGCATACCTGATTCATAATATTATCACTTAGGAGCTTTGGGTTCAATATTATACTTCTTAGCAAATGCACCCATTTCCTAGCAAAACTCTGAAGTCTCAGGCATTGCGTCACCACAGAATAATCAACGGCAAGAATGGACATCACAATGTTGGCAGTGAAAATAGGTGGCTCCTTCATATGGTCGACTGTACTACAGTACTAAAATAATGTCGCCTTACCTGGTAGATTAAAAAATAGATGAGATGGGATCTACTAATATCTTAATTTATAATAAATAAGCAGCTTGGAGCAAACAATTAGACAGAATGACACATATATTCATTCATTGCGTGGTTTTGATGAGTGGTGTCTATAAGGTAGACGAACAACAAACTTCAACCAGAATCAGGTAATACAGAAGATGGTAGCCTTCTAAGTTCTGACTACTACCATAGAATGCATTTTTTTCACATAGACATTGCACACTCAGAACCTACTGGAGAACTTGAGCTCATAGACATTGCACACTCAGAACCTACTGGAGAACTTGAGCTCCCATCAGACGACCAAAAGATAACATATTGTACACCTAACTATACAGGGACATGGACAAGTATGGCAACAACACGAACTGGCATAAAGATTACACAAGAGACTAAAAGTTCAAATCTTAATTAATTTGCTCCATCACTCACTGATTCATAATATTCTCACATATATATGTCTTGCCTTACCTGATTGGTCTCCTGATTACTTGAAGAAATACACAATCACATAAGCACCATGCAAAGGACAAAGAGAAAGGAAGCACCCATACTAGGGAGATTTAGAACATCAGGTGCAGCATCGGTCATGTACGCACCGTCGTCCGCCGCGGAGGCGCCTCTCGCGCAGCTCTACTCGCCTCCTCGGAGCTTGCCGGCATCGATTAGGGATTGCCGGATTGCCGCGGAGGTGCTCCTCGGTGAGGGGTCGAGGAGGAGCCTGCGAGGTGGCTCTCCGGGGATCGACGAGGACCTGAGCAGTGGGGGCGACCTGCCCCGTGTGGCCGTACACGGCGGCGCGGAGGAGCGACATATCCATGGCGGCGTGCGCACAACTCAAATCGCGATTCGGAAGCAGGACCGTACGAATCGCCAATCGAATATCAGGGACAGCCGGACAGGCGCGGCGCTGCCGGCGGCAAGAAATGGCGCCAGCAGTGGGGTGGAAGGGGAGGGGATGGTTACTGGTCACGGTGGCGGTCGGGCAGGGAGCTTGAGTGGGAGACTGGGTCCTGGAGAGTGAGCGTATGGTGCCTGTCGGTTTTCTGTGTGGCAGAGACTTTTTCTTTTACCGCGCAGCGTCACACGTTGCATAGCCGATCAGTCGAGCTAATTTCAGTAGCGACAGAATAATAGCTTAGCTCGTTGCTAGCTAAGGCGCTTAGGTATTCCGTATTTTTGTTAGCGCTCAAGCGTTTAAGTGGCCCGCGTTGTACTGTCTTTGTGATAACTAGGACTTAATCTTCTTGAGCTAAAACCAATTCCCTTGTAAAGAACGCAGTTCTATTCATTTGTTTTCTCATCCGGGCAAAAAATAAATTAATCGATAAACAATATTTTTAAAGTACTCAACAAATAAATTATTTAGGAATAGATAAATATGTACCTTCTGTATATGTTTTGAACACCTTAATGCATTGCCATTGACAGAGTGTTGACAAACAACCCAAGGCCGTGTCGACAAACAACCTAAGGCTGCAAGTTCCCTCGCCATGCTTATTGCTCGCTTGATTTGGAATGAATTCATGAGCTCCACCATAACAAAAATCAAAATCGCCGTATAAAATTAAAGCATAGCCTAATCACCTTGTTGTTTTTTTCTTTTACTCAGACTATTTAGGCTTAAAGAGTTATGTTACTTTATTTCTTATTTAAGGAGACATCATGGACAAAATTTTATGCTATTTTAAAACAAATAAAATAGAGTGTTAAGTTTTCGGACTTAGATAAGCCGTGGCAACGCACGGGCATTCCACTAGTCTAAGTACTTAGCCGTGTCCCCGGTTACGGACAATTTGAGCAGCTGATCAAGGACGACAACGGATGCTCCCGACATTCCAATTTTTTAAGTTAAAATATTGAAGGTTGAATAAAGGTAGACAAGAGGGTGGTTTTCATGCCATACCTGTTTTGACAAAAGAGAAGTGTTTTATAAAGAGACAGGAAAAATTGGCTTTTATGCAAAACAGCCTTGAACTCCACCAGCCAAATATGCATATAGGCTATAGAGTTATTCCATTAAGTGTCCACATAGTGTCACTTGCCAGATCCATTTTTAATGGTATCTGACCCACTCTGTTGCAAAAATTTATTTTGTTGCAGATTGTTCTGACGACGAGTGAGTTTCGTTAAGGTTTCGAGTCTGCAACCAACATGTTTTCGCCTGTGGCACATGCAAAGGATGAGGACTCCATGAAGATTATTATTTCCGCTGCTTTACTCTTTCAAGCTAGCTATATGCTATGCAAGTTGTAATGAATATTTTACCAAGTCTGGATCATTCGATGTAATAATGATACTTTGTTGTGATACTACATCTTAAACTGTGTGTGCAAATGAAACGATCTAGGGGTTTGCACTATACACAGGTACCTTGCCATATTTTAAGTGCAGGTACGTTACAGCTTCGCCTTGTCGTCATGGGCCACTACCTGGGCCGTGACATGCCCCTCTCCTTGAGAGCTGGCTTGACCCCAAGCCAGTGCAGCCGGGAAGAATTTCTTCAGTACAGCTTCGTCTTCCCAGGTGCTCGTCGGATTCGTGGTCTCATCCCAGGTCACTCGCAGCTGCAGCACCGCCACACCGCCGCGCTGAATGACGCGTGTCGCCACGACCGCCAAAGGCTGCACCATTACCGACGGGTCAAGAAGGAAGACAGCGTGATCATCACTGACCTGATGTTGGGCAGGCAGATGACGTTTCAGCTGGGAAACATGGACCACATCATGGATTCGGCTCCCCGCCGGAAGTGCAAGCTTGTACGCCACCGCGCCCACACACTGGGTAATCTTGTACGGCCCGTAGAACTTGAACGCCAGTTTCTGAGTGCTGCGGCGAGCGATGGAGGTCTGAATGTACGGTTGGAGCTTGAGGTAGACTTGATCACCGACAGCGAACGAGCGCTCCACGCGATGTTTATCTGCTTGCTTGTGCATCCTTGCTTGTGCCCGCAGCAGTTGCTGCTGTAGTAGTGCCATGGTTGCTTTCCATTCCCGGAGAAGAACATCCAGCTCCGGGGTTGACACTTGTGCCTCATCTGGAACACCAAAATGCCTCGGGACATGTCCATATAATGTCTCGAATGGGGAGCGCTGGAGTGCAGAGTGATAAGATGTGTTGTACCAGTACTCCGCCAAGGGAAGCCACTTCGACCATTGAGCCGGATGAGCATGCACAGAGCAACGAAGAAACCCGGTTCAGGCGCTCTGTCTGCCCGTCAGTTTGAGGGTGATAGGCAGAACTCATCATGAGCTGGGTATCTGTTAACTTGAACAACTCTTGCCACGGATGACTGGTGAACACTTTGTCTCGACCAGAGATGATACACTTAGGCAAACCATGCAATTTATAGACTCCATCCAGAAATGTCTGTGCCACTTGGGCAGCAGTGAAGGGGTGTTTGAGTGTGAGCAAATGCGCATACTTGGTCAGCTTGTCGATAACTACCAAGATCACATCATAACCCTGCGACTTAGGTAGTCCCTCCACGAAATCAAGACTCACGGTATGCCATGGAAATGGTGGAATGGGTAGGGGCTGTAGGAGTCCTGGCAGCTTAGTGTGTTCTACTTTAGCTTGCTGGCAGATAGAACACGAACTGACATAGGCTTGCACAGCTTGTTTCATCTTGGGCCAGGCAAACATCCGTTTCACTCGCTGGTATGTAGCCAACACGCCTGAATGACCACCAATTCCACTTGAGTGCAGTGATTGAATGATGTGCTGCTGAGCTGTGCTATTGTTGCCCATCCATATGCGGCCTCGAAAACGGATGACACCCTGGTCCAATGAGTATCCTTTGTCATTAGAGGTAGAGAGGCTCAACTCAGCTAGCAAGGCATGCGCTTCAGGATCCTCTGCATATCCATCAACTAGAATCTGTAACCAAGTGGGTTCTGCCGAGGATATGGCCAGAATATCGTTGCTATGATCACGGCGGGACAGAGCATCAGCTGCCAAATTGGTGATGCCTTTTTTGTATTGTATTTTGTAGTTGAGGCCCAGCAATTTGACAAAAGCCTTGTGCTGCATGCCACATGCTGCTTTGTAAGATGAAGCAGACTTTTCTGATCAGTGCGAATGGTAAATTCTTGGCACTGTAGGTAGGGCCGCCATTTCTCCACAGTAAGAAGAATAGCCAAGCACTCCTTCTCATAAGTAGAGAGCATCTGATTCTTGGGACACAATGACTTGCTCAGGTATGCTATTGGATGCTCTTTCTGCATAAGGACTGCTCCAATCCCTATCTGACATGCGTCAGTTTCGAGCACAAATGGTTGTGAGAAGTCAGGAACAGCCAAAACTAGAGCCTGAGTAAGAGCATGTTTGAGAGCTCGAAATGCCTCGTCGGCAGTTGGTGTCCACTGAAACTGTATGCCTTTCTTGAGCATATCAGTCAAGACTCGACTGAGGATCCCATAATTCTTGATGAATTTGCGATAATACCTGTCATCCCCAATGTGCTTCTGAGTTCCTTCAAATTCTTTGGCACAGGCCAGTTTTGTACTGCCAACACCTTAGCAGGATCAGTGGCTACACCATCTCCACTGATAATGTGCCCCAAGTACTCCAGATGTGGCTGGGCAAATGAACATTTGGATTTCTTTTTTTTAGAGGAAACGCAAAAGACTTTTGCGTTTCGTTACATTGGAAAGGTAGAGTTGTTACATCCTCCTAGGAGGTCCAGATGCACCCTATTAGCTAGCAAAATCAGTGAACATCCCAGGTGCTTGGGAGAATGGCGCGCAGGCCCAACGCACCAGCTCTCGCCCACAGCACAGCTTCCTCTTTGATCTTGCTCACTAGGGCGCTAGTCGATGGGGTTGCAGCGTTGAACACACAATCATTGCGATGTTTCCACGTCATCCAAGGGATCAGCAGCGCCGCGGAGGCGAGTCCTTTTTGCATGGGTTTCGGCGTTCTTTGACGCGCATTGCACCACCAGGTCGTCAGGGACTCCTCGCCATCAGGCACACGGCAGGTTAGGCGCAGCCACGATAGGGCTTTGATACGTCTCCAACGTATCTATAATTTCTGATGTTCCATGCTTATTTTATACCAATTGCTACATGTTTTATATACACTTTATATCACTTTTACGCATTTTCTGGGACTAACCTATTAACAAGATGCCACAGTGCCAGTTCCGTGTTTTCTGCTGTTTTTGGTTCCAGAAAATTACTTCTGCGAATATTCTCGGAATTGCACGAAACAAAAGGCCACGTCCTTATTTTTCAGCACCGTCACGGAGTCCGAAGGAGAGACGAAGGAGGGCGCCGAGGTGGCCAAACACACCCAGGCGCGGGTGGGCCCCTGCCGCGCCACCAGGTGGTGTGGGCCCCTCGAGCCTCCACCGACGTTGCCCCTTCGCCTATATATTGCCTCAGACGCGAAAACCCTAAAATACCAAGTCATATTTCCAGAAGAGTTCCGCAGCGCCGCCGCCATCGACGACAAGTTTCGGGGGACAGAAGTCTGTTCCGGCACGCTGCCGGGACGGGGAATTGCCCCCGGAGTCATCTCCATCGACACCACCGCCATCTTCATCGCCGCTGCTGACTCCCATGATGAGGAGGGAGTAGTTCTCCCCCGAGGCTGAGGGCTCTACCGGTAGCTATGTGGTTCATCTCTCTCTCCCATGGTGTGATCTTTATGTGATCATGTGTATTGCTAGTATCGCTGAATACATTAATAATGTTTATGCTACTCAAGTGATTTTGTCTAGTTTCTGGAGTCATTGTGACAACACGGTATCAAGGTGACAGTGTGGGTACTTGTGTGACTCTATGAATAATTTAGACATTTATCATGGCTTATTCTTGGGAATTGTGGTGTTTGTTTACTCAGACTTTGAGGTGTGCTTTTGCAGCCCTACGCATAGTACTCTTGCTTCATCAAGAAGGAGAATAATCCCGAGTAGTATTTACTTGTGTTCAGTTGTGCTAATCTAGTTGAATATGTAGATGTTACTCTTTATCTATTATGCACTCTATAGGTTACTTTAATATGAACTCCGGTACTCTCCACGGTGTAAAGGTGACAGTGTGTGCACCGTGTGTGATTCCTTTATGACGTTGTGGCGCTTGTTTACTCCGGCTTGAGGTGTGCTTTTGTAGCCCTACACAATGAATGGTGTTTGTTATCCAACAAGAGAGTGTTTAAGAGTAGCTTTTATTTATTCAGTTATGAGATCATTGTTGAGAGTGTCCACTAGTGAAAGTATGATCCCTAGGCCTTGTTTCTAAGCATTGAAACACCGTTTACAACAAGTTCTGCTACATGTTTGCTTGCTGCCATTTTATTTCAGATTGCAGTTACTACTTATAATCATCCATATTACTTGTATTTCACTATCTCTTCGCCGAACTAGTGCACCTATACATCTGACAAGTGTATTGGGTGTGTTGGGGACACAAGAGACTTCTTGTATCTTAATTGCAGGGTTGCTTGAGAGGATATCTTTGACCTCTACCTCCCTGAGTTCGATAAACCTTGGGTGATTCACTTAAGGGAAACTTGCTGCTGTTCTACAAACCTCTGCTCTTGGAGGCCCAACACTGTCTACAAGAATAGAAGCACACGTAGACATCAAGCTATTTTCTGGCGCCGTTGCCGGGGAGGTAAGGTAAAAGGTATTCACATCCTCTGGCTACAAAGCTATTTTCTAGTATTGTTGCTAGTGTGTGAGTGCTCGAAGTTATTTCCTTTAGATTCTGCAATTATATCTTTTTGTTTCTTGTTTTTATTTTCACTAGTTAGGCTTAATGGAAAACAACAAAAAAATTAGAGATCTTTATGAACTTTATATTGAATTAGGACATGATGCTTTTGAAGAGAAAATTAAAAAACCTATGGAGGCTTGTTTGCATGATGGTAGCAATGGTATTACTATAAATTCTTTGAACACCATTATTGCTAATGCTATGGAAAAGTCTAAGCTTGGGGAAGCTAGTTGTGATGAATATGATATTTTTAGTCCCCCAAGCTTTAAGGAGGAAATTTGCTTTGATGATACTTTGCCTCCAATATATGATATTATAATCATTGTGATATTTTCAGTCCACCTACTATTGAGGATATAGTTTATGTTGATTATGATATGCCTCCTATATATGATGTTTACAATGATGAATATGATATTTCAGTCCATCTACTATTGAGGATAAAAATCATTATGATTATTCTATGCCTCCAATTTTTGATGATTACAATGATGGATGTGATACTTTTACTCTCACTATTATAATGATCATGCTTATGTGGAGAGTAATGATACTTTATGCATGTGGATCATGATAAGAATGCTTATGTGATAGCTATATTGTTGAGTTTATTCATGATGCCGCTGAAAATTATTTTGAGAGAGGAAAGTATGGTTATAGAAATCTTCATGTTACTAAATTTCTTCTCTTTATGATGAATGTTTTGAGCTTTCTCTTGATTTGCTTTTATTTGCTGGGTACTTTAAGACCTACTGGTCCTTATGAGAGAGGGAGACACGATTTCATATATCACAATAATATTAAGTCTTCTCTCTTTATGTTGAAATTTTTGAAGTTACACTTGTTTTGCCTTTCTATGCTAGTCACTTTGTTCTTCATTGACTTGTTTTCTTACAAGACTCCTATGCATAGAAAGAGTGTTAGATTTAAACATGTTTTATATATGCTTCTTGATGCTCTCTTTTATGTTTCAACTCTCATCTTTATGTGGGCATCATAAAAATCACTATGCCTAGCTAAAAGGCTTTAAAGAAAAGCGCTTATGGGAGACAACCCATTGTTTTTATTTTCTGTTATTTTTGCTTTTCTTTTTTTGAGTCAAGGTGTTGTTACTTCTGTAGCAACTCCTTTGTATCTTTATTTTATTGCATTGTTGTGCCAAGTAAAGTTCTATATTGAAAGTTGATGCAAGATTTGGATTTCTGCGCAGTGACAGATTTTTAGCTGTCACGATTTGAGCTTTCTCCCTGTAGAAAATTCAAAAATTCTGAAAAAATCACGCATCTTCCTGAGATATGTACGCAACTTTCATTATTTTGGCCAGATCCATCTGAGCAACTTAAGTGCCTCGAAAAAATTCGTCATTCCAGACTGTTCTGTTTTTGACAGATTCTGCCTTTTGTTTTGCATTCGCTCTTTTACGTGTTTGTGTGGATTTCTTTGCTCCACAAAGCATTGGTGGCTGTAGCTAATGTCCAGAAGCTTTGGGAATGATTGTTCATTACAGAATATGAGAATTTTTGTTTATGCACTAACCCTCTAATGAGAACTGTCTTGAGTTTGGTGTGAAGGAAGTTTTCAAGGATCAAGCGAGAAGGGTGATATTATGTGATCAAGAAGAGTGAAAAGCTAAGCTTGGGGATGCCCCCGTGGTTCATCCCCATATTCAGAGAGACTCAAGCGTCTAAGCTTGGGGGGCATCCCCTTCTTCATCAACAACTTATCAGGTCATCTCTAGTGAAACTATATTTTAATTCTTTCACATCTTATGCGCTTTACTTGGAGCGTCTGTGTGCTTTTATTTTTGTTTTGTTTGAATAAATTCGGATCCTAGCAATCCTTGTGTGGAGAGAGACACGCTCCGCTTTTTCATGTGAATACTCATGTTCTTCACTTATATTTGTTGAGTATTCTTAACTAGCTACTGCAGTGCTTTTAGCTCCTGTTTTTCATGCATCTCTTTGAGCTGTTAGCACGTGTTTATAAATACTCTCTTGCTGCATTATATTATCATTTGGAGAGTTTATGTTTAAGTAAGTTGTTGGTGTTTGCTTGGAAGAAAGAAAATGCTGCATGTGGTAGTGGTATGAAAACTTGCATAATCTTGTAGATCATTGAAACTTTGATAACTTGATTCTTTGCAAATGTTTTGAGATATTTAGATGGTAAAGCTTGCTGGTTAATTAAGTTAAAATCATTAGTGGATTGTTGTCTTTAAGCTTGTACCGTACTACAAACTCTAAAATTGTTGAAGGTGTAGTTGGACTTGATAGCTTTCCATGTCTGAAAGTTCATCGTAGTAACTAAGTTGTGCTGAAGGTCGAGGGATCTAACGGGGTACTTGTACCGCCGTGAACGGCCCTTCTTGGAGTGAATTTTAATCATGCTCTTAATGTTGAACCTGCTAGTTGTTTGCAATAAACTTGTGAGTTCTTTTTGACTAATGTTAAGCTACGGTTTTTGGCACTTCCACCATCCATATTTGCTAGCCTCTTCGGTGCTGTGCATTGCCTTCTGCTCACATTGAGAGTTGTGCATACTTCGCCAGTACATCCAACCCCGTGGGAGGACTTCCTCTTGTTCTCCTACACATAAGCCCATACATCTTCCTCAAAACAGCCACCATACCTACCTACCACAGCATTTCCATAGCTGTTCCGAGATATATTGCCATGCAACATCCATCTTACATTACATGACTTGTTGTCATTCATCACATACATATTGCTTTGCATGATTCTATACAGCTGATGTGTGGTTTACCCATGTTACGCTAGATCATTGCATATCCTGCTACACTGGCAGAGGCATACAGTTTTATACATCATGTTTTGTTCATTATGAGTTATTTGTACCAAAAAGTTTGTAATCATATTAGAGTGTTGCCCCTGCTAGAAAAGAGCCATGGAGGCCATCGAAAAGTGAAACAGAAAAAGAAAAAAAAAAAGAAAAAAAAGAAAAAAAAGAATAAAGAAAAAGGGGGCAACATTACTATCCTTTATCAACTTGTGCTCATGTTTAGCACCTGCAGTATTCATAGTCATCATTTGTGCTCATGTTTAGCACCTATACTCCATGTGAGAGAGTTTTCATGTTCTACTTGTATAACTATGTGGGGAATTTACACTATAGAACTTGGGTTGTATATTCCAATGATGAGCTTCCTCAAAAGTGCTCTAGGTCTTCATGAGCAACCAAGTTGGATGCACCCCCACTAGTTCCATTGGAGAGCTTTCATACACATATAGCTCTATGTGCATCCGTTGCATGGCAATCACTACTCCTTACATAGCTTCGATTATAAGACTTCCTCTTGTCTAATGATCACTTATAGCTTTGTGAGACTTTCTTCCTTGGCCTTCCAAACCCCCATTAATGTTCTCTTTGCCATAACATCATGGTGCCAATACCAAATGCTTGCGCTCACCGGTTGAGTAGACTTCGAAACAGTTGATTCATGACGTTCATGTTTATGTTTACTTGGCTGAATCCTTCTATGTTATGAAAATTTACTTGATGCTTGGTTGAAGGATAGAACTCCTATGCTGGATACTTAAATCATCTTTAATGAACCTTGTACGGTTTCATGTCTTTGAAGCAATAGTTCATGAAAACTTTTAGCTTGTTTGACTCTTGCTTTGTCTTTTGATATCAACTATATACATTTGCCTTGAATGATTTGATCACAGCTTACATGTCTTACAATATTATGATCAAGATTGTGTGAAAGCATGTCTCCTCAGAAATTATTTGTTGTTATCGTTTTACCTACTCGAGGACGAGTAGAACTAAGCTTGGGGATGCTTGATACGTCTCCAACGTATCTATAATTTCTGATGTTCCATGCTTATATTATACCATTGCTACATGTTTTATATACACTTCATATCACTTTTATGCATTTTCTGGGACTAACCTATTAACAAGATGCCACAGTGCCAGTTCCCTGTTTTCTGCTGTTTTTGGTTTCAGAAAAGTACTTCTGCGAATATTCTCGGAATTGCACGAAACAAAAGGCCACGTCCCTATTTTTCCAGCACGTCACGGAGTCCGAAGGAGAGACGAAGGAGGCGCCGAGGTGGCCAAACCACACCCGGCGCGGTGGGCCCCCTGCCGCGCCACCAGGTGGTGTGGGCCCCTCGAGCCTCCACCGACGTTGCCCCTTCGCCTATATATTGCCTCAGACGCGAAAACCCTAAAATACCAAGTCATATTTCCAGAAGAGTTCCGCAGCGCCGCCGCCATCGACGACAAGTTTCGGGGGACAGAATCTCTGTTCCGGCACGCTGCCGGGACGGGGAATTGCCCCCGGAGTCATCTCCATCGACACCACCGCCATCTTCATCGCCGCTGCTGACTCCCATGATGAGGAGGGAGTAGTTCTCCCCCGAGGCTGAGGGCTCTACCGGTAGCTATGTGGTTCATCTCTCTCTCCCATGGTGTGATCTTTATGTGATCATGTGTATTGCTAGTATCGCTGAATACATTAATAATGTTTATGCTACTCAAGTGATTTTGTCTAGTTTCTGGAGTCATTGTGACAACACGGTATCAAGGTGACAGTGTGGGTACTTGTGTGACTCTATGAATAATTTAGACATTTATCATGGCTTATTCTTGGGAATTGTGGTGTTTGTTTACTCAGACTTTGAGGTGTGCTTTTGCAGCCCTACGCATAGTACTCTTGCTTCATCAAGAAGGAGAATAATCCCGAGTAGTATTTAGTTGTGCTAATCTAGTTGAATATGTAGATGTTACTCTTTATCTATTATGCACTCTATAGGTTACTTTAATATGAACTCCGGTACTCTCCACGGTGTAAAGGTGACAGTGTGTGCACCGTGTGTGATTCCTTTATGACGTTGTGGCGCTTGTTTACTCCGGCTTGAGGTGTGCTTTTGTAGCCCTACACAATGAATGGTGTTTGTTATCCAACAAGAGAGTGTTTAAGAGTAGCTTTTACTTATTCAGTTATGAGATCATTGTTGAGAGTGTCCACTAGTGAAAGTATGATCCCTAGGCCTTGTTTCTAAGCATTGAAACACCGTTTACAACAAGTTCTGCTACATGTTTGCTTGCTGCCATTTTATTTCAGATTGCAGTTACTACTTATAATCATCCATATTACTTGTATTTCACTATCTCTTCGCCGAACTAGTGCACCTATACATCTGACAAGTGTATTGGGTGTGTTGGGGACACAAGAGACTTCTTGTATCTTAATTGCAGGGTTGCTTGAGAGGAATATCTTTGACCTCTACCTCCCTGAGTTCGATAAACCTTGGGTGATTCACTTAAGGGAAACTTGCTGCTGTTCTACAAACCTCTGCTCTTGGAGGCCCAACACTGTCTACAAGAATAGAAGCACACGTAGACATCAGGCTTCATGCCATACTTGCTTGGAGAAAGGGCATTCCAGCAGCAGGTGTTGAATGGACTCGGGCGCCTGGTCGCAAAGCGGACAGCGGGGTGGGTGCGGCAGGCCGCGTCGAGCAAGGCGGTCGGCCGTCCAGCAGCGTCCGAGATTGGCAAGCCAGTGGAAGAACTTGACTCGCGGCGGTGCCCATGTCTTCCAGGTGAGCTTCCACGCCGGGCAAGAAGTCGAACCGTGGAAGGTGGCGGTGTATGCTGACTCCGCGGTGTACTTGCCGTTGGCGGTCCTGAGCCAGTGGAAGCGATCTGGTTCTGCCGAGAGAACGACACCCTCGATCGCCCTCCACAACAGCAAGTATTGGCCAATCTCGTGAATGCCCAGGGTACCCTGGATGTCTGTGGCCCATCGGTGCTCAAGCAAGCCTTCAGCAACAGTCCTGTTCTTGCGTCGTCGCTTGGGGATGAGAGTGTATAGCTGGGGCGCAATTTGTGAGATTGCGCGTCCATTAATCCACTTGTCCTCCCAGAAGCGTGCACGCAGGCCGTGCCTAGGATCATCACCGTGGACGCGAAGAAGAACGCATGCTCTTCGCGTGTAAACTGCAGGTCAAGTCCGCTCCAGGCTCTGTTGTCGTCGAGGCTGCTGAACCAGAGCCAGCGGGTGCGCAGGGCCAAGCCTGTGCGCTCCAAGTCACGCACGCCAAGGCCACCTAGCTGAATTGGGCGACAGACCCTCCGCCAGTTCACGTGGCAATGGCCACCGTTAACATCCGCGCGCGTAGCCCAGAGAAACCCTCTCTGAATTTTTTCAAGCAGCTTGAGGACCCTCTTGGACGGCGCCAGCACGAGCAGCTGATGAATTGGGATCGCACTCAGGACAGCTTTGATGAAGGCTGTCGGCCCAGTGAAATCCAGGGTGTGCTGGGCCTGTCCTCTACGGCCCTCGACACTTGATGGCGAATTTTCGCTAAGGACCAAGCCTACGGCTTGGAGAGCCTCGCGAGGGCTTTTGAGGCAGCAGAGGCCTGCGGAAGCCATATCCACTGCTGCCCCCTCTTCAAGGAAATCTCCCCTGGGGAGAGGTCAACGCCGAATTCTCTACAGGGCGTCCAAGCCCTCGTGGAGATCGCTTCGCTGCAAAGCAACCTCTGCAGAGCGCACATGGGCTCTGCAGCGGCCGCAGTGTGACGCGCGCCCCTGCGCGCGGTGACGACGACGCCGCAGTTGCCATTTTGGTGATTAAAGGGGTCAACAAAGATGTGCCACCCGCATCGGACTACAAGGATTTCCTCTTTGGTGATAAGGGGACCGGCCGGCGCTACGCTCCACGGCCAACGTCACCGTGGGCACCCCCACGTTCCTCTGCGGCCCCAGCTGGCAGTCCTGCATGGACGGTGGTTACTCTGATACAGGAGTCAGCTTTACGCTCATGGACCGCGTCCATGGACAACCGGGCTGCGATGCACCGCGCTCCACCTTCTGCGCCACGTGACAACCCTACCACAGTGCAAGTGCAAGGAGGGAGCACGGGGCGCCTATAAAAGGAGGACGAGGTGCACCGTAGCAAAGGATCGCATTCTCATTCCAGCATAGCCACTTACGCGCAAGGAAGAAGACCATTGCTTCCCTTCCTTGTGTACACCATTGCCAAAAGAGAGCCCTCGGCAAGCTCATTGTACTGTAACCTCTACAAGCAGTGCAATACAGACAAGCAGGAGTAGCGGTGTTACCTCCACACGAGGGCCGTGAACCTGGGTATGGGCAGGTGTTCATCTCTGTCGTGATGTCCCTCCACTTGCTCGACGAGCACCGTCGCCGTGCAGGTTGAGGGTTGTTTGACCAACGTGTTCAGCCCCTTACACGAACTCTCTTCGTGAGCTTGACTATCCCTGTTTCGTGGGAGTCATTCTCCGACAATTGGCGCGCCAGGTAGGGGGCTGAGGCGCGTCTTCAACCTTCACCAACCTCTGCACCATGGCGGACACTCGTGCAGCTCGCGCCACCCGGCGGGCATCAGGCAGGGCCACCACCGAGCCCGCTGCCAACACCACCAACCCTCGCGGTCGTCCCCGCGCCAGCCGTGCCACGGGGCGCAACACCGCTGAACCGCGCGTGGAGCACCCCGAGGACGAAAACGGCCACCACGACGACCACTTCGACGAAGACGTCGACCACGGGCACGGCGAGGACGCTGAGTCCTCGCACCCGTCCCAGCGCCACAGCGCCTCCACTCTTGGGCGTCCGGCGCCCAGCCCAAACACCGCGCTGCTCATGGCCGCGGAACTCTTCCGTTACCGCCCCATAGCTGAGGCGCACGACAACTGGCTCGGCCGCCTCCAGCACCTCGTCGACATTGCGGCGGCACCGCGCGCTGCTCCTGCGGCGTCGCGCTCTCTGGTGCACCACAACTCCGGGCGCGCTGGAACCACCGCGCATGGCGCACCTCCGCCGCCGCCTCCGCCGCCGGCTCCGCCGGGTCCACCTCCCGCTGCGGCGCACAAGGCCGCGTCCCATGCGTCTTCGCCGCGCGAGTGTCAAATCGTGCAGCGGACACCCCCAGACGCGCGGGTGGAGATGGAGCGCCAGAAGGACCTCCAGAAGCGCATCGTCGAGGAAATCGGCCAAGCCGGACGACAGAACCGCCGTGCTCTTCAGGGTGGCATCGCCTCGTACGCCACAGGTTGCGCGGCCTTCACCCGCAACCTGCGTCGCGTCGTCTGGCCACAGAAGTTCAGGCCTGACCTAACCAAGGGCTACGACGGCACGAACAACCCCATCGAGTTCTTGCAGCTCTACACCACCTCCATCCAAGCTGCGGGGGGAGACGACAAGGTCATGGCCAACTGGTTCTCCCACGCCCTCAAGGATTCCGCCTTGTCGTGGCTCCTGAACCTTCCCGAGGATTCCATTGACTCGTGGGAGGAGCTCTGCCAGCAGTTTGTTGCGAACTTCAAGGGCACGTACGAGCGCGCCCTCACCTACAACGACCTGCGAGCTGTGCGCCAGAAGCCTGGCGAGACCCTCCGCAGGTACATCCAGCGCTTCAGCCAAGTCCGCAACAAGATCCCGAACATCCCGGACTCGCACGTCATTGCGGCCTTCAGAGAGGGCGTCACCAACCACAGGATGCTCGAGAAGCTCGGCATCCATGATACCCTCTCCTCCGTGGTGAAGCTCTTCGACATCGCAGACAAATGCGCCAAGGCAGAGGAAGGGCTCCTCTTCGTCAAGGTGGGCTCGACAGACGACCCTGTCGAGGGATCCAAGACCCAGAAGAGGCGTGACGAGATCAAGCGCAAGCCTACCGCAGTCCTGACAGCTGAACCCGACGCCAAGCATGTTCACGAGGACTCTCCAGAGGCTGGCGAGAAAAAGGTGGACAACCGCCCGTTCTGCATCTACCACAACAGGCGCGGCCATGCGACGGAGAACTGCTATGACCTCAAGCAGCTGAGCAAGAAGCGTGAGCAAGAAGAGGGCAGCGGTGGCCGCGGTAGAGGCCGTGGTTACCGCAAAGGTGGACGCAAGGGCAACTTCCAGAGGCCTCAGGGAACTCAGGCGAATGCCGCCGAGAAAAACAACAATCTTCCCGACGAAGAGCCTGGAGGTTACCAGGCCCCCAAGGGTGCCATGGCTTGCATCCTCGGCGGATCCCAGGCGCCCAAGTCGAACAACCAGTTCAAGTAGTTCGCTCGCGAGCTCAACGCAGCGCTTCCCGGGGTCGAGACGTCCCGTCCCCTCGAGTGGTCCCAGTACACCATCGCCTTCGACGCCAAAGATCACCCCAAGTCTACAAAGACTGTGGGCACCCTCCCGTTGGTGTGCACCCCCACCATCAACAACATCGCCGTCGGCAAGACGCTCATTGATGGGGGTGCAGGCCTAAACGGCATCTCTGTCGAGACCTTCGAGACGCTTCAAGTGCCCTACGAGTGGCTCATGCCCTCCAGGCCCTTCACCGGGGTCACCAGCGGCTCAATCTCGCCTCTGGGGCAAGTGAGGCTCGCGGTCACTTTTGACACGCAGGAGAACTACCGCACCGAGCTAATTGACTTCGACGTCGCGCACATAGGCCTGCCCTACAACGCCATCCTCGGCTACCCCGCCCTCACGAAGTTCATGGCCGTCACGCACCACGCCTACAACATGGTCAAGATCCCTGGCAGCGGTGGCACCATCACCATACGTGGTCACATACAGGACGCCACGCGCGCTGTCGAGATCGCCTACAAGGCTGTTGCCATGGCATTCCCTGCTGACGAGGACATGGAGCCTATCGAGAGGCCCAAGAAGAAGAAACAGCTGTTCACTCAAGAGCAGGCATCTACAAAGAAGGTGTCGCTGAGCACCAGCGGCTCGGGGGCTGAGGGCTCGGGGGCTAGCGTCGCCATAGGCGCTGGCTTGCCTCCCAAGTAGGAAAGCGCGCTCGTCGCCTTCCTTCGGGCAAATTCTGACATGTTCGCATGGACTCCGTCAGAAATGTCCGGTGTACCAAGGGAGGTGATCGAGCACCACTTAGCCGTGTGTCCAGACGCACGCCCTATAAAGCAGAAAGCGCGGAAACAAGCCCCCGAGAAGCAAGCGTTCATCATCAAAGAAGTAGAGAAGCTGAAAGCAGCAGACATCATTCGAGAAGTTGCCCACCCCACTTGGCTCTCCAACGGTGTGGTTGTCCCAAAACTGTACCTAGCAGCCACTCCACAAACTGCAAGCGCCGTCCTGGTGGTGGAAAGAGAAGAGCCAGTTCTCACCAAGAAAAGCACTGCCACACCAAGTCCAGAACCTCCCGACGAGGGAACGGTCTCTCCAGACCCAGTGCCAGACCCACAGCCTCAAGTCGAGCCCACTGCCGAGGCTCCTCCACAGGCAAACCTCGCCAAAGGTCCTGAGGAGCCTCTCGAGGGAGCCGACGCTGCCGCACCATCAACGACCCTCGTCGAGCATCCAGTATACTTCGTCAGTACTGTACTGCGAGATGCTCGCGAGCGGTACCCAGTGCAGCAGAAGCTCCTCCTCGCGCTGCTCGCGAGTGGTCACGTCCTTCCCCCTGGAGCAGATCCTGCGCAACCCCAACGCCACTGACCATGTCGCGGGATGGAACATCGCGCATCTACGCAAGTTCTACCCGTGATCATAGTCACGCCAGACATTTTTTGTCTCTAGAGGGAAGCACACAACTTCACCTCCAAGCTTCACAAAAGCTTCTCCTCCCGAGGGCCAGCCCCTCCGAGCTCTCCTGATTACGTGCCGCCGCAGGCCGTGAAGAGTCTCAGCCACTGAATGTGGTCCCCATGCCTCGACATGGAAAACTTTATCTTGGTAACACCAAGTGTAATGAACCAATTCGTTTCTCAATGAAACATTGCGCTGAGGCGGCGCTATGTAATATTTTGGTGGTGAGTTTTTACTTTTCATCATCTTAGTTCATTTCGCGCTCATATTCTTCCCCATGCGCACCTCGCGAGCGGGGGCTGAGTACGGTGACTGTGCCTCAAGAGCACCCCAACAGCACCGCAAAATCCAAAGGATCCGAGCTCTAACACGTGAGCACGCTCTCACGCCTGTTACCTCCACAAAGAGCTCTGGCCCGTGGGCTTGCTCCCAAAACACACCACCTCACCAAAGGACCTTGGTACTTACTCTCCTCGCGAGATACCCATGAGGAAGCCTATAAGCGCGCATGGGTGTTTACTACCATGTGCCTTCTTTGGTTTTGCCTCTCTAACCAATACAGGGAACAAGAAGTCCTCCCCAAGGTCGAGAAGTCACGCTCCGACCCCTAGAGGGGAGCGCACCATCAGGGAAGCCAACGCCCTCTACGAGGCCAAAGTCTCGCCAAGCTAAGTCCAGCGCTCGCGCTCCTCAGGAGTTTTTCTCCCTCTCACGAGCACCTGTCGTCCCTCGAGCGGGTTTTTTCTCTCTCACACTCCATGAACTACTTGTGCGTCAAAGGGGGGCCCTCGAGCACCGCGACTCGAGAGCTCTTACCTCTCCAAGCCTTAAACACCCCCCGGCCTTGCCGAGTCACGCTCCGGCATACCGCAGCGACGGTGTCATAGCGCAAAGAGTTGGGTCCTGACGACGTAGAGCGAAGAAAGACATGGACCAGGGATAAAAGGCCCATCGAGGGGCACACACGCATGGTTGCGTGATCAAAGTATCTTACAAGCCAGCATGAATTAAAACAAGTTTTAATATAAAGATAGTTGCGCGTCAAGCGCATCTTGTTGCAGGAGTGGCCTAGGCAGAGGGTTCACCATCGCCGTCCTCTTCAGCCTTCTCTTCTTCGGCGCCTTCATCCTCCTCGGCGGCCGGCTCCACCTCAACCCTCTTGAAGCGGTCGACGTAATCGTTGACTTCTTCTCGAACCAAGTTGGAGAGCTCCCAGGCTGGATCTCCCTCGATGGGCTCGGTCACCGACTCGTAGTCGAAGCCGGGGTGAAGGCGCTGGAGGTTGGCGAAGACGCGATCGATCGCCACGGTCAAGAGCTTGCGGCACTCCTCATCAACAACGTCGCCAAGTTCCGCCACAGGGCCCTCAAGCACAGTGAAGAGCTGATCGAAGTAGGCGAGGTATGTGGCGGCGTCAGCGTTCCCATGGCGGGAACAAGAGGAGCATCCACTCCTAGCTGCCCCGCGAGAGTGTTCCCCCGGGTCACCAAGGACTTGAACACGCGCTCCCGCTGCTGCGTCAGGACCCTCGCCGCCTGCACGCTGTGCTCATCCTCTGCAGCACGCTCCACAGCAGGGCCCGCCTGCGCGCTCAGCTCCCTCATGTCAGCCATCAGGGAGGCGAGGTCTTGATCTGCACGTTCGCGAGCCTCTTCCGCGCGGCGACGACCGTCCCTGGCGGGCCTCACCTGGGAGTTCAGGTTGGCGTTCTGGTGCTCCAGTTGAACAATGCGGGCATTATCATCCGCGCGTTTCTTCTTGAAGCGGTCCTCCTGCTTCCTGAGCTTCCCGGCATATTCTTCGGCGACGGCGGAGCGATATTCTTTTTGCTTGGCGGCGGCATCCTTCTCAGCCTCTTCCTTCCTCGCGGCGAGCTTTCGGTTGGACTTCTCTACAAGCTTTTTGTGCCTGGCCACCTCCTCGTCATGCTTGCCTATGGCCTCGGCCAGTTTGCCCTCCCGCGCCTCAAGGTCTGCACGCTGCGTGGACAACTCCCTGTCAGCCTGCAGTTGCTGCTCCTCGCGCTTGAACACCTCTGCCTCGCGCGCCGCCAGTGCATGCTCACGGGCATCGAACGACACACGGTGTTGGTCCAAAGACTTTCGCGTAGCCTCCGACTCCGCAGCAAACTTCTCCTCGCGGTCGGCAAGCTCTTGGCCCTGAGCGGCTAGCGTGGTCTCGAGGGCCGCGCGCTCTGAGGCAGCGGCTTGGCTGTCACGCCCCAAACCACGGTCTGGGAGAATGACAGCCGCCGTACACTTATGGGTGAAGAAACCATAAGCATACAAGGCTTAGATTAGTGAAATATCATCGACAAAAGCCAAGAAAGGTCTCCACTTTAATCATTATTCAAATATTACAAGTACAATTTATTTCATTACAACAACAGCGGTATCTTCTCTTATTGGTGTTTATCACGACTACTTCACTATATGTCATCATATGGATGCTCGGACTTAACCTCCTGATCATAACATTCATCTGCGCATACCAGATAAAAATAAAAAGGACGTGAGTACATACTCAGCAAGAACAAACACAATTTACACTCCTTTGCACGTAAGCACAACTCCTCCAAGCTCAACACTCCGTATCGCCAATTGGAAACCAATTGGCATAATAAACCAAATACCACCAATTGTAGCATCATCACACAAATCTCATATTTTAATATTAGTCTCTGCAGAGTATCAGCAAAATCAATTGTCATAATCCCACCTTGTGATAATATCCCTCTCTGAGAATCACGTCGCCGAGTCCCCTACTTGTGTGGGCCTTCCCATCCGGGCCTTCTCATCCCACACCTTTCAGGTATCGACCGTCTCAGGCTAGATACACCACGCTTTCCAATAATTATGACCAATCGTTTTGTTGATATATGATTCCATATTTTATCTTGACCAATATACGACATACCAAAAGTCCTAAATATACGAAAAAGAGAAGTTCTAGAGATATGGGAAATTAATATCATACGATACAAAGGTAAGCATAGCAACCAAATAAAATCAATCAAAGGAACATCAACCAAACAAGAGATTTCTGGTATACGCAGCTTGCCTTGAGTCTCCTTGTTAATTAAACCTCTGTGATTTGAACTTCTGTCTCCTCCGGACCTAACCATGTTAGATATAGTCTCCGTAAGTTTTGGTAAATATACTGATTATTTCTCGCGTGTTCACCATTTAATATTATTTAGATTAATCATGGTTAACTTCTACATGCATGGTTCATGTACTAATTCTGCTGCCAAAGCATGCACGAACTAGTCATCCTCTTGTCTCTGTTCACGTTCCAAGTACATGCTCATATACACAACTTATTTAATTTATTTGATCGGTTCATGCCGTGTCAGGTATTTCTGTATCACCTTAATTTATCCATTCAATTCACAAGCATGACGGCATGCAACTGCATCTCCGGCATTCTCGCCGCACTGATGGCGAAACAATATATTTTAATTAGAGGATCTGATTCATCCATTTAACTTCATCAGTAAATAGTGCATGTGATTTAGCTAATCTGATCAGAACTAATAGAAGCATATGAATCGTGCTCTTAGATAGAAAGATGGATCGATGGATCTTTAGCTTATAGGAAAAGCATTGACTAGTACATCAGCTAGGAGATCAGCATGAACCGGAATAACCACCAGAACTAGATTAACTATACTAGTTGCTTACCTTAGGACTCCCGACTTGATTTAACAGATTTCCAGCAGCGGTCTGCTCCTATCCTCTAAGGGCTAGCTCAAAGAGCAGAAGCAGAGCTTCCTATCGGCGGAACAGAAAGAATGGAGAGAGAGAGCGGCTAACTTGATTGGGCGATGGTGAGAGGCTCCAGCTGAAGGGGTATTTATAGGTCCAAACCTCGTACACACTCCTCAGGATATTTAGTGCAAGTTGATAAGAATGAACCGAGGGAAACTTGGCTGCCAAGGTGCTACGGATAAGAACAGAGCCTCCTGCCTTTTTTTTAAAAAAAAACCATGGTATGAGATAATGCTAACGGTGGGACAAATATCTAGGAACCTTACACTTAGGTCCTTCTGTTTTCTTATTTATCTATCATTTCATTAGTACAAATTCTCTTGTTTCCGTTGTCAAAATAGTAAATTTAAATATCAATTTTTTTTTGGGTTATTACATTGGCGCTCCGCCGCGGCCGCCTCGCGATCTTCTGCAGCGGCCTGGCGTTCTGCCTGGAGTGGCTCCAGGGTCTCTTGAGCCTCGCGCACCGCGCTCTCGCGGACCTCCTTGGCGAAGCGCAGCGCCTCCTCTCGCTGCGCCTTCATGGCCTCGTTGTCGTGGCGACGTTGCTCCACGATCTCGAAGAAGCGGGTCCAGGCCTTCTCAAGTTCGTCATACTCTCGGGCGAGCTCAGCCTCCTCGAGAGCGAGTTGGGCCTCCAGTCCATCCAGTGCGCCCCTCGCCAGGCGGAAAGTAGAGCTGCGGCGAGCGCCGCTCCAGCTCTTGCCACCCAGGACCAGAGCCCGCGAACCCCCATGAGACATGGAGGCTCCCTCGTGCGCACTAGTTTCAAGAGTGGGAGTCTCCAAGCTTGGGCCCGGGTCGACCCTGGCCTGGGGGCTGTGGAGCGAGCCCTCTCCGTCACTGGGGCCATGGGCTCCAGCACCGTCGTCTTCCGTCGGCGCCTCCTCTCGAGCCTCAGGGGCTGGGGAAGATCGCCCAGCCACCGTGGGGTCCGCCGCCGCCGAGCCCGCTGCGACCTCAGAAGAAGCCGCCGTCCCCTCAGCGTCTGCGTTAGGAGGGGGCGGCGGAGAAACGTTTTCTTCCACCACGGCATCGGTGCCTTGGGGCGGCGAAGGAATGTTCTCCCCCATCTCAACGTCGGCGCCTCCCTTCGCCGGCGAGCCGCTCCCCGTTTTCCCCGCGGCGACCTCCTCTTGCCGCTCTGGTGGAGTGACGGGCGTGGTGGAGTTGGTGTCCGCACCACCGCCTCCTCCTCGGGGCGCACCTCCGCGGTAGAAGACGAGGTAGCTGCTCCGGTCAGAGGTACAACCGCCGCATGCCCTGCGGCTTCCTCCGCCACAGGCTTCGTGGCCTCCTCCGCCACCGGCTCCGAGCCCTCGGTCACCACGGGCTTAGCAATCTCTTCAGCTGAGGGCTCCACAGGCTCCTCGACGGTTGCCGAGGCAAGGCCCCGGACCTCCGCGGCCTTGCGGAGCCTCCGGCGTTTTGCTGTCACCAAATCCCTAACAAACAAACAAGGAAGACCATCAAGAGGGGAGCAAGAAAGCTCTCACAAAGATGCGAAAACAGGGACCAATGCTTACCCAGATGACTTGGCGCGTGAGTCAACCCACATCGTGGTGGACGACCGCCACGACCTCGACGAGGCGGCTCCAGAGCCGGACCCCTCAGGAGCAGTCTCAGCTTTCCTCTTGAGAGGGGTGCCCGCTGGGCTCTTGGCGGCCCTGTCATGAAAAGCCTTGGAGCGGGGATCGCAGCGTCCCGCTGCGGCCTCCTCATCGCTGTCTTCCTCCCCCTCCGCGACCTGACGCGAAGGGGCCACAAGGAAATCCTCGTCCCCGCTGGATGAAATCTCCAGAACTTCTCCCTCGGGAGGAGCAGGCCTCGAAGAGCTCGCCTCCTCTGCCGAGGGATTCGCCTCTCCACAGGTGGCGCCCAGATCGGCGTCAGATGCGGCGGGTGATTCCGAAGCCCAGTCCTCTTCCACCACGGGCGCCGCGGCCTCCTTCTTCTCCTCCCCAGCCAGGCCCTGAGGGGTGAACTCCGGCATCAGCTCCAGGATCGCGAGGCGCTTCTTCGGAGTAATCTGATGGAGTGGTTTCGCGAGCTCACTGCGCGGCACAGGAACCTCCGGGGCAGTGAAGAGGATGCCCATTATGGAAGCTACGACGTCGGGGAGCTGAGAGCTGCAGTGCAGCCGCATTGCGTCCGCCGGGCCTGAATACATCCACATCGGCTTTGTGTGCTTCTGGAGAGGGGCGATACGGTGCCTCACGAAGTCTTCAGCAATCATCTGCCCCGTGAGGCCAGCGTCGCGGACGAGCTTCATGCGTGCGACCAAGTCAGCAATCTTCGGGCTCTGAAAGGTTGCACTCGACCAGTTCGAGTTCTTCAGCGGCGGCGCCTCAGGGACGTCGAAGAAGGAATTCTGCGTCTTGGCGTCCACGAGGAACCACCGCTGGCGGAAATCGTCCACCTTCTTCGTCACCCGTGTGACGGGTTTATCGCCGTCCCAGGACATGGGGATGTAGATGCCTCCCATCCCATCCGCGATGCGGAAGGACACACAACCAGACCGCTCGCCAGACGCCGTGGAGCGGAGCGCGGAGAAGCTCGGTGAAGGAGGAGAAGCATCGGAGGCACAGGAGCGCAGACGTCAAGAGTGAGGAGACGGGCGCGCAAATGATGCAGTAACTGCTGCCTGAACCGGCGCTGCAGGCTTTATCCCCTCAGAGCAGTTACCGAGACGTGGTGGGACCCCCCACTACGCCCATCATCTCCGAGGAGAACGTGTCGTCGCGGCGTAACTGCCCTGCACGTGTCTCAGGCCGGCCGGACACTTTGGGCCCATGACGATTCGCCTGCGTCCGTTGGACTACATCGTGCCCATCATGGGCCCGGGGGCTACTGTCGGCCCAGTGAAATCCAGGGTGTGCTGGGCCTGTCCTCTACGGCCCTCAACACTTGATGGCGAATTTTCGCTAAGGACCAAGCCTACGGCTTGGAGAGCCTCGTGAGGCGACTTGCCTCGCGAGGGCTTTTGAGGCAGCAGAGGCCTGCGGAAGCCATATCCACTGCTGCCCCCTCTTCAAGGAAATCTCCCCTGGGAGAGGTCAACGCCGAATTCTCTACAGGGCGTCCAAGCCCTCGTGGAGATCGCTTCGCTGCAAAGCAACCTCTGCAGAGCGCACATGGGCTCTGCAGCGGCCGCAGAGTGACGCGCGCCCCTGCGCGCGGTGACGACGACGCCGCAGTTGCCATTTTGGTGATTAAAGGGGTCAACAAAGCTGTGCCACCCGCACCGGACTACAAAGATTTCCTCTTTGGTGATAAGGGGACCGGCCGGCGCTACGCTCCACGGCCAACGTCACCGTGGGCACCCCCACGTTCCTCTGCGGCCCCAGCTGGCAGTCCTGCATGGACGGTGGTTACTCTGATACAGGAGTCAGCTTTACGCTCATGGACCGCGTCCATGGACAACCGGGCTGCGATGCACCGCGCTCCACCTTCTGCGCCACGTGACAACCCTACCACAGTGCAAGTGCAAGGAGGGAGCACGGGGCGCCTATAAAAGGAGGACGAGGTGCACCGTAGCAAAGGATCGCATTCTCATTCCAGCATAGCCACTTACGCGCAAGGAAGAAGAAGACCATTGCTTCCCTTCCTTGTGTACACCATTGCCAAAAGAGAGCCCTCGGAAAGCTCATTGTACTGTAACCTCTACAAGCAGTGCAATACAGACAAGCAGGAGTAGCGGTGTTACCTCCACACGAGGGCCGTGAACCTGGGTACGGGCAGGTGTTCATCTCTGTCGTGATGTCCCTCCACTTGCTCGACGAGCACCGTCGCCGTGCAGGTTGAGGGTTGTTTGATCAACGTGTTCAGCCCCTTACACGAACTCTCTTCGTGAGCTTGACTATCCTGTTTCGTGGGAGTCATTCTCCGACAAAGGCGAGCCGGCCAGCGCGATCCATGAGGTGTGCCTTCCAAGTGGGGAGCTTGGCGGCCGTTTTGTCCACCACGGATTGCAACTGGGCTGTGGTTGGGCGTCGCACTGTGAGCGGGATGCCCAGATATGTGATCGGAAGATCAACAATTGGGCAGCCCAGGTTTGGAACGACGGGCGCCGCCTCCTCGATGTCACACTTGATCAGCATAGCCGTACTCTTCTGGAAGTTAACGCGCAGCCCAGAGGCGCGTCCAAATAGCTGTAGGATCTCCTTCACGGCTAGAGTGTCTCCTTGCGATGGGTGGCAGAACAGAATAACGTCGTCGGCGTACAACGAGATGACGGGGATCGCGCGTCTTGGGTGCAGCTGATGTAGTATGTTGAGCTCGATCGCGCGGCGGAAGATGCGTCCCAGGGTGTCGACAGCGAGCACAAAGAGCTGCGGCGACAAGGGATCCGCTTGGCGCAGGCCTCGGCGGTGCCAAATTGGCCGGCCAGGCACGCCGTTGAGGAGGACCCTCGTGTTTGCCGAAGAGAGGAGCACAGCTAGCCACCCAAGGAATCGATCGCTGAATTCGTATCGCCTGAGGACCTCGAACAGGAACGGCCACGACACCGAGTCGAAGGCTTTTGCCAGGTCCAGCTTTAGCAGCACGCGCGGCGCGCCCAGCTGGTGCAGAAGGCGCGCGGACAGGCGCACGAGGACGAAGTTGTCAGGCAGGCCTCTCCCGGGGATGAATGCGTTCTGGATGGGGCTGACGAGGTGGTTGAGGCGCAGCGCGAGGCGGAGTGATAGCACCTTGGGGAAGATCTTGGCGACGAGATGAATTAGGCTAATTGGCCTGTAATCGCCAAGGCCGGCTGCGTCGGCACGCTTCGGGATCAGCGTGAGCAACGCTTGGTTAAGGCGACAGAAGCCGCGGCCGCGGAGCTCGTAAAGCTGCTGGAAGGCGCTGACGAAGTTATTCTTGACGACAGGCCAGCATGAGCGCAGAAACTCCGCGGTGAACCCGTCGGGTCCAGGCGATTTTCGCGCAGGGAGGCGCTTGACGGCTTGCCAGATTTCATCTTCGCTAAAGGGTGCGTCTAGGCCGTCCAGGTCGGCGGGCTCAATGAGGTGCTCAAGGTCGAGAGCGCAGTCGCGTGGCATGTCTGTACCAAGTAGGGAGTCATAGTGCGCGAAAGTCGCCTCGGCCATGTCGTCCGCGTCGGTGAGCACGACGCTATCCACTGTCAGGTTGTGGATCCGTGTCTTCTGTTTGCGGTTTGCGGTAAGTGCACTGTTGATGGAAGAAAGATGTGTTCGCATCTCCATCCTTCAGGAACACGATCCGCACGCGCTGCCGTGCAAGTGTGCGTTCAATCGAGGCGAGGCCCATTTGGATTTCTTCACCATCAGCTTGTACTCTTGCAAGATAGTCAGCACCTGTCGAAGGAGCTCCAGGTGAGACTCAAGAGTGGGAGTGTATATGAGGATATCATCCATGAAAACAAGAACACCATGGCGCAATAATTTGTCAAAGAGCAAGTTCATAGCACTCTAAAATGTGGCTGGTGCTCCAGTTAAGCCAAAAGGCATGACCATGAACTCTTATAACCCTTGATGTGTGCGAAATGCAGTTTTATGTTCTTCTCCCTCGGCCATACGAATCTGGTGATACCCAGAACTCAGATCCAATTTACTAAACCACTTGGCTCGAGCCAGTTCATCAAGGAGTTCATCGACAATTGGCAGAGGGTGTTTGTTCTTGATAGTGATGTTGTTGAGTTGGCGATAATCCACACAAAATCTCCATGTGCCATCCTTCTTGCGTACCAAGAGCACAGGTGAAGCAAATGGACTGGAACTGTGCCTGATAGTGCCATGTTTCAACATTGCCTGTACCTGTCTTTCAATTTCAGTTTTTTGATGTGGTGTGTATCTGTATGGTCGCACATTTACAGGTTGTGCACCTTGCATCAGTGGCACCTGGTGATCACAAGAACGCCGAGGTGGTAGTTCAGTTGGATCACCAAACAGGGTCTCAAATTCATTCAAAACCTGTTGAACCGGTACTGGCACTGTAGTAACTTCAGTACTGGATGTTAGTGAATTCAGTTTCTGCTCCTGATGTATGGGTTGCACTTGCACACACTCCACAATGGCTCCCCTGCGAAGGAGACCGTGGAGTTTGGCTGCTGATACAGGTCGACAATCACTAGAGGTGTCACAAATGCCCTTCAACTAAATCCTTTTGTTGTTGTCTGTGAATTTCATCCAGCGCTTCTTCTAGTGCACCCACATAGGGCTATGCTGCTCAAGCCAGTCAGCACCCAGTATCATATCATAGCATGGTAAAGGAAGCACTTGGAAATCCTGCACGAAAGAGTGGCCCTGGCACAACCACGGTAACTGAGGTAACATTTTTGCACTGACTAAGGAAGCCCCATTAGCAGCTACAAAGCGAGCTGGTGTGGCATCCACCAATGGACGTTCTAGCTTGTCAGCCAGATCTGTGCTCACAAATGATGCATTTGCCCCAGAATCCACTAGAATGAGCACATGTTGCTTGTCGATCATCCCATGCAACCTCATAGTACGTCGTTGCTTCTCCTGAGATTGATCTACCAGAGGAGCCAAAAGACATATATCGCTGTCTGAGCTAGAAGAACCATTATCTTGTGATTTACTGTCATCATCATCACTTTGCAGTATTTCCAGAAATTCCTCAATAATGTGCAAGGGTATCTGATCAGGACACTTGTGGGTGCGGCTATATTTCTCGCCACAAGTAAAGCAGAGGCCCTTGGCCTTGCGATATGCTCGGAGTGCTTCGAGCTTGTCATCCCAACGATGGCCATCAGGCTTCTTATGCTCTTCAGCTCGGAGAGGCTTGTGCTTGTCAGTATTATGGTGGTACTGATGATGCTTGTCTCTGTGAAAGCTCTTGTGATGGCTTGAGGGCTGTTCCACCTCCAGCTTGGTTTCCTGCAATTGAGCCAACAAACCGGCAGTTTCTATGTCGACAGGACGATGTAAAACAACTGCAGTGCGAATGTCAGCACGCAAACAAGCTAAGTAACGCTCAACGAAGAACACCTCATTAGTGTAAGGATCCTCTAACAGTAACTGGTGTTTAAGGATGTCAAAGCGTGTGGTGTACTCCTCTACTGTGCTAGTCTGCCGAACAACTAACATCTGGCGCATGTACAAAGTATGTTTACTCTTGCCCCATCTAGCGATAACTGCTGCACACAAATCGTCCCAGTGAACGAATTTGTGTCTCTTCTGCTCTGTCTTAAGCCACAAAGCAGCGTTGCCTACCATGTTCAGAGCAGCAAATTTTACTTTCATGTGAGCTGAAACACCGTAAATCTCGAAGTAGAGATTACAATTATCGATCCAAATCTGGTAATCATCCCCATCGAACTTAGGGAAGTCCATCCTCGGTGTACTCACGAAGGGACGGTGGTGATGTGTGTGGTGATGTGGATCGGACTCTCTGTCGAAAACATTGTGAGCAGCTCGGAACGTACCAGAGCCGGGAGGAGAATCAGAAGGTCCATGGACCCCTGGATCCTGCCCCCGTGCTAAATTGTCGATGCGGCGCCCATGGGCTGTTTTGTCGAGGTCGGCGTGCACCACCGTGGTTGCCGGTGTAGGCTGAGTGGCACCTTCCGCGTGTGGCGACATACGCCCGTCCTCGAGCAGGCCGAGGCGCGACGCCGTGTCCTCCGCATGGAGTTGCAGGAATGACGTGCTCTTCACCAGATCCGCGGTGGTGTTGTCCACCCACTTCATCCAAGTCGACAGGTTCTTCATTTGTTCGGCGATTTCATCCAACTTCGTGTTGGTGGTGGCGTTCTGCTCGCTCACCGTGGCCATGGCGGAGACAATCTGTTGTCCACCAACTTCATCCAAGTCGACAGGTTCTTCATTTGTTCGGCGATTTCATCCAACTTCGTGTTGGTGGTGGCGTTCTGCTCGCTCACCGTGGCCATGGCGGAGACAATCTGGGTCTCGACTACGGTAGGGTTCTTACGGGGCGCCAGATCGAAGCCGGAAACACGCGATCGACCGAGAGATAGGATTTACAGCTGCAATCCGAAGATCGCGACTAACCACAAACGGATTTACGGATCAAGCGCGGCCCTGAATCGAAGGCGACTGATACCAATTGTTACGACCTTACTTATGATTCATATCACAAATCACAGGTTTGGAGGTACAATATGGATTTGAGGAAGGTAGCTACACAATAGTTCAACGAGATACATGAATTCTGTTCGAGTTCATCTAATGAGCAGTGCCTCCTTTATGTATTGCCTGCGTTGTTGTGTCTCTGGACACGAGCCCTCAGGCCACCTTTGGGCCGTGCTTCGCCTTGTCGTCATGGGCCACTACCTGGGCCGTGACAAACGGTGCCACAACAAGAAGATTAAGAAGTGGAGTACAAGATCAACATGAAGACTGAATAAGAAGAGAGTGCCTTTTCCTATTTTACATAGAAACTAGCTGAATGGCCCGCGCAATCGCGCGGCTAGATGATAAAATGCTTTACATGTTGTAAGTGCAAAATATGAGGCTTGAAAGTTATTCTAATTTATGGACGTGCAGACTCTACCCTTCAATTTGTATTTTTTTTTCTCAAGCTCCATCAACTGATTTTGACTACCTAATCTACTCCTTCTCAATCTATAAGTACTATATACCTCAATTAGAATAATCTAATTTATATTGTTACTATGAGAGCATGGACATGAACCAAGATATATGATATTGACTTTCATATATAGGATAAATTGACAAATCTATTTGTTAAATGTACAGAAACATGCTAGTAGCCTGGTTCTATTCCGCGTGCGCCTGTTGTATATATGATGTATCTACTATCTTGAGTAAACATAAATAAAACTACCTGTCATCCAGCAAATTGCCGAAATTATATTATACACAACCATCATTTAAAAAGGATACATCAGTAGTTGTCAAATGAAGAACAAATGACATATATTAAGAAAAAGCTACATGACATGAGAAAGTTATAAGCTTTAGTTGTTGTTTCTGGCAATAAGATTGGTAGTAGTTATCATCCGTCCATCAGCAAGGATTTATCTGTGAAGCAAAAAGATTGTTAGGATAATGAGTGCCGACATTAGTGGAGTGACTCTGAAGTCACAGAACATCTAAATGTACAACAATCACACAAACTTTACACCTAGGAAAACAACAATGCAGAAAACCGATACAGATAATAAATATTAGCCTCTATTTACCAAATACGGTTGATAAGAAGATAATTATTCATCCGTGCAAAGTCACAGGAAAACCATGCATATTGGTTCCAATTCTTGAGACGAACATGGCGACCATAATAGGCAGTTTACTGTGCACCAATTCTGCATTGGGATTTACATCAAAGATTAAAACCTGCATATACATTCATGTGCTACTTATTTGCACCCATTTTCAGTTTTTCTTTCCATCAATCAAGTTCGACTAAATTCCAATAGCATTAAGGCCCGCTTGCACCTATTGCACCACACATTAATGATTGAGTGTTCATAGTTTGTCTATCAATATTTCTCCTTCCTATACTTGATCATCAGTATAAATTTGGACATGAGAAATGAGATTACCTCACTTTGATGTTTCCTCGTGTATTGCACTTCCATTAAAGGTGTAGCGCAGTATATCAAATGAGGTTTAATTGATCCACTAATAAACCTACGGAGTAGTACTTTAGCCTTGAAGATCTGCAACATCCATGTACTGAGGAGTCCAATCATCCATGGCAACAAATTCGCGCTGGACAACATGAAAGACTATGCATGCATGCGAGCTGGCCTGCACGGACATACAGCAGCATCAAGTTTTTGCAAGTTGAGGACCCAAACCTTTAGGTTGCCCTATTTCATTCCAAACTATCAGCATATTAGATCAAGTAGAGGAGAGAAATTTGTCCTGAGACTTGAGCTGGGCTGCACGGACATACATCAGAGTAGGCAGACTTTTCAATCGAGTGTGTATATACCACCAGTTTTTTGCATGTCGACTTCTCGTTGAACTTGAGAGCTGAGCTGCACGGACAAACCTGTAGGTGGCGCTGTTTCCCAGTGTCTGCTTTTCATGATCAAATCAGCACACCGAGCTGAATTTGGGGCTGGACAGAGTATTGAGTTCCTGAAATCTGTGATAACGGGTATGCTGATTAGAGGGCAGTAAAGAATACACAGCAGCGGATGGCTGCATGATCTCGGCAACTTTGCATCGTCCGGGGATTCCGTAAACTGCATGACGGCGGACATGCACGATCATATCCAGCTTGCATAGGTTTTTGAACTGCAGGCATATGCTAGTAAGAATCAATCGGGAAAAATCAGGAGGATGGCTGCCGGTTGGATCGATCTCGATCGGCCCGGTGATCAAGCAGGCGGAAGCGAATAGATATCTATGTGAGTAAATTTCGACATGTTGCTATGTGCAGATTCAACCCAGCGTTTCAGCGGCTACAAAATAGGAAAATACAACGCTGGGACACTTTGCCGCCTGCCGCGCCATGAGCATCCACCATATTCACTCTTGCGATCTCACTCCCAATCTGCAATTGTTGCCGTAGGTTGCCCACGAATACGATCTCCTTCCACCCACGACTGTAGGACGGGAGATCGCCGCTCTCCATCTTGTCGGCGTGGAGCTCCTTTGATCAGCTGGCATCCTGCTGCCATGTCGAGCCGTGAATTATCCGATCCAAGGCAGAGTTGTTGGCGAGGCTTCGATCTGTCATGGAGCATCTCCTTGCCGTGCCTTTGATTCGCCCACATCTCGTATTGATTTCGATTTGCTTGGAGTCCAAGCGTGCAAATCTGCATGGGGCTATGGATCGGTGTATTTTCATCGACTGAAGATTTATGCAACTCGAATCTATCTCATGCATATTAGTTGTGCACCTAATTCACGATCAGTAGCAGCTGACCTGGGAGTTATGCTTCGCGCGCCCAATGATGATCATGTCTGTTATCTTGCATCCATGTACAAATCTGCGTTTATTAAATATGCTGCCGCTCACCGCCGCGTATGATTAATCACAGAATCAATATTCCGAGTACCCATATATACATACTCCGTTGATTAATCCTGCTGAGCCGCAGCTCCTCACGTCGGCGGTTGACCTCATGTCGTCGATCTGCATCCGCCCGGGCAGGCCGTGGTGCCGCTCACCACGCTTTCGATCGTGGCCTGCAAGTGCATCCGCTAAGTAAATGGCAGATCGATCAATTGAGGTGCATGCCTGCTTGCTTAGCTTAATACGTGCGGCTAGCTAAAATGCAGAGATCGATCCATTGAGGTGGATGCCTGCTTGCGTACAGTACCTGCGTGCGTCGTGGAAGTCCGCCGGCGTCGGCCCGCAGCTGATCTTTCAATCGGGTCGATTTCCACGTAGCTTCTTCCTTTGGCATGCCTTCGGTTTCCCGTCGGCTTATTTTGTGGTGCTTTTTCTTTCCGGATTCTTAAACGTGTTGAGCTGGGATATCTAATACGCATTGTTTAGCTTCCATGTGAAGTCACGTAGATCTGTATTAAATCTTCACCGTTTGTTACATGGTAACAAATCTCCACCGTTGGTTATCCTGTGTTTTAATTATATAATAGATAATCTACGCCGTGTATGTTCAGATTATGCAGGTAGCACATCTGGACTTGTCTTTTTTCCGAATAAGGCTAGCTATGTTCAGAGACAATCTTGCTAGTTCAGTAAGTAGGCCTTATATGTCAGCAGCCTTGCAACCACTCTATGTGAGCATAGCCAATTCTCTGACAACAAGCTCGGTTTTAAATAAGTTAAGATAAGCAAAGTAGAAAACTCTGACAAAATGGCACGCTTTTGTTTCCATGTTGATGGAAATTTTACTCCACCTGTCAGAAAACTAGGTGTGGCGCTTCGTCAAAACTCTAGCCTATCACTTCCGTTGATGGACAGTAGCAGATTATCAGTGTTTCACGTTAACGATCACACATGTGATTCACTGAATTCCACGTACCAGGATTCCAGGAGCCTTGATGAACTTCTGAACTTGTACCGAAGACCTCAAGAGGATCAACTAAAGTCCAGTGAGCTAACAAGCTACCATTCACGCACCTACAGTAGCTAGTTCACCTGTCAGATATCCAGGGTGCAGCGACTCTAGGCGTAGGGTGGAGGTCCCCGATCTTGGCTTAGAAAGAGAACAAACTAAACAATGACAATCAAAAAGTTACATTCAGCAACGAAAATGACTGCATCCATCCATGCTTCTACAATGTATACCATCATCATGATTCTTTGGAAAATTCCGCACAATTTATACTACTACTTCCTATCCCTAATAAATGTCACAATTTTGAACTAATTCACTTATTTTGGATCGGAAGGAGTAATAAATAAGCTGATGCTGTAGTGTTTCATGGAATCCTGGCCTAATAGTCAGCAGCGCTTCTTATTTCAACTCTGCCATCCATGGTCATGGGACAGCAAAATTCAGGATTCCAAGCAAGAAATCTCTTTTTGTTTACAACACCCGATACAGTGCCTATAGTTGGCAGATTATAGCAAGGCATCACAAGAGTCAACTAAAACACATCCGGCAGTTAACCACTTCCAACAATTTGGCCATGGGATAGAAGGTGCGACATGTATTGCTGGAAAAAGAAAGAAGTAAAAGCCGATATAAAACTTGCAAATTATATGGGGGAAATGAATCCCCACAAAGGAGCATGTCTGTTTAGTAGTGCATATTTGCAAGTACTAAAAAACTTACAGCATGGCATGCGTATGGTGGTTTTCCTTGCCTGTCAAAGTGCTTTGCCATAATGGAGAACTCTACTGGACCCCAGTCATCTATTTCAAAACAATTACCTAACGCAGCCTTGTAAAGCTGCAAACCACCAGAAGAAATCACATATCACCTCTCTGAATCAAGTGAGCAATCGACATGCTAAACAAGATGAAAACTTACTTACATCTGCTTACTCCTAAGATAAAACATAAGTTGCAATAGAACAAACACAAAATTCAGTTCTGTACCTTTGCAGTGTCAGTTAGTAGCTCAGTACCAGAAGGGTAGGAGGCATAATACTGATCGGCCCTCGAAATACCAGCCCTTGTCCTACAGTAAGATCAGAGAGAGAAGAATATTGACAGGTAAGATCAATAAGTGGCAACAATTTGCTACTATGTAAAACAGGGTAATTCAGCAGTGACATACGTATTGCTTGTGTAAGCATAGGTAACGAGGGTAGTGAAGGAATAGAATCCAGCATAAGAGACCAAGCGCCTAAGCTTCTGAATCTTTAAGATCTCCTTGCACTGATATAAAATATCCATCTCACAGCAGCTTGACACTGGTGTTAGAAAAAAAATCAAGTGGAGACGAACACAGTTCAACAGAGTCAGCACTGATGCAGCCACACAGTAGGAAACAAAACATTATCCTATATTGCTTATCAAATTCCTAGGTAATTGCTGATGCCACTAACATAGCCAGCGCCATAGACGCTAAAAGGTAAAGGCATCACTTGTTAATCTATAGACTTGACATAATAAACCATTACACAGAAAGTTTGCATCCATATAGGCATCAACAAAATACCTGGAGACAAAGGAAAAATTCCTAAATTCTAATTACACGGAAACAACACATGCTTAGAGGCAGTAGTGCATTGGTAGAAACAGTTATATTTACATTTTCTACAACCACTGTAGAAACAAAAAGGGCAAAACATGGCGCCTAATCTGACCATTGTGTCCCTTCGTCTTGCTCTCACCTGGCCTTCTCAGCCCCATGTTTTCCTTTTCTATTTCATTCGGGATTAACCCCAGATATGTAAATGTTGGACTTATCTTCAATTTTCCAGGAGCGCCATGCTTAAGAGGTTTTTGATAGAGGATTTTGTAAAAAGTTCGGTTTGTGGTTTTCTCGCATTTCCGTGTTCTCCGGTTTTGAACAAGCCGAAACCCATCACTGATCTAAACTGCGGTTTGAAAAACTAAAACCAAAAGGGGATTCAAATGGAACTCACGGTGCTCGGCTCGGTCCCGGCACTCGAGCTTCAATTCGAGACTGCCGGAACTGCTGGATTGCTGTGCCTGCCCCACTGCCGCGGGCACGCGGTCTCTGCTGCCGGAGATCAGAGGACCTGGCGCGGGCTTCCGCAAACCTTCGGCCGCCAAGAGGTCTCGATGTCGCCGCGAGATCACCGTCACGACTCACGACAAGCAAGACGCGTCGCGTCGGCCGCACCTCGCCGTCGGTCGTCGCCGCTTCGGGCTCCAAGCGTCAGAAAGGTTAGGGATTTGGTGAGCGTCCGGATGTTTTACCGAGTGCTGGCCGATCTATTTGGGCCATATGGCCGGTCCATTTTTTTTTCCTCAGTGCGCCTTTGGTAGCCTGCAGCGACCCCAAACAGGCTGGTGGGCTGCAGAGCCACCCAGTTTGTTTGTTTGTCTGCAGCCTATTTTTTGGCTGGCACGCTGTTTAAAGCATTACCGGGCCAGGCCCGATACTAACAGACAAGTTTTTGGAAATTTTTGATATAGCAGATAAATAAAGTACAGAAAAATAAAAGACAGTAATAATAATTGCAGCAAGTAGCCCAATCCTTTCTAGAGCAAAGGACAAGCCGGTAGGTTAACTTATGATGACCAAACGTTCTTGAGTACACACGGAAATTTCGTCAAGTGCTTTCGCTTCATATAGCTGATTAATCTTTATTGTTTTGATAGGTGTTGTAATGCACCGCCCTTTTTAGGACTAATACATACTTGTGATTATACGACTTGAAAGGATCCGCAAATAGAAAAAAGTAATTAAGATAAATCTAACCACAGCCTTAAACTCTAAGATCCTGCTATCCCTCATGCATCGATATACCAACGGGGGTTCAGGTTTCTGTCACTCCAGCAACCCCACAATTAATATTCGAATACACAATGTATTCCCCTAGGCCCATAAAGGTGAAGTATCATGTAGTCGACGTACACATGACACCACTAGAAGAATAGCACCACAACTTAAATATCAAACCATTAAATATTACTCAACATAGTTCACTACTAACATCAAGACTTCTCCCATGTCCTCAAGAACTAAACAAACTACTCACAAGACATCATATGGATCATGATCAGAGGTGATATAATGATGAATAACAATCTGGACATAAACCTTAATTTAACGGTTTCACTCAATAGCATCAACCACAAGGAGTAATTAACACCGGGAAAGTTTCCCCTATGAACTAGACAAGATTCAACCCTAGATGTTACAGCGGAACGGAGTGGAGCGGCGGAGATGATGATGTCGGCGGTAGAGATGATGATGATGATCCCAATGAAGTTCAGCTCGATGACAGTGACGATGGCGATGATTTCCCTCCTCCGGGGAGGAATTTCCCCCGGCAGATTTCTCCCTGCCGGAGAGCTTTTCTCTCTCTGGTGTTTTCTGCCTCGTGGAGGCGGCGGAATATTTCCTCGATGACTTCCCGAGTGTTAGGGTTTCCTGGGGATGAAGTACACGAAGGGGCACCGGCAGAGGTGGGCCTGGGCCTCCTCACCACGTGGCCGCGCGGCAACAAGGGGGGCCACGCCACGGCATGGTGAGGGCCCATGGTGGCCCACCTTGGCCTCCCCTTTTGGCTGCCTCTAGCATCTGACAAAATAGGGACTTCTGGATATTTTCTGTTAATTGTTGATCTTTAGAAATATGACGTCTTGACGGTCCTTTTTCCAGCAGAATCCTGACTCCGGTGGTTAATTCTCCAATAATCATCAAACATGCAAAATGGGTAAAATAACATAAGTATCAATGAATAACAGTAAATTATGATATAAAATAGTGATGCAAAATGGACGTATCAACTCCCCCCAAGCTTAGACCTTGCTTGTCCCCAAGCGAAAACTGAACTCAGTAAACAAGACCACAGGTTTATGGAGTGAAGTGTCGATAAACAAAATACGGATAAGAAGCATCACATCTATTAATACACAAGTCATTTTAGACAGCAACTTCCCTTCATATAACTTAACATGAAACGAGTAAAGGGAGTCACAATAAGGTGCATAGAGAAAATCATAATTGGTGATGGCAAACTTTTGTTCTTGGTCAGAGAACAATTAACAAATTGTACTTATCTTTCGAGCAGAGTCTTTATATTAGAGCTTATATTGCAGAACTTACATGCTCAATCATAACAGTCTCCTTACAGTCATTAATAACTTTCAAAGTTATATTCATTCAGATAAAAAGCTTTGTGCTAAACAAGGAAACATAAAAGATACGATTGCAAATATCAACATATAGATGGTTGAATCACAACAACTCAAATGCTTGCTTGAGACAGAGGGGAATAGGTTTACTGACTCGACATAAAAGTAAAAGATAGGCCCTTTGCAGAGGGAAGCAGGGATTAAATCATGTGCTAGAGCTTTTAAGTTTTGAAATCATATAGAGAGTATAAAAATAAGTTTTTAGCTATGTATGTCATTGTCAACGAATGGTAGTGGGTGAAAACAATATTTCCCATGTCATCCAGACTTTCAAGAGCGGCTCTGTAACAGCCCAAAGTTTAAGAACCTAAAAACCTGAGTAAAATTTTCGCTTTTGTGTTAATTGCATCATGGCATCCATGCATAATCATGTCTCTTTCGAGTTAACACAACAGTTGTTTTGAAATGATGTTGAGTTGTTAAACAAAAAGGCCAAACTTGCTCTAACAAACCTCTAAACCATGAAAGCACCCAAACTTGCAAAAACCAAAAATACTTTGACATCGTATATTTGTCAAGGAAGTTCCAAGAGTTCAAAAATAATATTTTGCACCTGCTCTAAAAATTCCAAAGTACTATCATTTTTGGTTTTAGCAAAAATGCCATATCCAACCCTTCTAAACAAAAGTGGTTCAAAACATTTTATTTGGAGACACCAAAAATTGTGGAGCTTCTAAATGTTAAGGGGAGCCTCCCCAAATTTTTGACATATTTTTCTAAAATGTCTAAGTGCCCTAATTAAATGACTAAAGTCACAGGTTTTCAAATTTAAAACAGAAACGGACCAGTTTGTGATGGAACAAAATCTGCCAGGGTTTTTTTTGGTAAAATGCCGTCCTCTTCTTCCTCCCCTGTAGCGACCGCGCGCGCAGCTCCCGCCGGACCAGCTCGTCGCCGTGCACGCCGCGCCGGGGCCCCCTCTCTGCCTCCACCTGCGAGGAGAAGGAGAGCGCCACGAGGTTCACCTGCCCACCACTCCCCAGATATTTTTCCCCCTCTCCCTCTCTCCTCGTTGCTTCTCCCGAGCTCGCCGCCCGAGCGCCATGGCCGACCTCGCCGCCGTTGATTGAGGAGCCCCCGAGCAAATCGAAGACCACCCCCAGCTCCGCCGTGATCTCCTCTACAACCTCGCCAAAGGAATCGAGCCTGGTCGCCCGCATTATCGCGCACGAGCCGTTCTTCTCCGACCACGGCCGCCGTGTCGCCGTGCGATTCCGGCCGTTTTCGTCCACCTCCGACCTCGCCGTCATCTCCTACGTGCTTAGGGTGAGCACATGAACCTGCTGGACATCTCCGTCCCCTCCCTCTCCCTCTTGTTCGTCGATTCGCCGTAGCTCTCCGTCGAACTGGGAAATCCGGTGTAATTCCCGGAATTTTCCGGATTCTATTCCGGATTAAGGAAATAGCTACTGGACTCACCCAGTTTCGCCCGGTATACACCCGGAATTGGCCCGGAAATAATTCCGGATCTTTTTCTTCCGGTGCCAAACCCGGAATCATCCGGACCTGAAACCGGATTGCTCCCGGTACCAGACCCGGAATTTTTCCGGATTTCATTCCGGCTACTCCAGTTAACCTGTTTTCAACTGTAATGCAAATCAATCTTCAACTCACTCTCAGTACTTGCTGTAAGACTGATTAATCACCTAAACCCTGCATTTCATCACATGATCATGTCATTCATTTGCAAGTTAACAATAGGGTCACCTATTCCAATTAACAAGTAAAGATGCTACTCTACTTAACCCCACGGTGTATTCGAGATGTGCCCCTCTAAGCATCCGCACTCCGTTTAAGTTGAATAGATTGAATCATCCTCTTTCCGGGGAATTAAAATGGCATGTCATCATGTGTTTGCGCATTGCATTGATAAAGCATGTGTGGTGCTTGATTGTTCTTCCGTTGTTATGCTTTGATAGATCAAGCAGCCGGGGTTACCCCGCGATACCCCGACGATCCGTACTACCCACACGTTGAGCAAGGCAAGCGTAATCCCCCTCTGAGCATATCTTACCCTATGTTCCGCAAATATTTTCTCCACTATAATATTGCATGCGGTTCTAAATGTCAATTTCATTGGATTAGAGTATCCTATAGTTGCATTAAGTTTCCGATGCCAATACCTGTTTCCCTCCTATTATCCCTAGGTTTGTATTGTTGGCCTAAAATACTTAACTATGCTATGTTGATGCTTAGCCATGCTTAGTTAAATGTTTATCCGTCCGATGGATGGTGCATGTTGGAAACAGGTGATGAGATGGATGGTGGAGAATTGTGGTGACAGGTAATAAGATGCTAAAGGTGAGGATGAGAGGCCACTGAGGTTGTGGTGCTTTGTCTCGTTCTCGCCTCCTAGGTGCGAGTTCTTTACCTCTTGAACCAAGACTGAGCGTGCAACCATGCGTGAGCCTATGCAATTACAGGAACCCTCATAGACTAAATAACGCGGGCGGGACTAGCCAGGGTCCTCTAGTTTGAACTTCCATTTGCGCGTGCGTGATGATGGTGGTATGAACTGGGATGAGGATGGTGGTGTTTAGGAAAATGAGTGGCCACGGGGCAGGGTGTTGGAGGCACCTCTGCTCCGTCCTCACTGATGATCCTGGGTTAGTCCTTAACGAGGGAGAAGTCGACACTGCTCCCACCCAGCCGGCTTTCCAAGGAAGAGAGCTATTTGTACAGGTAATGGGCCGGACGGTACGCGTGGCAAACATTGTACACCCCTGCAGGGTAAATCTTTTCGAAAAGCCGTGTCCGCGGTTATGGACGACTTGGGAAAGGACGATAAGACCATAGAATAACTTGAACGGAATGATTAAAAACTGGGTACTAAAGGTACTACTCAAGTATGCAAGGTTGACTTCCTCGAGGGTGTTTCGGGGAGGTGCCTTTGTAGAACAGGTACAGTGGTTGATGATGAGAAAGGTGATCAAAGGAAAGCGTTACTGCTTATCTCTTTTAAAAATACTCTGAATAGTCGATGCCATTGAGTTATGTTTTCATAAATAAAATCAGCTTTATGCAAAACAGCCATAAAACTTTGAAAGCCTCATCGAGCTAAAGCTCTATTTATAATCTTGCGAGTTCGTCGAACTCAACGTCATTTGTTTTGTTTCAGAGGAGGACTTCACCGACCTCGAAGGTGGGTTCTTTGTGGACGTCGACGAGTAGTCTGGGGTTCCCAGGTGGCAGCTTGGGACATCCCGGAACACCTGGCGCTTGAATGCTTATCTGTAGGCCTCTTAGGCCATAATTTGGATCTTGTTGTTAGCACAACCTAATTCGCTTCCGCATGTTGTAATGTTGGGTCTGTGACCTCCGGTTGTAATTTGCTATCTTTCTCTATTATAAGAGTTGAACTATAATGATTTGTGTCGTAGAGTCTGTGATGTGCCAGTTGTTCCACAAGTCTTAATCTCTCTATTATGCATTGATAGTTGTGCCTGTGTTAAGGCATCAATCGGGGTGTTGCGTTGCCGATGATCAATTCCGAGCAACGCCTGCCAAAGGTTTTGGCCGGGGATTGGTAAACCCATAACCTCCGGTTGTATCGCTTAACCGGTGACACACAGCATCACTGTATAGCAGTCGGGTCGGGGCGCCACAAGTTGGTATCAGAGCAGTACTGCCTGTAGGAAACCCTTCTACTGGTCGACGTTGAGTCTAGTGTTTGTGAAAATATTTTAACCTAAAAATGAGTTGTGAAAACCATCTTAGGATTCTTTTACTCCTTATCTGGTTACCCTCTAATCTCGGAGCAATCTTACCTCGATTTGAGTTAAAAGTTTTACTTCGCACCTGTTACCTAAAAACTTTAGGATCACGTGGGTGGGTTCGACCTTTAGTGTTATGTGTCCAGTTGCTCCCGCTGCGATACAATCCGATGTCAACTCAGATGTTTGAACACTGTTATCCTTACCGAGTCTAATCAGTTATTCCTGTTGGGTTTTAACCCAAGGACTTAAACATAAGGTCCCGGATTGTGCCAACTAGAGTGTGTTACGTCGTGGTTCCTTAACCATTGCATCTCTCGCTAGTAGCACATGATGCTGATCTTTGACCCAAGTTCTATCTTGTTGATCCCTTGCTAGTTGTTACACAAAGCATTATCGTCCCTAGTCTGAGTACTCGAGTACGCTAATGCTAATGTCTCAACCATACCGAGGTGGATACTAACTGCGTCCTTGTCAAATCTACAGAATGGCACAACGTCCTCCGCTCCATCAAATCGAAGCCACCCCAGGAAACCACTCGACACCGTTTGATCGGGAGGAATCCCATACATCTAAAGATTTGCCCAAGAAAGCTATAGACAAACGCATGTGTTACACTTGTAGGGAACGCGGACATCCGTACCAGAAGTGCCCCCTTAAGTACACCAGAAAGAGGGAACGACCACAAGGAAAGGCATGTAGTCAGTGCCGAAGGGGTGGACATCAGGCGAGTCAATGCCCCGGCAGTTGCCCGCACTGTTTCAACGCGCATCCACTTGGCAAGTGCCCCACCGCTAGCACCACCTGCTACCTATGCGAAGGAAATGATCATGTTCCGGCTAATTGTTCTATGGAGTTCATAGTGGAGGCAGTAAAGTATGCCCGTGAGAAGATTGCTCAGCACGCCACCACGCGCCCCACTACTTCGACATTTGGGTCAAGCGGAGGTGGTTATCGTCCTATGCTACCTGCTCCACCTAGACTCACCTGCTACACCTGTGGCCAGGCTGGCCACTACTCCAGGGAGTGCCCCCCAGAAGGCACCTATCACAGGAACTCCTGCACGAGCCCCTGCCATTCCAGCTGGCAAGGCTGGACCTATTGTGCGTGGTCGCCTGAACCACGTCTCTGCTGAAGAAGCTGAAGAGGACCCCGGCGTCCTTATGGGTGAGCTACGAATCAACAACAATCTTGCTACAGTTTTGTTTGATTCTGGAGCATCGCATTCATTCATATCCATAGCTTTTGTTCTGCTCCACCTTAGAGTGTCACACTCTTTTATATCAAGCAGTCGTGCTAAGTATCATGATCTTCTTGATGAAGTGAGGCTCTTACACTTCGTTGCTCTCCGTTTTCCAAGTAACTTGTTACTCGAGGATGATGAGACGTGAGCAATAATGTAACTATCGGACATTCTCAGCAGTTCTTAATGCGCTGAAATCCAAGGACATTCCTTGTCCTTCTTATCATGATTGGGTAGCCGATCAACAAGTTGAGTTTAACTGTGCTACCAAGTATGCTTGTTCAGGTGCACTTCCTCGGTCAAAGAGTTAGGTTTGCGCCGAAGCTCCCAAGATCACATCGTCTTGCCTTGTAAGGCATGATATCTCTCGCGAATTCAAGACATATCGGTGGGTCGTGATATTCTGGAGGTCTTCCCAGAAGTATCGCCAGGTTGTCACCTGACCGTGATGTTGAGCGTATGAGTAAGCTGGATCTCGGAACAACTCCCTTCTCCAAGAAATCGTGCTGGAGGTCCAGAATTAGTCGGTTGAGCTTAAACAACTTGGAAGAGTTGAAAGACAAGAGCTCTATCCCGAGATAGTTCTGTCGTGTCTCGTTGCACGGACACCGGGAGTATAGGATACCCCCTTTTAGGTTCGGCACGGGGCGCGAAGGAGGCTGAGAATCGTCTTCTTGGGCGGAGTCTAGATCAAGCTCTCCTCTCCACGATCAAAGCATGCAACCACAGGGACACAAGGAGCTACCCAGGTTCAGGCCGCCCGGAGGCTAAAAGCCCTACTCCTGCATGTCTGGATTGATGAGTTCTTCATAGTGTGGCTTACAATGGAACCTCCCGGATAGGGTACCCGGAAGGGTTTTGGCCCGAGGTAGAAGAAGGACAGATCCTGACCCGGAGGAGATCACCTTCCTCTCTACCTCCGTAGCCCTAGTCTAGTCTTGCTCTGATTCTAGCTGGTGCTTGTTCTATCTCTCCCTCCTTTCTCCTCCCGTGCCTTGGTCCTCCTTTTATAGGCTAAGGGGTTGCCACATGGTCACGTGAGGGGCACGAGGGACCTTCGGGGTGAAGGACCCTCCTCATCTAGTTTAGGGGGAGACGTGGCCTCTCCTCAGCCTAGCGTCTCCTTGGGTTAGGTGGGAGCGTCCGCCTTTGGGTGGACAGGCGCTGACACCACCACGGGACGTGCTTCCCGCCCGCGCTGCCTTCATCTTGCTTCCCAAGTCTTCCGTGGTGAGGTGGAGTGCTTATCCACAGGATCGTAGGATGTACCCGAGAGGGAGCCTGCCGGGAACTCGGGCTCTCGGGTCCTTCCTGGCCTTCTTGCTTGATTCGGGGACCCGGAAGGTCCCCAGGACCGGAGCCCTTAGTCGATGTAGGCCATGCGTGTCTTGACGGTGAACCCGCCAGCTTGACTTGAGTCTTGGTCTTGTCCATCTTCATCTTGGGCCCACATGGGGTGGACCCACTTTGGCAGTACTAGGGGAACCCCATGTTCCACTGTTGCGACAGTAGCCCCCGGGCATGGTCCCGGCGGCTCTTGCTCCAGCTGCCGGGGCCATGGCCTAAAGATAGGTCAAAGTGGGTCCCGGGTACCTGGTCTTCTCAGCTCCGTTGGGGACCCGCCGAGGCGAGGTAGAGACGAGCCCCCGGGTCCTGTTGACTGAATCACGGCGAACGTTGCGATTCATACGGACCCCTTGCTTATCCTGGAATCCAACGGGCGAAACGCGCAGAAATCGGCACGCCCCCTCGATCCCCACGTCCGTCGGAGTAATGGGGCCGCGACGTGACGTGTGGGATGCCTTATAAGCCACGACTGGCTTCCACTGTAGCCGTTACCTCTCCAGATTCGCCGAAATCCCCAAATCGCCGCCTCCACCTTCGTCTTCCTGACTCTGCTCCGCCGCCTCCCCTTGTCGCCATTGCACCAATTTCCCTTCTGCTCCAATGGCTCGAGAAAGTTCTCGGCCGGAGGAAGAAGAGCGCGGAGGCCTCGCCCACCGAGAAGCCGCTGTCCCCAAAAACCAAGAGATCGCGGCGGAGATCGGCGCGCAACGCCGAGCGGGCCGAGCTCAAGAAACAGAAGGCCTTGTTTCCCAGCTGCTTCGCCGGTGACGCGGAGATGATGCGGAAAGCGGGGCACTTCGGGGTGATGGAGTCCGCTGGCGCCGATGGTGTCCCAGCCAGGAAAGCGTCGGAGGTCTTTCCGCCGTCGGCGACCAGGACACCCAAGCAGATCCCCATTTTGACAGCTTCATGTTGATGGGGCTCGTCCCCCCTTTCTCTGATTTCTTCATGGAGATCTTGCGCGCGTATCAGCTGAAGCTCTTGCATCTGACGCCAGGCGCCATCCTCGACTTGGCGGTCTTCGCCTACCTGCGAGGCGTTCGTCGGGGTGATGCCATCCGTGGCGCTGTTCCGCCACTTCTTCTACCCTCGCATTGGGGGCCAAGGCTGGATGGGAGGCAGCGTCACGTTCTGCTTCCGTCCGAACATCAAGTGGGCCTTCCCCCTCATGGAAACCAAATCCAGATGGGAAGAGTGGAGGGATCACTGGTTCTTGGTCGGGGTGCCAGAAGCTGATGCTCAGCTGGAGGAGCCGACGGAGCGTCCAGTGGATCTGGACACTTGGAGAAGTGTCAGCTTGCAGGATGAACAGTTCTCGGCGGTCGTGGCGCGCTTCAAACTTCTTCGCGAGAAAGAAGTTTCCGGAGCCGCCATCGTTGCTCATTCCTCCGCAATCGCCTCGCGCCGCTGCAGAAACGCCCGCACCCGGCCTGGAACTTCCAGGGCCCCGGGGATCCTTCTCGCCTGAGGTGTCCCGACATGGAGGAAAACCTTGTCCGGGATAACGTGAGAGGGACCTTCACTCCAGGGGTCAAGTACCAGCTGCCCAAGGGGTTTCTGCCCCTGTGCGACGACCCGGAGAAGGACAAGATCCTGGCGCAGATGCCGGTCTGCAACGCCTTTGGTATTGTAGGCCGGGCTGATCACGGGCCCAGACCTCCTGTGGTGAAGACCCGCAAGGTCAGGGCACCTTCCAGCCCTGAAGAAGGAGAATGCTGGGAGTCCAACGAGGAGAGCGAGGAGGAATCCGAAGAGGAATTCTCCGGCTCTGACGACGATGACGACGGAGGCGACGGGCGCGAGACCGACGCCTCCGACAGAGACGAAGATGCTGGCGACGACCCTGTTGCCAGCGATGACGATGATGAAGATGACGACGAGGAGGGGGCTGCTCCGCCCCCGCAGTCTGCCCTCGGGGTCGATGCTGCCCCAGACCCGAGTGTCCGCAGCCGTTCCCCGCCAGTCGTGGTGATGGGGAACGATGAAGACCATGTGGACGAAGAAGCGAGCGCCGCTGGCTTCGTCCGAGCCCCCCGCCGGAGAGCTTCTGCCGGCCGCCTGTCACCCGTGGTGGAGCCACCTGCTGCCTTGGGAGAGACGCCGGCGAGCCCCCAGGCGTCTTCTGCTGCGTCGGCGGATGTTCCCCCGTCAATGGGTACCAAGCGCACCCGAGAGTAAGCCTCTTCTTCACTTCTTTCTTGCACTTTGCATTTCTTGCCTTCCCCAAGGAAAATGACCGAGTGTTGGTGCAGGGGTTCTCCTTCCTTGGGTACTGGCAAGAGACGGCGTGATACGGCGGAGGACGACACCGCCACTAGCCTTGGAGCCGGTGGAGGAGGGATGCTTCCTCCTCCCATAGCAGAACTTGAAGGCCGTCGGGGAGCGGAGTGGGGAGCGTGACGGCGACCTCCCTAGCTCACCCGGGAAAGCGCTCGACGCCCTGACGCCCGAGCAAGCAGGTAACCCAGAGCTTGCGGGTAACTTCGTTTTCTTGACGCACCAATGCTTTTCCTGACATCCTTTTGTTCCCAGATGCCTCAGTGGCCAACGTCTTTTCTCCCGGCGGCCTTCTGGGGGACCAGCCAGGAGAAACCACCTTCCCTCTCGCCTTCAGAGGGTCAAGAGGTGTCCAAGGGCGCCCCGAGTTCGCGGGCAATGGGAACGCAGACCGCGAACCCTGTTCCGGGTCCAGGCCTCGATTTGATAGAGAGCTCCTTGATGACTGGGACGGTGTTAACGACTTTCGCCTCTTTTTCCACTGATTCTGGCGCCAGCAAGGAGATGGCGGCGCTGATGAAGATCAAGGAGAGCCTGGCCGCCAACCGCAAGAAAAGTGTGCCTGCCCCGGGAGGTCCCCCGGCAGCTACTCCAGGGTTCACCATCAGCGGTGACGACGCGATGGATGCCATCATCCGCGGGATAGCTCAGCTGGGCAAAGACTGTGCGACCGTGAGGCCGCCGTTGTGGGGACCATCGAGAGTGTCGAGGAACTGATCCAGACGGGGATGGACAAGCTGAATCGCTTGGCAACCCAGATCACCACCTTGCTCCCGGCTCTTGAGAAGAAAGATGCAGACCGGAAGGCCGAAAGTGAGCGCCAAGGCAAGGTCCTCTTGGCGAAAGAGCGACAGCTAGCCTCCCGGGAGGCAGAACTGGCTGAGAAGGAGAAAGCCTTGGAGCTCCAGAAACTCCAGCAGGAGCAGCAGACTGAGAAACGCCTAAGGGAGGCAGAGGACCGCCACCGTGAAGAGCTCGAGGCCAAGGACAAGGACATCCAACTCTGGAAGTCCAAAGAGCAGGAGGCCGCCCAAACCATTGAAGATGTCAAGAATGCCCTCCATCAGGAGCAGGAGTCCGTCCGAGCTTTGCAGCAGCAGGCCAAGATGACGGCCAGAAGATGTCCGAGCTGAAAGAATCCTTGGAGGCGCAAGGTAAGAGCTTGCAGCACTGAAGGAAGGCCATCAGAAGCTGATCCAGGCCAACTCCCAGGCATCTTCTGAGCTGTCCGAGCTTCGCCGTCTTAACCAGGAAGGTTTCGCCGAGGTTGAGGCCGCCTGCGACTTGGCGACGACGCGAGTGAAGCGGCTGAGTCTGCCCACTGCAGCCCCGGTGTTGGAGCCAAAGCGCCAGAGTCTGCCCCTCGTCGCGAGATTCATCAGAGAAGTAGTCGCTGATCTCCGGTCTTTCAAGAACAAGATGGTCACCCGGCTTGTGAATGACAAGCATGAGACGAGCAAGGCGACGGCGGCCTTGGTGATGGCGTCCTTCAGAGAGGCCAATCCGGGCGTGGCCTTGCCGGACTTCTCGGCCTCGTCTCCTTCCGAGGCTTCTCTCCAGGCGGTGTCAGCTCCCGCGACTGCACTCGCCATGAGGAAGTTCCCGCCACTTTAGTTGTCCTGCACCATGTTTGGGCACTTCGTGCCCCCGAATAAACTTTGCGTCAGATCTCATGTACCAGCATATTAAAACTTGCTTGTAATAGGCTAGAACTTGCTATGCTACTCTAGTTCTCGGGTTGCTTTTATTTGTCTTTAGCATGTTTTTACTTTTCTCCACGTCCTTGAGGAACTTCCTGGGATGTAAGCTTACCCGCGAGGCCCTGACAGGTCAGGCATGCGCTCGCGAGCCCTACCGATACCCAAAAAGCCGCTCACTCTGTTGGCACGCACGTCCCCGGGGTGTATCAGGTCTGCGCACCGCTTTTTACCCCCGGGAGAGTCGATACCCCATGAGTGCTCGCACGACGGTCGAGCCTTGCCTTTCTAGTTCCGCACATGTTCTGTTACCCGAGAAGTAGATAGCACGGACTGCAGAAACAGGTTTGAGGGTAACTTATCTTTTATTCATCATGGACGTCTCTGAACGACAACTGGACACTTCAGGGTACATCTTGTGGCAACATGGCTCTTCCGGGTACACAACACGGATTGCTTCAACGATTCTTGCATGGAGGAAGGTTAGCAGCTTCTTCCATCCTGGCGCATCGGTTGGCCATGTCCCACAAGCTCTCCAGGGTATCCACAACGGATACTCATCTTTTCACGCATCTTGAGGTTGCGGACGTTGACGTGGAACGCGGCGATGACGGAAGCCTCACAGAGGTACTTCGGGATAATGCGGTCGACGACGCCCCGGAACCTCCAGATGTAGTGTCGCAATGTTCCTCAGCTTCTTGCTCCAGGTGATAGAGGTCGGAGACGGTTGCAGGGTACGGCGTGCAGCAGGTCTTGAGGTGCTGGCTGGCCTGGCCTTCCATGTCCTCCCGCGAACGACGCCTGGGGTTGGAGCTCTGACCAGCACCTTCTTCAGGAAGTTCCATGGGCCGCTTGCCATGGGGGTCCTCAGGCTGTTCCTCCGCCGGAGGTAGTGGCTCGGGGACGGCAGCGCCGTGGTCGATGGTCGGGGCAGGACTCGTGGGAGCGTGGCATTGGAGAGCGTAGTCCAGCAGGTTTTCCAAGCTGTTGATCCATGCCTTCGCACGGGGATCACTCTTGCACTGATCTGGGGGAAAGGAGAGAAGCGCCCGGGCCACGCCCAGAGCTTCCTCTAGCCCCCAGCCTTTCCGCGATGCCTGGCACGCTTGCTCTCCAAAGACCTCCCGAGCTCCCGACATGACTTTTGCTTGTGACTGAGGCAGCTGCTTGCCTTGTCCCGAGGAGACGGCTGTTCCTGGAGCGGATCCGACCGCGGACGAGGTGCTCGAGGCAGATCTTGGCGATCTTGCCGTAGACCGCGAACCAGAAGAAGAACTTGACGACGAGCTTGTTTCCGAAGAAGAGGAGCCTGATGTAGACTCCGACGTTGTCGACGAAGAGCTTGCCGTCGCGGCTGATGTAGGCGAATCCAGCGCTTGCGCCCCCTACCTGGCGCGCCAGATGTCGTGTCTCGTTGCACGGACACCGGGAGTATAGGATACCCCCTTTTAGGTTCGGCACGGGGCGCGAAGGAGGCTGAGAATCGTCTTCTTGGGCGGAGTCTAGATCAAGCTCTCCTCTCCACGATCAAAGCATGCAACCAAAGGGACACAAGGAGCTACCCAGGTTCAGGCCGCCCGGAGGCTAAAAGCCCTACTCCTGCATGTCTGGATTGATGAGTTCTTCATAGTGTGGCTTACAATGGAACCTCCCGGACAGGGTACCCGGAAGGGTTTTGGCCCGAGGTAGAAGAAGGACAGATCCTGACCCGGAGGAGATCACCTTCCTCTCTACCTCCGCAGCCCTAGTCTAGTCTTGCTCTGGTTCTAGCTTGTGCTTGTTCTATCTCTCCCCTCCTCTCCTCCGTGCCTTGGTCCTCCTTTTATAGGCTAAGGGGTTGCCACAGGGTCACGTGAGGGGCATGAGGGACCTTCGGGGTGAAGGACCCTCCTCATCTAGTTTAGGGGGAGACGTGGCCTCTCCTCAGCCTAGCGTCTCCTTGGGTTAGGTGGGAGCGTCCGCCTTGGGGTGGACAGGAGCTGACACCACCACGGGTGCTTCCCGCCCGCGCTGCCTTCGCCTTGCTTCCCAAGTCTTCCGTGGTGAGGTGGAGTGCTTATCCACAGGACGTAGGAAGTACCCGAGAGGGAGCCTGCCGGGAACTCGGGCTCTCGGGTCCTTCCTGGCCTTCTTGCTTGATTCGGGGACCCGGAAGGTCCCCAGGACCGGAGCCCTTAGTCGATGTAGGCCATGCGTGTCTTGACGGTGAACCCGCCAGCTTGACTTGAGTCTTGGTCTTGTCCATCTTCATCTTGGGCCCACATGGGGTGGACCCACTTTGGCAGTACGACAAGTTCCTTCTCAAGGGATGTCTAGTCTGTCCGTGTTGAAGCGAGGTGGTATCTCCTCTTTCGGCATGCTACCCTCTAAATCTTCTGATTTGAATTGGGCTATCGTCAAATCAAACTCAGACCAACCTACCTGAATGTGTTAGTCTGACCAATACTTATGCCCCGTTCTGGTGAAATATGAGTCTACCATCGTGGAGTATCTGGATAAGTTTGTTGTTGAGCCCATCAACTACCTTCTCATCTTCTCCATGTTTGAGGAGACTCATATTGTATATTGGGCGTTAGCATTAGAAAATTGTTGGAACTAACTTTGTGTCTTCACAAGGTATGTGTTCTGAAGTTAAAAGTGACTTTCCCTGGTTCACGTGCAATTGCTGAAAGATGTCGCCGTGGATCTGAGTGAAATGTCTGGTTTCCTCGGAATCATTTCAACTCGATCATGCAGGTGTAGAATATTCTCGGAATGGTATGTTGTTACCTCCATTCGTTGAGAATTCCATTTCTGCATCCAAGCCACTGATTGAATTGTCCCAGAAAGAGAGGAAGTCTGAGAACTTCTTTTGTCTTCGTTGGTGTTTCCCCCGCAGAGGCTCAATGGTGTATTGTCGCAAGTAATTCGAGTAGGTGCTGATGCCCTCTGACAAGTTGCTAATACGAGAGTTCCGCAATCTCGTTCCTCCTTTGGAGTTTGACATTGTAGTCCAACTCTCGGGGTCCTAGCAACTGTAATCTGTTGATATCCCGTGCAAAGACTTCCTATTCATCCATGTTGAGTCTAAAGTATCTCTACACCTGACCAGATCTAAATCTCAAACAAAAACGATAGTTGGTGATCCTCAAGAAGCTTGTTCCCGATGTCTGGAAAAATCAAGAAGTGTTCCTGATACTAACGTTTGCGGAGTTTCTGAAGTTTTCTATATCCATCTTCCTGACCCTTCTCCGGTGATCCGAAATGCTCCCCCGTGAGGAAAGTTCTACTCAAGCTGTTTGGTAGAAGTTGCCTCTTCATCTGTTGGAATCTTGCTTAACCTTCGTCTTCAGAAATTCAAGGCCATGTGCAAAGTTCATATTCTGAATCCTTGAGAAACCGTTGTCTAACAACTGGAAACTCCTTATCAGTCTCCCGTCAAACGCATGTGTCTCCTAACTGTCAAATCAAGGGATGCTTGAAGTCTCATCCTAAGTTCTACTTGGAGGTACTCGGTCGTTGTATCTTTACAAAGACCCATCCTCCCGGTGAGGTTTCCTTCTTTCCGATGGTGTACGTTGATAGTGACCTTGAAGTGAAGCCGATGAAGATCTTCATGATGCCCGCGGTCAACCTCTTCAAGAAACAAGCCACCTGAAGCAAGAATGTCGTGTAGTACCGTTGTAACCCTTTTCCCTCTTTCCTACTCTAAGAATCTCGGGACGAGATTCCTGTAAGGGGGGTAGATTTGTAACAGCCCAAAGTTTGAGAACCTAAAACCTGAGTAAATTTTTTGCTATTGTGTTAATTGCATCATGGCATCCATGCATAATCATGTCTCTTTCGAGTTAACACAACAGTTGTTTTGAAATGATGTTGAGTTGTTAAACAAAAAGGCCAAACTTGCTCTAACAAACCTCAAAAGCATGAAAGCACTCAAACTTGCAAAAACCAAAAATACTTTGACATCGTATATTTGTCAAGGAAGTTCCAAGAGTTCAAAAATAATATTTTGCACCTGCTCTAAAAATTCCAAAGTACTATCATTTTGGTTTTAGCAAAAATGCCATATCCAACCCTTCTAAACAAAAGTGGTTCAAAACATTTTATTTGGAGACACCAAAAATTGTGGAGCTTCTAAATGTTAAGGGGAGCCTCCCCAAATTTTGACATATTTTTCTAAAATGTCTAAGTGCCCTAATTAAATGACTAAAGTCACAGGTTTTCAAATTTAAAACAGAAAAGGACCAGTTTGTGATGGAACAAAATCTGCCAGGGGATTTTTCGGTAAAATGCCGTCCTCTTCTTCCTCCCCTGTAGCGACCGCGCGCGCAGCTCCCGCCGGACCAGCTCGTCGCCGTGCACGCCGCGCCGGGGCCCCCTCTCTGCCTCCACCTGCGAGGAGAAGGAGAGCGCCACGAGGTTCACCTGCCCACCACTCCCAGATATTTTTCCCCCTCTCCCTCTCTCCTCGTTGCTTCTCCCGAGCTCGCCGCCCGAGCGCCATGGCCGACCTCGCCGCCATTGATTGAGGAGCCCCCGAGCAAATCGAAGACCACCCCCAGCTCCGCCGTGATCTCCTCTACAACCTCGCCAAAGGAATCGAGCCTGGTCGCCCGCATTGTCGCGCACGAGCCGTTCTTCTCCGACCACGGCCGCCGTGTCGCCGTGCGATTCCGGCCGTTTCCGTCCACCTCCGACCTCGCCGCCGTCTCCTACGTGCTTAGGGTGAGCACACGAACCTGCTGGACATCTCCGTCCCCTCCTCTCCCTCTTGTTCGTCGATTCGCCGTAGCTCTCCGTCAAACTGGGAAATCCGGTGTAATTCCCGGAATTTTCCGATTCTACTCCGGATTAAGGAAATAGCTACTGGACTCACCCAGTTTCGCCCGGTATACACCCGGAATTGGCCCGGAAATAATTCCGGATCTTTTTCTTCCGGTGCCAAACCCGGAATCATCCGGACCTGAAACCGGATTGCTCCCGGTACCAGACCCGGAATTTTCTGGATTTCATTCCGGCTAATCCAGTTAACCTGTTTTCAACTGTAATGCAAATCAATCTTCAACTCACTCTTAGTACTTGCTGTAAGACTGATTAATCACCTAAACCCTGCATTTCATCACATGATCATGTCATTCATATGCAAGTTAACAATAGGGTCACCTATTCCAATTAACAAGTAAAGATGCTACTCTACTTAACCCCACGGTGTATTCAAGATGTGCCCCTCTAAGCATCCGCACTCCGTTTAAGTTGAATAGATTGAATCATCCTCTTTTCGGGGAATTAAAATGGCATGTCATCATGTGTTTGCGCATTGCATTGATAAAGCATGTGTGGTGATTGATTGTTCTTCCGTTGTTATGCTTCGATAGATCAAGCAGCCGGGGTTACCCCGATACCCCGACGATCCGTACTACCCGCACGTTGAGCAAGGCAAGCGTAATCCCCCCTCTGAGCATATCTTACCCTATGTTTCCGCAAATATTTTCTCCACTATAATATTGCATGCGGTTCTAAATGTCAATTTCATTGGCTTAGAGTATCCTATAGTTGCATTAAGTTTCCGATGCCAATACCTGTTTCCCTCCTATTATCCCTAGGTTTGTATTGTTGGCCTAAAATACTTAACTATGCTATGTTGATGCTTAGCCATGCTTAGTTAAATGTTTTATCCGTCCGATGGATGGTGCATGTTGGAAACAGGTGATGAGATGGATGGTGGAGAATTGTGGTGACAGGTAATAAGATGCTAAAGGTGGGGATGAGAGGCCACTGAGGTTGTGGTGCTTTGTCTCGTTCTCGCCGCCTAGGTGCGAGTTCTTTACCTCTTGAACCAAGACTGAGCGTGCAACCATGCGTGAGGCCTATGCAATTGCAGGAACCCTCATAGACTAAATAACTCGGGCGGGACTAGCCAGGGTCCTCTAGTTTGAACTTCCATTTGCGCGTGCGTGATGATGGTGGTATGAACTGGGATGAGGATGGTGGTGTTTAGGAAAATGAGTGGCCACGGGGCAGGGTGTTGGAGGCACCTCTGCTCCGTCCTCACTGATGATCCTGGGTTAGTCCTTAACGAGGGAGAAGTCGACACCGCTCCCACCCAGCCGGCTTTCAAAGGAAGAGAGCTATTTGTACAGGTAATGGGCCGGACGGTACGCGTGGCAAACATTGTACACCCCTGCAGGGTAAATCTTTTCGAAAAGCCATGTCCGCGGTTATGGACGACTTGGGAAAGGACGATAAGACCATAGAATAACTTGAACGGAATGTTTAAAAACTGGGTACTAAAGGTACTACTCAAGTATGCAAGGTTGACTTCCTCGAGGGTGATTCGGGAGGTGCCTTTGTAGAACAGGTACAGTGGTTGATGATGAGAAAGGTGATCAAAGGAAAGAGTTACTTCTTATCTTTTTTAAAAATACTCTGAATAGTCGATGCCATTGAGTTATGTTTTCATAAATAAAATCAGCTTTATGCAAAACGGCCATAAAACTTTGAAAGCCTCATCGAGCTAAAGCTCTATTTATAATCTTGCGAGTTCGTCGAACTCAACGTCATTTGTTTTGTTTCAGAGGAGGACTTCACCGACCTCGAAGGTGGGTTCTTTGTGGACGTCGACGAGTAGTCTGGGGTTCCCAGGTGGCAGCTTGGGACATCCCGGAACAGCTGGCGCTTGAATGCTTATCTGTAGGCCTCTTAGGCCATAATTTGGATCTTGTTGTTAGCACAACCTAGTTCGCTTCCGCATGTTGTAATGTTGGGTCTGTGACCTCCGTTGTAATTTGCTATCTTTCTCTATTATAAGAGTTGAACTATAATGATTTGTGTCGTAGAATCTGTGATGTGCCAGTTGTTCCACAAATCTTGATCTCTCTATTATGCATTGATAGTTGTGCCTGTGTTAAGGCATCATGATACGTCTCCAACGTATCCATAATTTTTGCTGTTCCATGCTTATATTATACCATTTGCTACATGTTTTAATACACTTCGTATCACTTTTATGCATTTTCTGGGACTAACCTATTAACAAGATGCCACAGTGCCAGTTCCCTGTTTTCTGCTGTTTTTGGTTTCAGAAAGTTACTTCTGGAAATATTCTCGGAATTGCACGAAACAAAAGGCCAGGTCCCTATTTTTCCAGCACGTACACGGAGTCCGAAGGAGAGACGAAGAGAGCCACGAGGTGGCCAAACCACCTGGCGCGGCAGTGGGCCCAGCCGCGCCACCTGGTGGTTTGGGCCCCTCGGGGGTCCGCCGACATCGCCCCTTCGCCTATTTATTCCCCGAGACCGAAAACCCTAAAACACCGAGCCTTTCATCCAGAACATATTCGCTGCCGCCGTCGTCAACCCTAACTCGGGGGGTTCCTGAAGCTCTTCCCCGGCACCCTGCCGGAGAGGGGAATCATCACCGGAGGGCTCTACATCGCCATGCCCGCCTCCGGAGTGATGCGTGAGTAGTTCATCCTTGGACTATGGGTCCATAGCAGTAGCTAGATGGTTGTCTTCTCCACTTGTGCCATCATGTTTAGATCTTGTGAGCTGCCTATCATGATCAAGATCATCTTATTGTAATGCTACATGTTGTGTTTGCTGGGATCTGACTTATATTGATACCTATGTGGAGCTGAATATTATATTATCATGTCTATGTCATTTGTGATCTTGCATGCTCTCCGTTACTTGTTGAAGCCTTGGCCACGTGAATACTTGTAACTCCAAGAGGGGGTATTTATGCATGATAGTTGGGTTCAACCTCTATTTAACCTGGGATAGTGACAGCAAGTTCTAAGGTTGTAGATGTGTTGTTGCCACTAGGGGTAAAACAGCAATGCTTTATTCAAGGATGAATGTATTGTTTACATTACGCACATTACTTAATGCAATTGTCTGTTGCTTGCAACTTAATACTGGAAGGGGTACGGATGTTAACCGGAAAGTGGACTATTTAGGCATAGATGCATGCTGGATAGCGGTCTATGTACTTTGTCGTAATGCCCAAATGAATCTCATAGTAGACACCACAGCTCACACATGCATGTTATATGCACTTATCAATTGTCAATTGCCCAGCTGTAATTTGTTTACCCAGCATGTTAGTTATCTTATTGGAGAGACACCACTAGTGAACTGTGGACCCCGGTCCATTCTTTTACATCTGAAATACAATCTACTGCAATCATTGTTCTCTACTGTTTTATGCAAACAAACATCATTTTCCATTCGATACGTTTAACCCTTTGTTTTCAGCAAGCCGGTGAGATTGACAACCTCACTGTTAAGTTGGGGCAAAGTAATTTGGTTGTGTTGTGCAGGTTCCACGTTGGCACCGGAATCCCTGGTGTTGCGCCGCACTACACTCCTTCACCAACACCTTCGAAGCAAACTCCTCTGGTTGATTAAACCTTGGTTTCATACTGAGGGAAAACTTACTGCTGCACTCATCATACCTTCCTCTTGGGGTTCCCAACTGACGTGTGACGTACAAGCATTGTTTCTGGCACTATTAACTTAGAGCCACCAACACGTTTTCTGGCGCCGTTGCCGGGGAAAACCGAATTGCTTCTGCAAGGGGAGTCTCTCACACCCAATCTCTTTACTTTGTTATTTGTCTTGCTTAGTTTATTTTTATTTAGTCTTGTTTGCTCTCTTTATCAAAAACACAAAAAAATTAGTTACTTGTTTATTTTTTTTGTTTTGTCTCTTGTCACCATCATGTCTTGTTCCATGCCTGTTGCTATGTCACCTGAGGAATTGATCTTCACTTTTAAACAAGGGAGTGAGGAGAATTTTAAAGAAGCTTGGTCTAGAATTAATGATTCCTTTGGTAAAACTGATCCTAAAATGACTTTAAGTTTGCTTCTCACTAGCTTCTACTTTGGTCTAGCCCTTTGTTATAGATATGCTTTAGATGCTATTGTGGGAGGAGATTTCCTTCACTGTGATGGGGACCAAGCTTTTAATGCCATAAAAAAGTTGATTGCAACTTCTAGCTCAACTAATAAATTTGATTCGGCCCTTGTTAGCATCCATGCTAGATTAAACACTCTTGAGACACATATATCTTGTTTAAAGGACGGCTATAATCAAATTCGGGAATATTTTGACTATGTTCCAACAAATTTTGAACCTTCGATGTGGGTCCCTACGGTAAAGGTTGCTATTTGTGGTGAAACCTTTTATGCTCGTTGTGATATTATGTCTGAGTTTTGCCTTATGCCTAAAAGCATTTATGAAACTTTGAATCTTTGGGGACTTGCTGAAGGAGGAGAAGGAATAACTCTTACTGATAACTCTGTTATATTTCCCGAGGGGATAGCTGAGGGTGTGTTTACAACCTTTCTTGGGAGAACGGTGTCCACTGATTATCTTGTTATTGAATGTGCAGGGACAGGACAAATTACACTTGGAAGATCTCTGCTCAAATTAATGGGAGCAACCATAGATGTGGGAAAAGGCACTCTGAATCTTACCTCCACACCAAGGTGCGGCCATGTATTCCCCAAACCAAAGAGTAAGTCTAAGGGTAAGAGAGGTAGGCGCATGGCCCTTGGTATTGATGTCAATGCTCCTCCACTTGACACTTGATTTTCACTTTCTGCGCCTAGCTGAAAGGCGTTAAAGAAAAGCGCTTATGGGAGACAACCCATCGTTTTTATTTGCTGTTATTTTTGTTTTCTTTGAGTCAAGGAGTTTTGTTACTTCTGTAGCAACTCCTTTGTATCTTTATTTTATCGCAATGTTGTGCCAAGTAAAGTTCTATATTGAAAGTTGATGCAAGATTTGGATTTCTGCGCAGTGACAGATTTTTAGCTGTCACGGATTTGAGCTTATCTCCCTAGAAA